>CAWUFW010000299.1:4445000-4865439 GCA_963921515.1 Calotriton arnoldi | reverse complement strand
ACCCACACTGCACATCATACACAACAGGTGAGGGGGGGGTGCCAGTGTCCCCACCAACCACACAACACATGAGGAGACCTGAATACCAATCATACAGATGTGCATACAGTGCCACACAAAGGTAACTCATGGATCCAAATCCCCTATGTGGGCAAGCAGGCAACGTCAGATGAGAGGGAGCACAAATCACACATGTCACACAGGCACGTAGGAACAGCAACTGACACAGCAAGACACAGACACACCACAGCACCACCCCCAGGGCCCCCACAATGTGGTGACCCTGGGCTGCATTACAATCCCACTGTGATGACAAAGCTAAATGTGGTTCACACTGTGAACCACAGTCATGTGTCCTGAGCAACAAACTACCATCACACCTACACAAGCACAAATCAATCAGCATGGCCAGTAAGCCAAGGCCAACATGGAGGCAGGGGCCTAGCCGGGCAACAACTCTCATCTGCACACACTCAACACCACACCCCTCGACCTCCAAGAATGTGCAGCAGTGAAGTACACATGCACTGGTGACATTGCACATGCACCCATGACTATTCCAGGGTGGTGGGTGGGAACCAAGGTGCAGAAACACATGACACATGGCCACTCAACAAGACTCCTGAATGTCTGACACACTGCACACTACGCTGTACATGGACATGACGGCAATACCACACCAACCAATGGGATCCCAGCCACAGTCACACACCAATGAAGAAGCCAAGGTCACCCACAAAGAACACACATAGACAACAACCAACATTGCAGCCCGGACCCTGAGGAGTGCCAGCAGTCACACACACAACGTGTCACAATCACTGAAAGATAACACAAACTGGAAATCACATGACAGGGGCAAACAACAAGTGCCAAGGGGAAACCTGACTGTGACCCATCTGCGTCTGCACACAAACTCAGCCCTGACAGCAAACACACCTATGGGTGACACCCTGATGACCAGTAATGTGCCATGCACCCACATCACAGAGAACCCAGGGAGAAGACTTTGGGGGAACATAGGTCAACTCAGCTAGCATCACAAACAGGTACAACACTAGGGATCACAGCATGCACAGCTAAACGGAAGTGAACACACAGACATGCACATACAACACACACCTTGGGCGCAGGCAATGTCACAGGAGTACACACTGCCATGAGGGGACTCCACTCCTGTGTGAGGAAAGCTGTGCCATATGTTGCCTCAGTAGGGCCCCATCATGTCAGCTGAGCACTTGGTCACACAATCAACAATTAGCACCAAATGAGGGCTCCCGTCACATCAGCCTGGTCATGGAAGTGCCAACGGAATCATCAGCACAGATCCAACACACTTGTATAGCAATGTTGCACTGACAACACAGATGAGTCCTTCCCCATTGATGCCCAAACCTGCATGTCCAGTGGAGATGGCCACACGGTCAGGGAAGTAGACGAATTGAACAATGGCAGGCACAACAGATGTGCAGGGGTGGAAGCCACAGATGTGAAATAGCTAATCTAAGTAGGGAATCCCATTGCCAAATACTGAACACATGACACCCTCAGATGCTGCTATGGATGACATGGATACACCACAGGATAGGACACATTCCCCCTGGACCACATGGGTTCCTGCACAGTAACACTTCATTATCATGAGACCAAATATCACCATCACTGCAGCAAGGGCATGGTTAGCATCATCAACAACATGTACATCAGAAGCATAAGCACTAGAGAACAGAAAGTTGCTTTATTCAGCATATGTGTGGAATGAAAACAAAGTCCAGAAAAAACACAAAGGCCAATGGCCAGTCCATTGTAAAAGTCCAAACAGGGTGACAGTGGCAGATGTCACCCTACGCATGCCTGCACAAAACCAGGGACAATCCACTAGGAGGGGCAACCGGGGGGCAGGCCAGGCACCGCAGGGACATGATCAGGGCTCACCAGGAGGAAGCAGGGAAGGGGTGGTGGGTGCTGGAGAGCCACTGACAACTGCAGTGGAGGTGTCTGACATGGTGTGTGCCGGCACAACTGGGGGGCATGACTCAGATGTTGTGGGTGCCGGCACGACTGCAGTGGACCCTGCAGATGGAGTGGACAGGTCCGCCACTGCAGTGCCCAAGTCAGACAGGGTGGTAGTGGACTCCACTGCAGTGCCTACCACCAGGGGAGGAGAATGGGGAACAGGCAAGGTGGGCTGGACAGAGGGGGAGGACACCCTCACCACATCAGTGGCACAGACAAGCGCAGCGGGGGGTGTGGTGCCGGGAGAGCAAGTGCCAGGGGGAGAAGGCCGGATCCTCTTGGGGATGGTATATCTGTGGGTGGGGAACCTGGGGCAGGGTGTGGTGGGGGCACCTGTGGAGTGGGGGCCTTAGGGATGGAGGAAGGAGACCTGGTGCCTGAGCTGCAGGGCGGCGGCGGGGTCTTGCTCTTACAACTCCGGGGGGACTTGCGGGTGGGGGCCTCAGTCTGTCTGCGCCTGGGGGAGGGTGCCGGGGGCGAGGGGCACTCTGCTCCGTGTGGGTGGGCTTCCTCTTCCCCCTGGATGCTGTATCAGCTGGATCGGAGGGGAAGAGGCCGAGGTCACTGAGGAAGAGGCGCTGGGTCTTTGGGGTTGCAGGTGAGGCAAGGGAGGGTGTTTTGGAGGGAGAGGCAACTGAGGACTGCGCAGTGCTCGTGGATGCGTGTGTGTGTACCAGGGCCCCATCCCCTGTGAGTCTGGTTTCAGTCCCCTGACTGTGCGTGTGTGTGCGTTTTGTTTGTGGCGTGTGTGTCTGTGTGCTGGATGTGTGTGTGCTGGTGTGTGCCTGTGCCGGTGTGTGTGTGCTTGGGACGGGTAAGGTGCTGGGGAGTGTGGATGGAGCAGAGGCAGGAGGGGTGAGGGACTGTCTGAGGAGGGACACTGCTGCCGTCAGGGAGGAGTCCATGGACCTATTGCCCCTCTGTAGGTCAGACATGCCCGATGAGATGCCCTCCATGAACGACACCAGCTGAGTCAACAGAGCGGTGTGCGCATGGAGGACACTCAGCATGGCTGTCTGCCCTACATGGAGCTGGTGAAGGAGGTACACAGACTCCTCACTCAGGGCAGCAGGGGACACAGGGGCAGGGGGTGCGGTGCCTGGCCCAAAGGAGACACGTTCCCGAACATGGGAGCCTCCACGGACCTGGGGAATGGGAGCCGATGGGAGGGCGGTGGTGGTGCTGGTGGTGGCGGGGACAGCAACACTAGCTGGGGTGTGGTGGCTGCTGACACCCGCCTCCATAAGGGAGTCATCCTCTGAGTTGCTCTGGTCCTCAGCTGAGGTGGATGGTGCTGAGGACTCCTCGGTGTGGCTCCCCTCGCCCTCCGTGCCACTGGGTCCCTCCGACCACTCCTCGGCTGCTGACCCAGTCTGGCTCTCCGGCTCCTCCTGGTCCGTGGAGCTGTCCCCTTCCGTGGCCGTGGATGTATCTGCAAACAATGGGGAAACAGACAGACATCAGTCACCTGCACCAAACGCACACACCACTGTGAGCACAGCACATTACAGAGCAAGCCCTGGCATCATTAGTTGTACATTGCTAAAAGTGCCCTAACTGAACAGGAGCAGCCAATTGTCAGTCTGATGCCAACCATGGCACTCACATCCCACATGGCCTTGCACCCATCTGTCTGGTGTCTGTTGGATTGCAACACCCCAGTGTGGACACATGCACCAACTACACAGTAGTTTGACAGTGCAGAGGACACGGTGTGGCATGTGGACATGCACACATCACAGCTCTTGCCACTGAGTCAGTACAGGTTTCCGGATGAAAGGGATGCCCAGAGTCAAATAGGAAATGCATGTGATGCATACCAGCGACAGACACCATGATGCACCCATGTCCTGATAGCCATCGCCACAATGGTGTGCATGTAGCACATGTCACTCTCCTGCAGGATCACCAATAAGTAGACACATGCCATGGCGGAGGCATGACTGCTAAGTCATACATCACTGTCTCAGTGATGTATGACTTGGCAGCCAGACAACAACACTCTGCACTGTGTCACAATAGTAGGTCATGGGGAATGCAAGTCCTGGAGCTGCACAAGTGCACATGTACATCCCCCCACAACACATCATCTTAACCCTCATCTCTCCAGGTCATACCTATTGGACATATGGGAGACCTGTGACACTACCCTCTGAACCTGAGCACCTCACAATCTGCTGTGAATGGGGAACAGCTGCCTGAACTTCACATTTGCATACCCCAGTCTGCACGGGCAGCTGATCAAACACCTATGTGACACACAAGTATCGTCTCCTATGGTCACATCTCCAGGGGCATGCTGAGCCCCTACCAAGAAACACCCCAGCAGTCCTGGCAACTAATCCACAGCACACTGACACAGAGGCAGACACCTGAGGGGTCAAATCACTGCGCACAATGTGTCAGCTGGTACACGGGAGTGGGAGTACAGAGTGCATTGCATGGCCTGGAGTAGGCATGACTGTCCTGCCCCACATGAATGAGGGATGAGCCCTGGACAGTGGATAGCTGGCTATGTATGTGTGACACACGTAATCTGCACACTCCTGGGGCCCAAACATTGTTCCCACCCGCTGCATGGGCGTGTGCCACATACCCCAGGCACATGTGGTGGCTCAGCTCAGCAAGTGGACCGCATATCAAAGCAACACGCAGATTACATGTCCGAACACAGGCGTTGTGTGAACAATGGACCCACCCATGATGCCCACAACAGAGTTAGGGAAACAGATGCTGTCCCCCACCTTTAGTGAAGCAAACTGCAAGGACACAGTCCCAAGTGACACAATTCCCTGAATGTAAGGGCCACACCTGGGTATCAGATGAGCAGTGGGCAGTGCACAATAGAGGGACATGGCTCCTGGACAACATGACTGCTGCACTGTGGCAGTTGAACCAGGCCAGAGGAGGGCACAAAGCATGAAATACAGAGTTCACAGTGCAGTCTTTGACTCACCCCCTCCTTGCTGCTGTCTGGCCTTCAGCTGCCCATCCAGGTCTGGAAACACCACCGCCAGGATCTGGAGCATGTGGGGGGTCAGGGTCCGTGTTCCGCCCCTCCTGCGAGGAGGCGACAGCTGGACCCGTGCAATCCTCCGGGTCCAGCCCCGAAGGTCCTGCCACCTCTTCTGGCAGTTGCGGATCCGAGCGCTTGTAGACCCCCACGGACCGGACAGCCCGGACGATGTCCTTCCAGATCTCCTGCTTCCGATGGGCATTAACCTGTGAGGATGACAAAGTGAAAAGGCCATTACTACACATGCAACATATCCGTGCATGACACAGTTGTATATACATGTCTCAATCACAGGGGCACATGATGTACACAGGCAGTGCAAAGCTGCCCATGGACAGTTTGCCAGACGTCACTACATGGTATCATTGCATGGGAAGTAAAACCTTGTTCAAATGCACTGTCACTGCACCATACCTGTCCAGTGCATGTCACTACACACTATGGGGGTGACAACTACTCAGTGAGCCTGCTAGCCAGTGGCGTGCAGACTTTCAGCCTTGCTAGTCAGACAATATGCACATTCAGAAAGGCAGTGCACAGAACACTCACCTGCTCCCCTGGTGTCCCATACAGCTTGCTGTACTGTGGAAGTAGGCTGACCAGCAGGGCCTGGTTCTCCTCAAGGCTGAAGGCTGGGGCTCTCTCCACAGTACGTGCCATTGCAGGGTCCAGAGGGGCAGAGACAGCAGCAGTGCAGTGGCAGATGTCGTCCTGGAGCATGTAGTGCAGGCAAGTGAGCTCTCAGGGGAACAGCCAGCAATATATATGTGCTGGAGAGGCAGATACTGTCCCTTGTGTCCAAAGTGATAGGTCCAAGTCGTTTGCATCTTCTGAATCTGGCCAATCCATGGAATAGCAGCACCAATACACGCCCACAGCATCCTTCAAATCTTCAACTTCATGACATACATGATTTTGCAACATTGTTGTGGGTGACCAACTGAATTTCCAGCAACCGACTCGTTCGAAATTCGAAAACGCGTCCGTTGCCAGGCAAGGCCATTGTCAATGGGTGCACACCGATCGGTCCATTGCGGTACAACGCGTACAGGGGTACAACGCGTACCGCGACATTGAATGCAATGGGCCGGCCGGGGGCACCGATCGGTCCATTGCTGTTCAACGCGTACAGGGGTACAACGCGCACCCGCACACATTGAATGCAATGGGCCGGCCGAGGGCACCGATCGGTCCATTGCTGTTCAACGCGTACAGGGGTACAACGCGTACCCGCACACATTGAATGCAATGGGCCGGCCGGGGCACCGATCGGTCCATTGCTGTTCAACGCGTACAGAGGTACAACGCGTACCGCACACATTGAATGCAATGGGCCGGCCGGGGCACCGATCGGTCCATTGCTGTTCAACGCGTACAGGGGTACAACGCGTACCCGCACACATTGAATGCAATGGGCCGGCCGGGGCACCGATCGGTCCATTGCTGTTCAACGCGTACAGAGGTACAACGCGTACCCGCACACATTGAATGCAATGGGCCGGCCGGGGCACCGATCGGTCCATTGCTGTTCAACGCGTACAGGGTACAACGCGTACCACACACATTGAATGCAATGGGCCGGCCGGGGCACCGATCGGTCCATTGCAGTACAACGCGTACAGGGTACAACGCATACCCGCACACATTGAATGCAATGGGCCGGCCGGGGCACCGATCGGTCCATTGCAGTACAACGCGTATAGGGGTACAACGCGTACCCGCACACATTGAATGCAATGGGCCGGCCTGGGGCACCGATCGGTCCATTGCAGTACAACGCTGCACAGGGGTACAACGCGTACTCGCACACATTGAATGCAATGGGCCGGCCGGGGCACCGATCGGTCCATTGCCGTTCAACGCTGCATAGGGTACAACGCGTACCCTCACACATTGAATGCAATGGGTCGGCCGAGGCACCGATCGGTCCATTGCTGATCAACGCGTACAGGGGTACAACGCGTACTCGACACATTGAATGCAATGGGCCGGCCGGGGCACCGATCGGTCCATTGCTGTTCAACGCGTGCAGAGGTACAACGCGCACCGCGCACATTGAATGCAATGGGCCGGCCGGGGCACCGATCGGTCCATTGCTGTTCAACCCGTACAGGGGTACAACGCGTGCACTCAGCACATTGAATGCAATGGGCCGGCCGGGGCACCGATCGGTCCATTGCAGTACAACGCGTACAGGGGTACAACGCTGCACCGCACACATTGAATGCAATGGGCCGGCCGGGGCACCGATCGGTCCATTGCAGTACAACGCGTACAGGGGTACAACGCGTACCCGCACACATTGATTGCAATGGGCCGGCCGGGGCACCGATCGGTCCATTGCAGTACAACGCGTGCATGGGTACAACGCGTGCACCGCACACATTGAATGCAATGGGCCGGCCGGGGCACCGATCGGTCCATTGCCGTTCAACGCGCATACAGGGTACAACGCGTACCGCACACATTGAATGCAATGGGCCGGCCGGGGCACCGATCGGTCCATTGCAGTACAACGCGTACAGGGGTACAACGCGTACCTGCACACATTGAATGCAATGGGCCGGCCGGGGGCACCGATCGGTCCATTGCCGTTCAACGCGTACAGGGGTACAACGCGTACCCGCACACATTGAATGCAATGGGCCGGCCTGGGGCACCGATCGGTCCATTGCTGTTCAACGCATCACTGTACATGTGACTGGCATATGTCAGCATGCCTGTCTCAGATGGACATATGCCAGCCACCGATAGTTCCCAGGGAGTGAGGGGCACACCTACATCACGACAGCCTGTCCAAACTTTATCATAAGGCATGTAAGGCTGCATTTCCTATTGTGTGTATGTTGGTGTACATGTTGTCCTGTGGGTGTCACCTGTGGGCAGCCACCCCCAGGCTGTGCACGTGTTCATGGGGACAGGATCCTGGGTGTTACGTGTACATGACCACTGTGATGTGCAACTGTTCATATCTGTGCATGTGCCATGGTCACATTTCACGGTGGTGTATGTGTATGTCATGTCACATACCCCGTGAGTCCCATGTGGGATGGTATGTTTGAGCCAGGGTGTCCCAGTGGCACAATAGTGATGGTCCTCCACAGTCTGTGTGCATGTAGTGTTTACAATGTCTCTGATTTCATGTGCACAATGGGAGACAGTCTCCACATCCACGTTGTGTGTGCATGGACTTTGATGTTGTGCGTGTGTGTGTCACAGACGTCCATGTCTGTCCTGCCGTGGCAAGTGGGACCACTACCTGTGGGGGTCATGGTTGTTTTGCTGTGGTGTATACATGATACTCCATGTAATGCCAGTGTCCATGTGGCAATACAGGGTCCCTGGGAATGTACCTGTCATTGAGCTGTGGTGCCTGGGGCACATCTGTCCTCACATGTCACTGTGGGGGGTGATTGTGACACGCAGCAGGAGATGGGAACTGTGACACGGCCTCATGATATCCAATGGGCCAACCTGGGACTAATTGATGCCACTTGTTGGACCGTGTTGACAGATGTTGGCCATGTATGTACCATACATGTCCTTACGGAACTGCACACTTCATGTAGTTGTGCCTCATAATGATGTATGTTGGGATATTGAGTGTGTTCAATGCCGCATATGTGGGCTGACTGACAATCTTGCTTACTTCTCCTCTGCACTGCAGGGCTCCTGCTGTCCATCGACCATTCCCAGACCTGGCAACGATGGTGGAACGGGACAGCATCCGACGGTACCGCTTCACCAGGCAGCTGATTGAGGATTTGGCAGTGCAGTTGGCCCCACATTTGCAGCCTGGCCGGCCGTATCCTACAGCGCTGACCCCCAAGGTGAAGGTGATGGCAGCCCTACACTTCTTTGCCACCGGTACCTTCCAACATACTGTGGCGACTGCTGGTGGGATGTCACAGACCATGTTGAGCCGTGTGCTCCGCGATGTTTTGGCGGCAATGTTGCTATTCCTGAACCGGTACATCTATTTCCCTAGACTGCGACGACTCACTGACGTGAAGAGTGACTTTTATGCCCTGGGGAGGATGCCGCATGTCATTGGCTCCATTGATGGGACACATGTGGCTTTGGTACCACCACAGGCCCAGGAGCAGGCCTACAGGAACCGCAAGCACTACCACTCGGTCAATGCACTGGTGGTATGTCTTGCAGACATGACCATCACACACGTGTGTGCCCGTTTCCCTGGTTCAGCACACGATGCCTTTGTGATGAGGAGTAGTCGCATCCCCAGGATGATGGCACAGATACAGAACCAGCGTGCCTGGCTTGTCGGTGTGTACTGACTTTGTGCCATTGTGTGTGATCTGTAGTATTCCGCCCACTTTTCCAAGTCAGCTAATGTGCACTTGTCTATCCGTAGGTGACTCGGGATACCCCAACATGCCGTGGTTGCTGACACCCCTCAGGAACCCTGTGACACCAGCCCAGATGCGCTACAATGAGGCACATGGTCGGACCAGGAGAGTTATTGAGCGGACATTTGGTCTCCTGAAGAGCCGCTTCCGCTGCCTGGACAAGACCGGAGGGTCCCTCCCATATGCCCCTGCGAAAGTGTGCAAGATTATCATCGTCTGCTGCATGCTCCACAACCTGGCAGTGCGGAAGGAGTTGCCTCTCATCCAGGATGACAATGACCAACATCCGCCACCTGTGAGGATCCTGGCCTGGACCACGATGCCAGTGACGATGATGATGATGAGGGTGATGTCCGCACACAGCTCATCACCAACTTCTTTAGCTGAATGTGAGTATCCTGAGGTGTCATGTCAATGATGTGAGTTGGCATGATATGTGTAGGTGGTGCTCTGGTGCTGTTGGAGTGTGTCCATGGGCTACTTGACTGGATGTGTGTTGCGATGTGTGCTTACAGGTGGGCTGTACTCCCCAACAGTGTTGACATGCTAACTTGGTTCTGGGTGGGTATCTTGTAACATGTATTGTGCATGAGTTTTGCTGTTCTGTCCTGTACTCCATTGCTTTTGACTGTGTGTCATTTCTGTCCTTCACAGGGTACTTTCAGATTCGTTTGGTCAACTGTGTCCACCGACGACGTGATTGCACTTCCAGGCTGGTAGCTGTTGTGTCCCTACAGGTGATGTGCGCCACACCCATGGACTTCCTTCCGTCTACAGTTGTTGACTGTGTGCCCGCTGCCAGGTGGGATTACCTTGCATCTGTAGTGGTTACGACATGTTGCAACTGTGTAATAAACCTGTGCTTCACTTTGTGATGTGCGTTGTCTATGGTCACACATTTGACTGCCATTTGCTTACTGCACCTGTGGGCTACTTGACTACAACTGGGAATGGGTGTGGTGTCTGTGCATTGCACCGTCTTCCCTGGCAACATCAGTGTAGGCAATGAGTCAGATGGCCTAGGTGTGTATGTGTTGTGTAGCCCTGGTGGTGTGTCTCCCTCATATGTGTCACGTTGCCTTTACTCACATGCCTGTGTTGTACTTGCTGTTGCAGTTCGCATACACAGTGTAATTTTGCAGTTCATCATCCCCATAACAGCACCCACGTTGGAATCACAACAGAGGCAAGTATGGTGTATTAGTGTGTTTATTGTGATACATTTGTGTGAATAGTGCATAGGATGGGTAGTGCTGTACATAAATCTTGCAATCAGAAGTTCCTAGGTGAATTGAAAGTCCTGGTAGACAGAATCCCCAGTATCGGGGCCACAGTTGTCTGACACATTGGTCCAACTTGTACTCCCCATGCAATGTGTGGGAGTAGTGTTGCCGTCAACAGGGTGAACAGTCTGTGCACAAAGGTGAACATCCAGAACAGGTTCAGGCTTCCTGGGAGTTGCGCTTGGCCATCGGCCTCTCACTTGCCCCTCTTCGGACGACCCCTCTTCTTGGGGGGCCCCTCAAGTACAGGCTGCTGCGGTGCAGGTGACTCTCTGCCAGAGTCATCCTCCCTCCCTGTGGCAGTTGCAGTTTGGGCAGCACCAGATGTTGTTGGCACACAGGGAGGTGTGGACTCGTTGCTGTTCATCTGGCGGAGGCATTGTAAAATGTCCCTGTGCACCGCCGTCATCTCATGCAGTGCATCCCACTTGGACTCCACGCGGGACATGTGTGAGTCCACGCGGGACATGTGTGACTCCACGTGGGACATGTGAGAGTCCAAGCGGGCATGATGGGCAGCCTGCTGCTGTTTCATGTCTCTGAGGAGCCCCACTACCTGGCTGAGGTCTCCGGTGCTGGACTGGTACGCATCAGCTATGCGTACCAGTTGTGGGTCATCATGCACCCCAGCAACCTCTGCAAGCAGCGACCTCTGTCTCCCACCCCTCCCACCACCCCTGCTGACATGTGCAGTGCATGCAGTGGCACGCACAGATGACCCTGGTCCACCTTGGAGGTTGGTGGTGGTGGTGGTGTCCATAGCCCCAGGTTGGTCCAGGGTCCCTGTGCTGGTGTTGCTCCTTGTTCTGTCCATGTCGGCAGGGATGGTATTTGTGTTGACAGTCGTTGGAGGGGTGGGTGCAGGGGTGCAGCTGGTGGTCCTGCTGGTGCTGCAGCTGGTGGTCCTGCTGGTGCTGCATGTAGACTTGCACCGGATGTGCCAGGTTGGTCTTCTTCGTCCGAGGAGGGCAGAGGCTGTACGACACCAGTGAGCTCTGCATCCTCTTGAGCCTGGGACTGGGACTCCTCAGCGTCTGCTGCTGTGTCCCCATCATCACCTGTTTTTGGGAGACACACACAATGTATGTTATGTTTCTGCAGGCATCAATGGTTGACACACATGACAGTTGTGACTGTGCCTCTGGGTGCGGGCCTGTACATTGCATTGTCCTAAGTCGTCACAGTCAGGGGTTGATATTGGTGTGGCACATTGTCCTTCATTATTTGGGCATTTCTATGTATTTGTTGGGGTGTGAACATGGTCTGCATTGGTTGTGTTTGGTTGACAGCCGGCCCTCCTTCCCACCCACCCAGCCAGTCAGTTATCCCACCATGGACTGTGCTTGCATTGCAGGGAGTGGAAGTTGTCTCTCAGGATGTCAGTCAGTGGTGTCCTGCTGTTTGTTGGTGCACAGTTGCCAGCAGGGCCTTGTGCTCCCCACAGCAGTAGCCAGTGTCAGACATCTTGTGAGTCCTTCTCCACTCCCTGTGATGTGAGCATGGTTCAGGGTGATGTTGATGGGACAGTTGTGGGGGTGACCAATATCAGTGACTGCCACTCCCATCATGCTATTGCCTCCACCCCACTTGCCAGCATTCCCATACTTACTTGCTTTTGTGGGGAGTTCAGTGTGTGTGGGTGTGAGGGCAATGGCAAGATGGCTGACAGTGGTGTCCTGCTGTTGGTTGGTGTGCAGTTCCCAGCAGGGCCTTGTGCTCCCCACAGCAGTAGCCAGTGTCAGCCATCTTGTGAGTCCTTCTCCACTCCCTGTGATGTGAGCATGGTTCAGGGTGGTGTTGATGGGACAGTTGTGGGGGTGACCAATATCAGTGACTGCCACTCCCATCATGCTATTGCCTCCACCCCCTTCCCAGCATGCCCATGCTTCCTTCCTTTTGACTCTGCTTCCCTGTGGGGTGGGCTGGCTGTGCTGACAGGATGGCTGGGTGTGTTGTCCTGGCAGTTGTTTGGCTAAAAGTCCCAAGAGTGTCCCTGTGCTTCACACAACATAACCCAGGGTGGTGGTTCTTTGTGGGATCTTGAGTTAGGATGGGAGGCATTGCATTCTACCAGGTGGGTTCTGTGGAGTTTGTGTTGAGGGGGTGTGAGGGGAGGTGCTTGTGACTATGGTCAGTGCTGCAAGTCCTCCTTCCCACCCAGCCAGCCAGATATCCCACCATGGAACGTGCTTGCAATGCAGGGAGTGGAAGTTGTCTCTCAGGATGTCAGTCAGTGGTGTCCTGCTGTTTGTTGGTGCACAGTTGCCAGCAGGGCCTTGTGCTCCCCACAGCAGTAGCCAGTGTCAGCCATCTTGTGAGTCCTTCTCCACTCCCTGTGATGTGAGCATGGTTCAGGGTGGTGTTGATGGGACAGTTGTGGGGGTGACCAATATCAGTGACTGCCACTCCCATCATGCTATTGCCTCCACCCCACTTGCCAGCATTCCCATACTTACTTGCTTTTGTGGGGAGTTCAGTGTGTGTGGGTGTGAGGGCAATGGCAAGATGGCTGACAGTGGTGTCCTGCTGTTGGTTGGTGTGCAGTTCCCAGCAGGGCCTTGTGCTCCCCACAGCAGTAGCCAGTGTCAGCCATCTTGTGAGTCCTTCTCCACTCCCTGTGATGTGAGCATGGTTCAGGGTGGTGTTGATGGGACAGTTGTGGGGGTGACCAATATCAGTGACTGCCACTCCCATCATGCTATTGCCTCCACCCCACTTGCCAGCATTCCCAAACTTACTTGCTTTTGTGGGGAGTTCAGTATGTGTGGGTGTGTGAGCAATGGCAAGATGGCTGACAGTGGTGTCCTGCTGTTGGTTGGTGTGCAGTTCCCAGCATGCCCTTGTGCTCCCCACGACACAGCAACAGTGTCAGACATCTTTGATGGGCCTTTCCACTCTCTGTGGGATGTGCATGCGTGAGTGTGAGCTTGCTGGGCCATGTGGTGGGGGATGTAGAGCTGTGACTACGACTCCCATCATGCTATTGCCTCCACCCCCTTCCCGGCATGCCCATGCTTCCTTCCTTTTGACTCTGCTTCCCTGTGGGGTGGGCTGGCTGTGCTGACAGGATGGCTGGGAGTGTTGTCCTGGCAGTTGTTTGGCTAAAAGTCCCAAGAGTGTCCCTGTGCTTCACACAACATAACCCAGGGTGGTGGTTCTTTGTGGGATCTTGAGTTAGGATGGGAGGCATTGCATTCTACCAGGTGGGTTCTGTGGAGTTTGTGTTGAGGGGGTGTGAGGGGAGGTGCTTGTGACTATGGTCAGTGCTGCAAGTCCTCCTTCCCACCCAGCCAGCCAGATATCCCACCATGGAACGTGCTTGCATTGCAGGGAGTGGAAGTTGTCTCTCAGGATGTCAGTCAGTGGTGTCCTGCTGTTTGTTGGTGCACAGTTGCCAGCAGGGCCTTGTGCTCCCCACAGCAGTTGCCAGTGTCAGCCATCTTGTGAGTCCTTCTCCACTCCCTGTGATGTGCGCATGGTTCATGGTGGTGTTGATGGGACAGTTGTGGGGGGCAATATGTGTGACTGCGACTCCCATGATGCTATTGGCTACACTGACTTGGCCAGCATACACAGAATTCCTTCCTTTGAGTGGTCTTCACTGTGTGTTGGTGTTGTTGTGGTGGCTACATGTCTGGATGTGTTTGTTAGTTCTATTTGTGCCACTGCCTAGCTGTAGTTGTAGTTGTGTTTGTACATGTGATGGCACAGTTGGATGTAACTTTTTTGATGGCATGTGTTGTGTTTATCTGACTGACATACACATTTTGGGATGATTCTGTTCTGGTTGCTGTGTAATTGCTATGAGTGCATGGTTTGACTCTCCCCTTGACAGTGATGTGTGTGTGTTTTGTGGCAGAATATTGTGTACATTTGTTGTGTACTCACCAGGCTCTGGGATGTTCTCTAGTCCATATACGCTCACTGGCGGAAGGATGGCCCGCACCTTCTCCTCCCAGGGCCTGAGGTATATTGGCTTGGCAGGAGGGCCACTGCCGGTGTATTGGCTGATGATGTAGTCTTTCTTGAGCAGGTCCCGTACCCTCCTGCGCACGTCATACCACCTGTTCTGGATGTCGCTCTTTGTGCGCAGACATGGTGATTGTGCGTTCACCCTGTTGATGATCCTCTCCCACATCTTGGTTTTCTGGGAGATGGGGGTCTGTTGGACCAGTGTGCCAAACAGCTGTGGCTCTACCCTGAGGATCTCGTCTACCATGACTTCCAATTCACAATCTAGGAACTTGTGATTCTTCTTGGGGGGCATGGTGATGGGTGGTGATGGTGAGTGATGTGTGTGTTGGTGTGCAGGTGAGGGTGTGTTAGTGTGTGTTTTGCTGGGTGTATGTGAGGTAGGTATTTGTTGGTGTGCTGATGGTGTGTGGCTTGTGTGAGGGATGAGCTGTGGGTGTGTGGTTGCTGTCTTTTGGGTGCTGGCAGTGGAATGGCATTTGCAAAGGATCATGGTTGTGATTTGTGTCCTTTATATGGGTGGAGTTGTGGGTGTGTCTTTGTTCTCTGTCCCCACCCCCCCAGTATTTATTGGCTTTGTAATTGCTTGTTTGGCCTTTTTTTGTGTGATTTTTCCTTTGTACTGTCTGTGCATGTTGGAAACGTTCTTGTGACCGAGTCGGACCCTGCATTTGTCTCGTACGGTGTTCTCCGTTTCGTTCACGCTGTGTTTGTGCAGTTTTCTATGCTGCGTACGTGTCGGTCGCGGTGTTTTGTGTTGCTTCGGCTCGATTTTGTATGCGTGTCGGTCGTACGGCTTGTCCTCCGTCCGACTCGGTCGTGGTTTTCGCGCCTTGCATCGTACTTTGCGGTTTGGAGTTTGCGTGTACGTTTCGGTCGGATTTGTTCCGGGTGCGTGTCGGTCGGTTGAATTCGCGTGTTTTTCCGACCGGATTGCTGTTTTCCGTGTGGCTCGGTCGTTCGGCTTGGGTTCGGTACGTGTCGGTCGGATTTTGCACGCCTTGCATCGTACTTGGCGTGTCGGGCGCCACAGGTACGTGTCGGTCGGTATAATTTCCGGCTCCGAGTCGGTCGGTGCTTTTTCCGGCCCGAATCGGAATCGACCCCATAGTGTGGCTAATGGGTACAAAGGAGAGTTTTGTTGTACTGATAGCTGGGGAGTTTTTAGTGAGGGAGTCCAAGGTGGAGGCAAGAATGAAATTGATGATAAGGGAGCTGCACTAGTATGCATCACATCACACCAACACTGATTGGCACAACATGAACCGTGTGGGAGATATGAAAGACACAGTATATGAAACGTCTCGCGTGAGAGTAGGAAATGTGAAGCACCTCTCTGATTAAGAGACTAGCCAGAATATTAAAATACCCCCCCCCCACTTCAAACCAAAGCTCTTATGGCACCAAGAAAACGAAGTAACTCATCATGACCCTCCCCAGAAGAGCTGTCTTGTCTTTTCCATCCAAGCATCTATCCATTCATCCTTTCATCCACCTACTGATGTTCACCATTTCACCTTTACATTTTGTCTTCCATTCATTCAGTCTTTCACCATTCCGTCTGGCCGCCCATCCATATCCAAACCTATCCAACCATCTCCAAACCTATCCATCAAACCTATCCATCCATCCATCATTTCACTCATCCATCAACCCATCCATTTACACTTTCACTCATCCATCCTTCCACTCACTCATCCATCCATTCGCCCTCCCTTTCACTCACTCATCCATCCATTCTTTCACTTATCCATTCACCATTTCATCCATCCACCCACCCTCCCTTTCACTCATCCATCCATTCATTCTTTCACTCATCCATCTGTCCACACTTTTATGCATCCATCCACCCTCCCTCATCAATCCATCCTTTCACTCATCCATCCTTTCTTCCATCCATCCATAAATCATGCCTTTCATTCATCCATCCACCTTTTCACTCCATCCATCTATCTACCCCTCCATTCCATCCATCCACCCTCCCTTTCACTCATCCATCCATCCTTTCATACATCCATACACCCTCCCTTTCACTCATCTATCCACCTTTTCACTCCATCCATCTATCCACCCTTCCATTCCATCCATCCACCCTCCCTTTCACTCATCCATCCACCCATCCTTTCATACATCCATACACCCTCCCTTTCACTCACCCATCCATTCTTTCACTCACCCATCCTTTCACTCATTCATACAGACAGATGAGGCCCATCAAGAACTCCACCCCTGCTGTAGCTGCTAAAGCAGGGGATTCACAATGCCCCTGCTTCTGATAGGTAACAACATTGGAACCTACTTGTGTGTCCTCCACCACCATACCAAGGCTAAAAAGACAGTAGCATTAACTGAATGACATATGGTGAATCTAGCAATGCTGCAGGAGAGCCATTTTTCACAGGTAGGCACTACTAGGTTTGATAAGTGCTAGGGATGTCATATATATATATTTCATCCTGCATGGAGCACTCTCATGAGGATACTATTTTTTATATGTAGTAGTTTATCGGTAAAGCGATCACTTATTCGAATGATAGCTATGTGATTGTACAAGAAAGTATGGCACACCATAAGATAACCCCAATAATTATTGGCCCGAATATTGACGATAACTATTTCTATGATGAAGTCACTGTCAAGTGCTGGGAGTTTAATAAACCAAAATGTATATGTGCAGATGACTTTTAATCACAGACCTTGAGTGAGAACAGTCAACCTAAAGGTGTAAGACCTCCATCCCAGGAGGCTGCGGCTCTCCTGCATCTTGAGGAACTGTTTGGGTTGACTGATTTTTGGAGATAGCTGCAACCTGATAGCCTAGAATGTACCTGTCAGTCTTCGGTTCTCCAAGTGTCTTCCAGGATAGATGGGGTGTTGATATCCTCTGAGTTGCTGAATCCTACCATAATGCCCAGAACGCTATCTGATCATTCGTCAGTTCTAGTTCTCCTAGAAATCTGATGGGGAAGAGTCACATTATTGACGATGGTGCCTTAAAAATGCCGTTCTGCTTGATCTGGTGATCCAAGTTGATAAAAGGGAACAGGCTGAATTTGATTTTGACACCAATGTGGGCTCATTGCAGAGTGAGAGAATGATTTAGAGTGCGTATATTAGGCACATGAGTAAAGCCAAGGAGAATTGTGTTTTTTTAACCATAGGCAGCAGATGTCCAGGCAGGAAATGGAACTTAAGTCCAAGGAAGTGTAGCAAGATGTAATAGAGAATAATTTGTCTTAGCAGAGATCAAAGCCGTATGAATGGTTTATGCTAGAAATCTTTTTATTAAAGTTTTTGCCCAAAACCCGAAGAGCCATCAACACAGCTCTACAGTGCATATAAGAGCATCCAACAAAAAGGATATAGTACAGCATTGGAATAGAGACGCTCGGTAAAATCAAAAACAAGTATAAAAGCAGTCAAAACTGAAGGGTTGGTACAGCTACAGTGCTCAACGCACATAAGTCTTGGTTCACATCATATAGCATAGAGAGAGCATATGATAAAACATGGCAAGACAAACAAAAATTAAGAGTCAATAAAAAACATATATCATACAACAAAAAACTGAAGGCTGTCAGTAGCCCGAATGGGGCCAGCGTCAGGTCAGGGAGGAGCGAAGTCTGAAGTATAGCAGAAGGAAAGTCATCAGAGTTACTTATGGGGAGGTAGGAAAGCATCCCTTCCTCGGAAGTGGAAGAGCCTTGGCCATGAGAAATATCATTCAAATAAGTGTACAGCTTTAAGTCTAGGTGGGTTAAAGCAGACATGTTCCAGTCGTGTAAAATAGTCTAACAGGGATTCCAGATGTGTATGAACTTGTTATCTGTGTAAGCACTCCTGTGGGATAGAAGTTCCATGGCCATGATGTGCAAGAGGCGCATGAACCACTGGGTGATCGGTGGGAGAGCCAACATTTCCAGTGTAGGGTGAAGAGTTTTATAGTGGCTCCAAGCATATGGACTATTAGTTGCCAATCCCCATAAGTCATGGCCTCCATTGTTAAAGGGAATATGCCTAGTATCACTGTAGTTTATGAGAGTTGCAACACCAGCAATGTGGGGAGGTGGAAGGGTAGATGGACTGTAGGCATGTTGGAGTGTAGTACCACCTCGTCATCGATTTGTGCGCATTCTCCGTTGGGGAGTAATTTGGGTATGTTGTGCCACAATTGTTCCCATTGCTTCTGAGCAATTCCCTCGGTGGTGTCAGATTACCACTGGGATTGGTATGCGTGTGGTCAAACAGGGGTCAAGTGTTGGGGAATCTGGTAGGTGCGGGAGATCAAACCCCTTGTTCCGGTAAATGATTGAACTAATGTCTCAAAAGGAGTCAGTTGCTGTGTCGCCCCCTGGGTATTGGAAGGGGAGAGCACATAATGCCGCAGTTGGTAATACTGCAGCCTAGCCAATTCGGGAAGCTGGAAATCTTGTTTGCACTGGTCAAAAGTCTTGATTGCCTCGCCCTCAAATAAGTCACGGAGAGTGCGACAATATCCCTCTCTTCAAGCAGGAAGGAAGAGGACTGTAAAGCAGGTGAAAAGTCCGGATTGCGGGCAAGGGGGGTGTTCGGGGAAGGAAATGTGGTCAGGCCCCGAACAAAGGGCAATTTTGTTCCAGATGTCAAGGACCATTTTAGTAGGAATAGCTACGTAAGTGCTGCGTGGTCAACTCACCGTTCTTCTTTTTGGCAACGACCAAGGAGGAAAGCAATAAAGAGGATTCTATTGGCTCAATTATGCCTTTAGTTTGCAGACCCTCTAATTCTTTCTCTAAATCAGTGCGCACACTGAAGGGAACACCTCTCAACTTATCTTTTACCGGCACAGCATTGGCCTTAATCTTTATTTTGTGTTGGAAATCAACAATTTTTCCAAGCTCCCATGAAAACACCCTGGGAAAATCATTTAACAAAAGTTCAATATCGTTAGAGTCTCTAATCACCGAGACTTGTTCTTTTGTCCCCGGACGCAGGATCATACCGAACAACCCCTGGTGAAACCATCGTAGGATGTTTAACCCCTTTGCCACAGATGTGTCTCCCTTTGAACATCATAGTATCTTCAAAAAACCCCTGGAGATCAAGCTTTCTGCCCTCGTATGAAAAGGGAGACCTGTCAGGTGGAAACCAAGATCGTCCAAGCCAATTTTTTTGAAATAACTCTTGTGTAATCATGGTGATCCTGGCACCAGAATCCACCAAAAGATAAAGCTGTTTCTCACCCACTTGAACATACACATAAGGGTCAACGCACATTTTCTGCTCGGTGTGGGCCACCTTATCTTCGCCCACCACCACAACCATATCACGTACTTCACTCAAAAGATTTTCAACATCAACCTCGCACTCATCACTGACTGCTGAAACTCTGGTACCTTTTCGTATCACTGACTGGCAAACCTTAGCAAAATGCCCAGATTTCCCGCAAAGCCTACTTGCGCATTCTTAGCCGGGTACACCCAACTCCCCTTTTGATGTTGAGGATAACCACATTTGAGAGACATGTTACTTTGCATAAAAAAAGAGTTCTGCTGCGTAGGATTAACAAATGACAAGTGTGACGAAGAAGATGACGACGAAGATGTTCTGCACACTTTATCCTTGTCATTTTAGGTGGATATGGCATTAACTCGATCAGCAGTTTTGTCCTCAAGTTCCCTTGCAGATTTGATAGATGTCTCTATGCTCTTAGCAATCCTAATGGTATCTGTCAAAGATGGGTTGCCTAAAGAAAGCAATTTCTGCTTGATGGATTTATCAGTACAGTGGCAAATTAACTGATCTCGAAAGAGCTGCTCTGAAATTTTTTCGAACTGGCATTCTGCTGCCAACTTGCGAAGAGCAGAGATGTAAGTGTCCACATCTTCACTTTGCTTTTTCTCTCTTTTGAAAAACTTATGCCTTGACACCACCAAACTGGGAGCCACATCACACCTATTGACCAGTTTCTTTACAGCTTCTTCATAGACGTCTAGTTCCAGCTCCCCTTCAATTTGAACATCAGGTAGATACTTAAATGTGGATCTTCCCTCAAAACTCAACAAGTGCAAGAGTAAAATGTTTTTCCTTTCAGGTCTGTATCTTGATGCACCAATTGACCCCAAATACTTCTCAAAAGCATCATGCCACTGCCTCCATTTAATAGGTGGATCACCTGGTGTCTCCAAAAAAGGTGGTGGTGGATTACAGACTGCATGGTGTCTTTTTTTTAAATGTTATGCTCTTTGCAATGTATTGAGAATAAAGTTGGATGTACAGAAAAAGTTCTTTGAGAGTTACCAAGAACAAAAAAAACAAAAATTACCAAAATATGTTTCCATATTAGTACCACCAACCATAAGTGTCTGACTTAAACTTTGCCTAAAAATTACTGCATCCACCTCTTGAGAGCAAAATAAAACAAAATCAAATGCCTGAAGCGTAGTTTAGATAAACGTTGTACTCTATTGCAAACATTCCAGAGTAGACCCAACCTCACAAGATTACCGCCGGTTTTGTGTTTCTATAGTGTTTTGATACTTTTAATGCAACCACAAAGTAGTTGTTACATTCCCAATAACCTAAGATGGCAGTCAATGTTTCTCCACTTGTTTCTACAGGAAATGGGGCTTGTACAACTCACATGCACGTCCTCAACGCATGCGTCGGCATTCCCTTCTGGGCCCGGACCCGTGCTTCGCCTCCTTCAGCCACCCGCCGATTCCCTCGCAAGTAACCTGGCAGTCCGCAGGGGTCACACTCAGCAAACGTACTGTGTTTGCAGGTCCACAGCCATCTCTGCAGCCATGGACGCAGTTGCACACCACGCGCACTGCTAGAATGACTGCCGATACCAACTCCTCCTGAAGGGCACCAACCAGGGCACAAGCGCGATGAAGGAACCCCAAATGACGCTAGACAGACTCCGACTCTCGGCCACAGGTCAGGATGCGAAGCGAAGTCCAGAAGAAGCGAAGGGCCGCGGAACCCGCACTGGCCGGCTCGGGTAAGTGCCAATGCTCCCAACGCACTTTTAGCACGCAGTGATACGGGGTTCGCCACTCAGGGGTACACTGATCCAGCTCGTCGCCACGTGAAGTAAGTGGCAGGCAACGTTGATTAAAAGAGAATAATTTATTCAAGTACAACAGCTGTACCCCCGACCACTTCAGGCAAGCAGACTAAAGCCAACCGCCACTCTCTGGAACCCTACAAAGCTGTGTTCCAAGAGAGAACAAACCCACTTAAAGCAATACATGCATATGCAGTGGAGATGGGAGCAAGACGTTACGACAAAGGGTTTTCCATATGTCCCGGATGTCTCTTTGCTATCCCTCCATCTCTTCAGGGGAGGTGACTCTACTGTACCCATTGTTGCTGGGGTCCCAGGTAGGCGGAAGGGTTCGATATTCCCAATGCAGCATGGTTTCATGTGAGGTCATAATACTCTGTACTGATACCGGACAGCGGGCTGCTGGGACCTAGCCTTTCACTGCAGCGGTGCTGGACTCCTCTCTTGAGGATTGTGGCATTTATGGAATAAATGCTTTGAGTTTATGTTTTCATTGGAATATGCATGGAGGTATGTACCTTATATTTTAGTGGGGAGAGGGGTTTTTCTAAATTTGAGTTGACACATGTTGATGTCCAGAGTAGGGTTGGCATGTGATAGTGTACATCCTCACACATCGAGTCATTTGCACTCGTATGATAATGTAGTTAGGTTAAATACTAATGGGAAAGTCCGGAACATGTAAGCTTATCTCCTGGAATGTGCGGGGTCTGGGCAACTACAAGAAACGTTATAGAGTTCTATCCTTTCTTAAGAGAAATGCTGCTGATATCGCCTGTCTACAGGAGATGCACTCCTCTGACACAGAACCTAGCAAACTGACCAAAAAGGTGGAGGGGACAAATCTACTATGCTAATTATTCGACTTTTTCTAGAGGGGTCCTTATATGTATAGCTCCCGCAGTTCCCTTTGCTCTTACTTAAATGGAAGCTGATGTTAAGGGTCACTATCTCCTGGTACAGGGCAGATTAGATGGTATGGACGTAGCCATTGTTAATACCTATGGACCCAACATTGATGACGGGCAATTTTAGTGCAGGATGTGGTTTTACTGGCACTGGACTGCTGTGTTCTTTGGGTGGGCGATTTTAACTGCATCTTGAACGGGGAGCTAGATAGGCATCCTCCACTGCATAGCACTAAGCCTAGGATGACTTATTCACTGCAAGAAACCATCACCAACCTGGGGCTATATGACATATGGAGGAATACCCACCCCTGCACAAAGGAGGGTACTTGCTATTCACCCAGGCATAATACATACAGTAGATTAGATTGTATCTCATTATTGACGTCACGGGGGTGTCATGGTGGCCCATATCTCTTGATACTTATAGGACCACGCCCCGGAGTGGAATCCGATCACCCATGACCTGGAGACTCCTTCCTGAGATTCTCCAGGATGTGGAGGGCAGGAAGGTACTGCAGAGGTGCTGTCAGATTTTTTCAAGATTAACTGGTCCTCGATCAGCCATAGGTCTACAGAGTGGGAGGCAATGAAGGCTGTGATGCGGGGGCGCTGTGTAGGACTCACTGTGGGGTTAAGCATACTCTGAAGGCTGACCAGACTCAAATAGAGGAAGAATAAACACATTTGCAGAAGCTTTCTCCGGATGATCTAGTGGGGAAGCAGAGGGAAACAGAGGTCCTACAACAGGTAGCGGAGGTGAGGGACAGATTGGACACGTATACTCTAAAATCATATCACCAGCTTCTACAAAGGGAGGGAGATAGCTCTGGACAATTATTAGCATGGATCCTCAGGTGGGAGACTCCCCTCTCCCCCATACTCCATCTTAAGCCTCCCCATTGATGTATAATAATAAGAATAATTGATGTATTCAAATCCCATTTGAAGCAAGTATATAACGGCCCCTGCCCTCCTGACCCAGTCTCCATATCTGCATTTCTGACCGGTGTGACACTTCCCCGGCTGGATCGGGAAGCTGTCCTGGACCTTGCAGCAGATCTTGCACTGGAAGATATTCAAGCAGCGCTTCGGCTCTTGCCAAGGGGTAAGGCGCCAGGCAGCGATGGCTTTCCGGCAGAGTTTTATCAGGCCTTCTCCCCCTCTCTTACTAAGCATCTACTGGAGGTTTACTTGGAAGCCAAAGATGCTGGTGTACTTGCGAAGTCCATGCAGGAGGGTTGCATTTCTATGATTCAGAAGCCAGGGTCGGATAGCTCAGACCCACCCTCATATAGACCACTCACTATTATCAACACAGACATGAAAGTGCTGTGTAAGGCTTTATCCCTGAGGTTACGCCTAGTACTTACATAATTAATACATGAGGACCAATGCAAGTTCATCCCCAGTCGTACCACCATTATGAAAATCTGGAGGTTATTTCATGTCTTACACAAGATGGAGGGTCGGGACAAGGAGCTCACCATTGTCTCCATTGATACTGCCAAGGCCTTTGACATGGTTGATTGGACGTACCTCATGCAGGTTCTGGAGGCAATGGTAATCGGACCACAATTTTGGCACTTGAGGGAGGCTTCTGTACAGCAGCCTCACTGCTAGGGTGCGGATTAATAAATTATGCTCTGATAGTTGGCAGGGGAACGTGTCAGGGCTGCCCGCTCTCATCGCTCCTCCTTGCCATCGCTTTGGAATCACTGGCCATTTGGATCCGCTTTACAACACTCATTCAACCATCTTCCTCAGGATGTATTCAAGCAATTGCACTCCCTGATTACCTTCTTGATCCTGGTGGGTAGACATAGTAGGGTGGCAAGGGACTTTCTTTTCCTCCCACTAGAAGAGGGGGGACTGGTAGTCCCAAAATCTGGAACCGTATACCTGGCCTCCCAGCTGCAACCCGCTGTACGTTGGCTCACAGAGGGGAGTAACTGGGAGAAAAAGCTTTTGAAGGACTCAGCTAGTGGCATCTCCCTCCCGCAGATCCTGATGGCAGGCGGAAGAATCGTAGGCCACGTATCGTATCTTATTAAACACACTGCTTCATTGTAGGAGAGCGCCGTCAAAAGTGGTTTTGAAAAAGGCCCTCTTTGCCAGGGAATTCATATTTTGGGACTTGCCAGCCTTTAGGATGCTCTCGGACTCAATGGACATGTCCGACTGGCGGAAGGGTGGTTGCGAGACGCTAGGTGATCTATACCCCAATGAGGAATTTATCTCGTGCTAAGACACCCAGAGCAGTTTCAACTTGGGCACGCGGCAGTTCCTACAGCACAGTAGCCGTACTCCTATAGCTAAGGACATATAGACCTCGTTCGAGGCAGCCCCGGGCGCTTCCAACATTTTCTGAGGGCTGTTAGAGCTGGGAGAGAGGCAACATCTGGTCTCTATTCTACAAAGACATGACAGCTGACCGGACACATACTCCTCCCTCTGCGCATGCAGCCTGGGGCAGTGATCTAGGGATGCAAATTGAAGATGCACAGTGGAATAGAATCCGTGATGAAATCCACACATTCCACTGGTGAAATCCATTTCGAGTAATGCCAGATTTAAACGTACTCTTTTTCATTTTCTGCACCGCAAGTACATAATTCCTTTGACCTTGCATAAAATGGATCCAACTCGCCCAACGAATACTCCCCGTTGCCAGTGCCCTGTAGCTTCTTTTTTACATTTGGCATAGAATTGTAAAGCCTGTGGAGGCATTTTGGACGAGTGTGGTTGCTAGGGTGCATGTGGTGGTGCCAATCCCATGTTCTGCAGAACCTACTGTTTGTCTTTTTTTAGGGGACATCCGTAACAAAAAAGGCCAGAAAATGGTGTTTAGATTTGTATATTTGTTGCTACTGCTGGCTAAGCGCTGTGTGGCAATATGGGCCAGCAGGGACATCTTAAGGATTTTGGGGGCCCTGGGCCAAACGTATTTTGGGGGCTCCTGTTCGGACATATTTTAATTTATTATCCAATATTTAAGCCTATTCAAGACCTCTTTTTCCTTGTCACTGACAGTGCACAGGCACATTGGTTCAAATTCTAAATGTGTTTACATTTAATATTCAGGAATAGTGATATGTGTTTTAAATTTTGTAACACAGCAGCAGCTCAATGATATTACTGCAAATAATCTCTGTGACACCCTCCCATTTCTTATATGTGAGGTCCTGTTTTGATTTAAAAGAACTTTTTTATGGAAGCTGCCTGAAACAAACACAACATTTCTCTGCAAAATATTTGTCATAGACTCCCGCATATCACCCACATTGAAAACAAATCTAAGGAAAACGGTATTTAAAACAACCTGCTTAGAATTATTCAAGGTAATCAGACTAAAATTCTCTGCAGAACAGAACTGGCTCTATCACGGGGGTCCCCCTAAGACTGGGCCCCTGGACCAGTGCACAATTTGCTCAGGCCTTAAAACGTCTCTGTGGGCCAGGTGGGTCCTAGTTTGGAGTGCTGGGTGGGTGATGTGGCTGAGTGGGCTGTGGCGGAGGAGTTGCAGCTGAAAATGAGTAGACATGATGATAAACTGGAAGAGAATCTTGAGGTCTGGGGAGAGCTGTGTTGGCTGATTTTTTTATACCCGTGGGTTCACAACTGCCCTCACCAGCCGAGGAATGACTCATCACTTCTTAATTGGTTCATAGAAAATAACCTTGCTGTGTGTGACTCCCACGGGTGGACTGGGTGCAGATACTCGCTCTTGGGTATCGTTGTTTGTAAATTTCTCCATTACAGACATGCTTGTGTGGTACGTGCTTTTTCCCTGGCTGACAATGTACATGATGACAACAGTTGATTGTTCTTGTACCTAAAAACTGTAAACACTCAAAGAATGTTTTTTAAAAAACTGGTCTCTCTAAAATGTAAGATAGTGTGGTAAAAGTTGAGTACCAATACCATACGATAGCCAGGCAGGACCATACCATATGATAGAAATCACTGTCAAGATGTGTGCACCTAGGGCATGCGGAGGTGGGAAGCGCACCCATCGTCCACTGTCGCTGTGAGGTAAATTATAAAGCATGCAGGCATTTCAATTGAATCAGGTGTAAATTAAAGAGAATAGCCAGCTCCCATTAAGCTATCCTGGCATCTCTCCAAATGCTACGGTCCAGTGCACCAATCCAGAATGCCAATTTAACCGGAAGGGCTTCAAAGGTCTCTGGCGAGTTAATGACAAGGGATCAATATTCCTTGCAAGATGCTACCTTGGCCTAAAGGCAATGAAAGAACCTAAGCCTAGGGGGCCCCATATTTCAGCAGGTCCTGCAACTGCAGCTGGTACCCCACCAAGGCATGACGGAGCTGCAGATATCTTAGAATTGGGTCTTGCAGAGTTAAAACTCTTCCTGGAGGAACTGGAAGTTCTTCAGTTGTGAGCCCTCCTAGATGGCCCCAAGATGGAAGATACATATAAGGCCCCATGGTTTAAACCCATTCAGAGTACAGAACTTGAGGGAATCAAGCTGCTCTGCCACAAGGGATTTGCCTACTTAAGTCTATTGTTCCGCCGAATATAATTAAGGGTCTGATGCCATGCCAAAAGAGTGGCCCTCAAGGCCTTAGGCAGAAAATGAGGAAAGGGACTTCCGTATAGAAAACGCAGTATAGATTGTCGGCCCCCAAGTGAAACTTCTAAGCAAAAGGCAGGGTCGTTGGATTTGCTGAGCACCCACTCATTAATGGTTTAAAGCTGATAGGCCCAATAGTACAAGCGAATGTCAGCCATCCCTATCCCGCCATCGCAGGACGATTGTACACAATTAAGTAAGGCTATCCAAGGATTCTTGTTCGTCCATTGGAAGGAATGAACTACCCTAAGAAGGCCAGCAAACCAGGATTGGACAATAAAGAGAGGGAAGTTCTGCAAGCTGTACACTAGCCTCGGGAGGGTGATCATCTTAAAGAGAGTCACATCTTCCAGGGTTTGAGCGGGAGAGCGGATGATCTGACCAAGTCTTGACGAGTATGGTGCATCAGTTGTGTAAGGTTAAGACTCAGGGTTAGTTCAGGTTCCAAGGAGATGACCAGGTATGGAAAATTCAATCTGCGGACAGGGAGGCAGTCATGCCAGTTGATGACCTCAGGGCCACCTTGTAGAGGGACTAAAAGCGATTTGGCCCAGTTGGCCAGCAACCTCAATGTATCTCCATATAACTGGAGCATCTAAAACAGCTGTGGCCCAGTGATGTGTTGCTGACAACAAAATAACAACACATTGTCAGCATATGGCGGAATGGGGTCCATTGAAATCCCCAGATTTGCAAGTTGCATCATACCCAAACTGCCAAGAGCTCACAAAGGCGAAGAACAGTAGTGAGAGAGGGCATCCTTGTCTAGCGCCTCTGCAGATTCAGAAAGGGGGTGACAGAATGCCAATGACTCTAACCTGAGCTTGGGGATGAGCACCTTGACGAAGGACAGAAATTGGGGTCTGAATCTAATAAGGGAGAAGACCTGGAACAAGAATCACCGGTCCAGGAAGTCAAATGCCTTCTCAAAGTGAAGGACCATGAATGCGGCAGGGTCCCTAAGGCTGCTGGCAGAGCTCCAGGGAAATGTGCACTCGACAGATGCAGTGTCAGGTGCTGCGATGAGGATTTTTACCCCATCCAACATTGTTTGGACTCCTCTAAGCACAGTTGTTGAAGAGAAGTGCTGCGGTTGTTTAATTGCCTCAGGGAGTGGTCATCTCCAGGCCGCCGATAGCGACCCTCAAGTATTATAATTTCTGCTTCTAAGTCTAAGACACACTGGAGTCGAGCGTGGGCCTGTCCGTGAAGAAACACTTTAGCCCTACCCCAGAGGACTGCCTTATTGGCTAGCCACAAATTCCCCTTGGAGTCAACCGATCCGATGTTGAGGTCAAAGTAAGTGTGTAGTTCCTGAGATAGGTGGGCAGTGCATTGCACATCTACCAGGTACCAGACATTGAGGCGCAGGAGACGCCAGCTACCCTCTGTGCGCTAGCCATACTGCAGCCCAACTGGAGCATGGTTAGAGATGCCCCGAGGTAGAATATACGTGACTGCTACACTCAGGAAGAAGAAAGAAATACTTAATCCTGGACAGCCCGTGGCTGGCTGTGAATGCGCACGTTTTGCGATTTCCTTTAGTGCTAATTACTCTATATCAGGGCTGCTGGTCTACCGCCCTCCTGGACCTGCCAAGGAGTTTACATCTGCACTTATTGAGGTCACCAGTGCACTGGCAATGAGATCAGCTAACTTCACCATTTTTTGGGACCTGAATTTGCACTTTGACTATCATACAGAGATAGATATCAGCAGCTTTCTCGCAGACCTTGCAGCCTGTCAATTAAATCAACTAGTTTCAGGTCCTACCCATGCTGCAGGCCACTTGCTAGACCCCTTTTTTTCTAACATCCCATCCCTTATTGTTAGCACACCTAGTCCAGTTTGTTGGTCCGATAATGTTCTGATTTCTGTGTCCCTCCCGGCATCAGTATCCCCGAGTAAAGTGGCTCAGAAATCCTCATGTAAGCGCCCTTGGCGTACACTGAACCTCGAGCAATTCCACGCCCTTCTTGCTCTAGAATTGCCCAAGTTACCTAATGATCCAGATACGGCATACAAAATCTTTTGCGACTGGATTCTTCAAGCACTGGACTCTCTCATTCCGGCCAAATGGTCCAAGTGCCGCATCTCTCACTCCAACCCTTGGTTTTCCGACAGATTGGCTGTAATGCGTAAAGCATGTAAAAAATTGGAGCGGGCTTGGAGAAGGGATTTTGACCTGCCGGCTAAGAGATGTTATCAGACTGCCATCAAAAGTTATCATCGGGCTATACAAGCTGAGAGTGCTGCTTACTTTGCTAAGTAAATTGAGTCAAGTAGCAATCCGACCAAGTGCATTTTTAAAATACTAAATGATTTTAAACTCAGGAAAACCCCTACGGCCTCTGTGATCACGCCTGAGCAGCATTGTGAGGACCTTGCCACTTTTTTTGTTAAAAAAGTGGAGACTATATATAAGTCCTTCCCTGTGGCCCCTGCCTGTCTCAGCCCCCTACCACTCATACTCTTACGGCTTTTCCCCATGTTTATCAGGATGAGCTCCGTCTGCTTTGCAGCAAAATTAAATCTGGCTCTCCTGCAGACCCTCTCAAGCCTGACCAGTTTTTAAAATCTCTGTCTGTGGTCTTGGCGCCTTTGTGCCAGTTGATCAATACCTCCTTCTCCACAGCAACGGTTCCTAGGCAATGGAAACAGGCAATGGTAGTCCCCTTTCTTAAAAAACCTTCACTGGATCCAGCGAAATTAGAACATTTCCGCCCAATATCTCTTCTACCTTGGGCAGCTAAAATTGCTGAGGCACACATTAATACCACCCTTACAGCATTTTTGAACACCAACGGCATCCTGGATCCCTCGCAGAACGGTTTCCGCCCAGGGCACAGTACAGAGACAGCGCTCCTTACTGTGACCGAACATCTGCGGACCGTTCTAGATGCTGGTTAGATCTCAGTGCCGCGTTCGACACTGTATCCCACCAGATCCTTTTAAATCGTCTGGAGGAGGCCGGAATCGGTGGTTCTGCCTTGGAATGGTTTAGATCTTTCCTTTCTGAAAGAACTTTCCAGGTGTCTGCCCCGCCTTTTCTCTCACGTGTCCAGTCTATTGGCCAGGGTCTGCCACAGGGCTCTGCCCTGAGCCCCGTACTCTTCAATTTGTACGTACAACCTCTGGCAGTGATAGCCAGGGACAGGGGTCTCTCCATTGTCTCTTACGCCAATGACACGCAGCTGGTGGTGGTTCTCTCTGACGATTCTACGCAGGATGCCCCTAAATTTAGGAGCAGGCTGGCGGCGGTCGCGGAGTGGATGACCGCTAACTGCCTCCAGCTCAATGCTAATAAATCGGAGATGTTGTTGGTGGGTAAAGACACCGAGCTATGGAGTGTGAACTGGTGGCCGAACACCCTAGGGAGCGCACCCACCCCTAAGTCGGTGGTGAAAAACCTAGGGGTATGGATGGACTCAACCCTCAGTTTTCAGGACCATACCAAGAAAATAGCAGACACGTGTTTCGGCCTACTCCGGGCATTGAAACCCCTTCTGGGTTATTTCGACCCGCCCACCAGACAACTGATTGTTCATACTGTCAAGGCTTGACTATGCCAGTTCGCTCTTCCTGGCAGCTAATAAAGCAGAGGTCATGCGCTTGCAAAGGGTCCAAAATGCGGCTGCCAGAGTTCTTCTTGGACTCCCTAGAAGGCGCCCCATTTCGGGTGTGATTCGACGGTTACACTGGCTGCCTATGGCCAAGCGCATAGAATTCAAAGCTCTCTGCCTGGCCTTCAAAATTCTGAAGCTCTCTTCCCCATGTATTTTGACCAATTTATTGGTACCATACACACCCACGCACCATCTGCGCTCTATGGGGCTATGCCTGGCTCTTGTCCCGCGGGTAAAACGCCTACGTGCCGGGGGACGATCATTCCGCAGCCTAGCGGCCAAGCTCTGGAATTCCCTTCCCCTCCATATTCGCAGTCTGGATAACTATCTGACGTTTAGGAAGGCAATCAAAACTCATCTCTTCCCTTCGGTTTAGGCTCTAGTTTTTCAGTCTCGCTGCAGTCAGCGCCGGGACGCCTCTTTGCTGAGGCAGCTGTTGCGCTCTACAAGTTGGGCTAACATAACATAACATGCTACCGTCGGCCAGGGAGAGAGGAGTGTATTCAGCTGTCTCTGGGTGCCACGTCCTCCAGGCATCACAGAGGCCTAGGGATGCCACCTATTCTGCCAGTGGCGAAGAAGATTGTGAGGGTGTCCCCCTCACCCCTGTTGTGTCAAAGCTGGGGACTATTACAGCGTTAAAGTCGCAGTCTATAATAGTGGATCCTTCTGGTAGTTCCACGATGATGTCCTGGATGCATCTCATGGATGCCCGGACCAGATGCGGCGGAATGTATACATTAAAGAAGTGGTAGTGTTTACCCTCAAGGAGACCCTCTATATGGACATGCATCCCATCATCGTCCGATGCAGAACGAGTGACAGAGAGGGGGCATGTTTTGTGGAGGAGTATAGTGACACCCCGGGAGCCTCTGGTGTTGCTGGCATGATAAACTCTGCCATACCCAAACCGGGCCAGAATCGGGCCGCATGTTCCGAAGAGATGCGTCTCCTGAAGAAACAGCACAGCAAGGGAGTGGTGCTTGGCAAAGCGAAGTACCGCACTTTGTTTTATACAGTCATTAAGACCGTTGATGTTCCAAGACATAATGTTAAACAAAGCAAACACAAGGAGATGATGGACGGAGCGCTGAAACGTTTCAGACACTCATTCCCAGTCACTATTAGATGTGGGATGAATCCATCATCGTTCTGTAGCTCACTTCGCCACCCCAGTTCAGACCCAGCCATATGCAAATCAGTCTTGACCCTGTGCCTCATGGGAACAGTCCAGCCCGAACTGCCAAGCCAGGTCTTCTCTGGACCGGAAACAAGCATCCTGAGACCGGTTTCAGGGTAACACCCCTCATCAGTCAGGCTAGCTTGAATCCAGTGGCAAAGTGAGCAAGGGACCCACGTATGGGCATGCCCTGCCAACTTAGGGCAAACAAAGAAAACACAAGGAGATGAGGGAAGGAGCCCTGAAACTTTTCAGACACTCATCCCCAGTCACTATTAGATCTGGGTTAAATCCATCATCATTCTTAAATATTGCCATTGCTCTATGGTGGCCAGGGGAAGATAGTAATCAAAGGATCGACTGGCAGAGTGAGTTCCTTGGTCAGTAGTGGAGGGGAATGGAGAAGGCGGGCATGTGGCCCAATGGATACTGCGGATGTGTATACTGTGTGGGTGAGCGAAACAAGGAAGAGACAGTAAAACAAAACTATGCAATCAAACCCCCGACAACCCCCCAACCTATACTTCAACCACAGAAACATCTGTCGCCCAAACTCCCTCATAAACCCTGTTAGACCTAGCATCCTTGGCGTGGTTTCCCTCTAACTTTTTACCTTTAGACCTCCTGTATTTGCTGACTTTGCTTGTGCTGGCCTTGGGAATCTGTGCACTTTACTACTGCTAACCAGTGTTAAAGTGCTTGTGCTCTTTCCACAAAAACATGGTAACATCGGCTCATACCCAAGTGGCATATTTAATTTACTCATCAGTCCCTAGTAAAGTACACCACTGTCATGTATCTGCCTATTGTCAGTGTGGGAGGCACATATCTACTCGATTTATATCAGTTGCTTTGTCACAGATTGTTTGACTGTTTTCTCTATAACAATGTCCTTTTCTGTTCCCTCTTCCAGATCCTGGGTCAGGAGTCCTCCTGCCGGTATCTTCAGGGTAAAGGAGATCATGGCAGGTAAGTCACCTATTTTAGTATTATTTGTATTGCCTCCACCATCTGTTCCCTGGTGCAAACACAAACAGGAGTGCAGGGGGTTTGGAGAATTAGTGCTCAGAATCACTTGTGCTTGAAAGAAAAACGTCCTTCCCTATCCTATCCTTTTATCGAGTGCCCTGGGTGGTTGTAGTTAGGGTAGTACACGTTGTTCACCCCTCTATTTAGTTTTAGTGGAGACCCGTGAGGTTCCCTCCCTCCAAACTCAAGCCGAGACCCTGGCACACACCTGCTCAAGCCATGCACCTCCGGGAGCGTGGCAGGGACTCTTGGCAAGCAGATAGGTCACTACTTCTTTGCAGTCGGCCCTGTCTTTCCCTGGATTAGAGCTGATGGTTTCTCCTTGTCGAATAAGTCCAGCGGCTTTGTCTGCTAGTCCCCATGCGACAGCTGGTTTCTCTCCCTCCTGCAACCGTGCAGCGTCCTCTGAGGTTTCCTCGAGGGATGTGTCTCCTCGTCATTCCTCTCTCGCCGGTTGCACTCCTTCCAGGTTACTTTGCACAGTCAAATAAGAGTCCGCCCTCCAGGACCAAAGATCGAGTCCCGCCCCTTCTCTCTCTGTGCCGTACGGATTAAAGGCACATGATTCCTTTTTTGGCCTGTGAAACGATGACGAAAACGTTTCTTGATGCTTGAGCAGAAGAGGAGGGCCAGGGCACAGTGACGTACAAGTCCTCTTCCATGTCACAACCACATGTGCCCAGGGCCTGTAAACGAAATGCTACTAGTGGGCCTGCAGCACTGATTGTGACACCCATTTAAGTAGCCCTTTCAACATGTCTCCAGCATGCCACTGCAGAGCCTGTTTGTGTAGTTTAACCTGCCATTTCGACCTGGCAAAATAAATCTTTTGCCAGGCACAACTTTTCTTTTTTAATACATATAAGTCACCCTTAGGGTAAACCCGGAACAGCCCAGTGGGCAGGGTGCAATGTACTTAAAAATCAGGGCATGTACTTTTAAGTTTTACATGTTCTTGTAGTGAAAAACCCTACATTCATTTTTCACTACTGCAAAGCCTATATCTCCCATAAGATAACATTGGGATTACCTTATTATATTCTATAACTGAACTTTCCACATGGGAAAATAGGACTGGTTAAAGTTTGGTGTCTCTGGAATCCTAATTCAAAATCCTAATTTATGGATTTTAAATTACAACTCTGAAAATGCCACTTTTAAAAAGTTGCCATTTTCTTTCCTTAGTCATTTGGGGCCAGATGTATCCATACCAGGAATAGTGATGACCTAATTGTTATTTTTTGCAAATCGCAATTAGTAGATCGCTATTCCTAATGTATGAAACTCATGGAGCTTCATTTAGCGATTCCTAGGGAGTCGCAAATCAACTTACCTCATGAATATTAATGAGGTAGGTCGCAATTTGCGACCCATTAGGAATTGACACCATCACAAGGATGGTGGACTGCTGAGGTCAGCAGACTACCATGTCTGAGATTGCTTTTAAATAAAGCAGTCTTTTTAAAGAAAAATGCAACCAGTTTTCCTTAAAGGAAAACAGGATGCTTTTAAAAACAAAAGTCTTGTGGACCACTGCCTTCTCATAAACAAACTTTTTTTTTTTACATTCACAAATGGAAAGGATTCCCTAGGGGAACCCTTTCCAATTTGGGAATGCATTACCACTACACTTCTGTAGTCGGTAAATTATTAATGTTTTCTGACAGGAATTCGGTCGCAAAACATTAATACATGCTATTCTGATTCGATATTTGGAAGGGACAACTCTTCCAAATACCAAATTTGGTTGCAAACCAAAATTGTGATTCAGTAACGTGCTACCAAATCGCAGTTTGGGTTTGATACATACCAAGATGCTTTTTTGCAGTCATAAACAGGCAGATTCTGTGAATTGGCCCATTTGCTACTGGACAAAAGTTTGATACATGTGGCCCTTGGTGCCTGCAGCCTGTCTCTTGTCACATGACTGGGTATAGTTGGCAGTTGGGCTTTGTGTATCCCTCCTAGACAAACACACAGAATGGGAGCTTAGGTGTGACTTAAGTGGCCATCCTGGCAAGATAGGAGGGACGAGATGGGCACAGCCTCACTTACACCTGAATAGGCTGTGTCCTGTCCCCACACAAAAAGCTGCATATCCCCTGTAGTTAGTCTGGAGCCAGGGCTGGCAAGGCAGGGCATCTGTGCACTTCAAATGCTGGCCTCTAGAAGGTTCTCTCCACTTTAAGCCATATACCTTGTCAAATCTCCTGTAGTAGCAATTGAGCCTAAGAAGGCCCTCACCTCTGTCTGGGTCTTGGGTGGGGGGGTTCCCAAGCCAGAATGGTTTCAATTTTGGGCCAAAGGGGACTGCCTCAGCAACTGGTGGCAGTCTGTTGTTGTAGGGTCAGTGTAGAGCAGAAGCTGACACCCTCCACTGACCCATCCTGCTCCTTAGAAGCAAGGAGATGGGGGAAGATGCTCACTCTCCTCTTCCATCCCATCATCAGTGACTAGGCTCATTGTTAACTCAGACTTATCAAAGTGGGGCTTGAGACAATTGGCATGTAGGAACCCTAAAGGGTTCTTGGGCGTCTTGAAGTCAACCAAGTATGTGACATCATTCTTGTGCTCCTTCACTTATTTAAGGCCCAGACAAGCTGTCTTGTAGGGCCCTGGACTCCACGGGCTCCATCAGCCAAACTTTTTGACCAGACTGAAACTCGACCAGAGTGGCATTCTGGTCATAACGCTGTTTCATGTCCTCGTGGCTGGCTTCCAGGTTTTCCTGTACTAGCTTACATAAGCGTGCTGTCTGGCTGAGGAGTGCCAGCATGTAGCTGACCACCTACTGAGGGGCCTTCCTGGGAGCTTGCTCCCAACCCTCTTCTACGAGAATGAGAAGTCCTCTCACAGAGTGCCAATGCAGAGGTATTTAGAGGCTGAAGTAAACCCCCTTCTGAGGTACCTCCCTGTAGGAAAACAAAAGGCATGTCAGGAGGACGTCCAGCTCCCACCTCATGGCCTCTGACATGCCCATAATCAGGCCCTTTTAGGGTCCTGTTGAACCTTTCAACAAGCCCATTGGTTTGTGGGTGGTAAGGAGTGGAAAACTTGTAGGTTACCCCAGACTCCTTCCACAGTGCCTTCATCTACCCTGATATGATGCTGGTACTGTGGTAGGATACCACCTCCTTGGGAAGCCCACACGGGTAAAGATCCCCATCAGTGCCCTGGCCACCATGGGCACATTCCCAGTCCTCAGAGGGATAGGGTAACATGGTCCACCAAAATCAGAATGAACCTGTTGCCCATGGCTGTCTTGTGGTCCAGAGGCCTAGTGATGTAGATGCCGACCCTTTCAAAGGAGGTGTCAACGACAGGAAAAGGTTGCAGCGGAGCTTTGCGCTTCCCTCCTGACTTGCCACTGGCCTGGCAGGTAGGACAGGACCTGCAAAACACATCTGAGGCCTTCCTCATTTGAGGCCAGTAAAAGTGGGTAACAAGCCTGTCTAAGGTCAAATTCTGCCCCAAAGGACCTGCCAGGGGTACATCATTTGCCAGCCCCAGCCTGAAGGCCCTGGGATTCTCTGCAAAGAAGAAGGACTGCTGTGCTGCTGAAAGGACTCCCACTCTGCTGGACTGCTACTCTGCTGGACTCCGCTTTGCTTTGTTCACCTGCTGCCCTCTTGCCAGGGTGAGAAGGACTGGACCTGTATCTCTTGAACCCACAGTGACTCCAAGGGCTAGTTGGCTGGCCTCCTGATCTGAAGCCTCAGGGAATTAAACAGGTTCCAAACAACTTTGCATCTGCACCTGGACTCTGTGAGTCTACCCTGCCAAGTGGTGCCACACCAGCCCTGGACCCTTGGAAGTGGGCCTAAGGCGTTCACCAGTGCAACCAACGCATCTTCTCTGCTGAGTGGCACATCCCCGAGCCGAACAGACGCATAACCTCGGCTAATGCAGCATATCCTCGGGGAGAACCAACGCATTGTAGCTTCTGCGTGGATTCGACCCGGCACAGAAGACCCGCATCGCCCTCACAGTCCTCGGAACAGACGCATAGCAGCTCTTCGGAACCAACGCATCGCCAGCTGTGGGCCGCATGCCCGAAGCCAGCACTTTGCATCACAAGCCCCATTGACGGAATCCTCGACGCAACAGGACCTTGCACTGCAGCCTCACAACATCTCGGAATGACGCAACCCCTAGGCTGCGCGGCACTTCTTTGACCCAGATCCACGCAAGACTCCGGAACCAGGATTTAAGGTACTTTATTCAGCTGGCCTAAGTGGATCCCGGTAGCCGGCCCACGCTCTATTGCGGTCGGCATGAACTTGTGACTTTATCACAGTCCGGTGCGACCAGACATCCCTTATTAACGCTTTGTGCTTTTTGGTGCTATTTCAACTTAAAACTTTAAAATTCTGTATCCCCAGTTTTACTGATTGGATTTTTGATGTATTGGTCTTGCTGTATTTATTAAACTAAGCTTTTTTCCCAAACCTGTCGTGGGATCTTTTTGTGTGGTGTTTTCACTGTTTTACTGTTTGAAGTGTTGCACAAATACTTTACACATTGCCTTCAAGTTAAGCTTGACTGAACTGTGCCAAGCTACCAGAGGGTTAGCACAGGTTAATTTGGGATTTGCTGGTGCCGTACCCTGACTAGGATTGTGTTTACTGCTTGACCAGGCTCACATCCCAGTCAACCAGAAACCCAGTTTCTAACAAACCCATACAACAAAGGACAAGGAGAGGCTGTGTTCCCCCTAAAAACTTTGTATAAGAGTAAAGGATACAGTGCTGCTGGTCTAGCACATATAAGGGCAGTAGCAGAAAAGTATACTTCTAGTTACGCTATTGACTGTAGTCACAGAGGTGGGGCCCCAGCCATGAAGGTCTCAGCCTCAGCCCAGGACCTGGACTCCATCGGAGCCAGATGTCGGAGGGGCAGGGGAGGGGTCTGTCTGGGGCAGCCGGCCTGGCCGGCATCATTGCAGCAATTACTCACAGTGCCTGAAGAACCTGTCCCACCCATGGTGGCCACCCATCGTCCCCTGGAGTGCCATCATCCCCGCATGCCACCACAGGACACAGCACCACAAGATCTTTTAGCCCGAGCAACAGCTGACCCACGGAAGGGGGGGTGGCGTGTGACACCTGAGTTCTTTGCGTTCTGCAGTCTATTCCCAGGCTGCCTCTGGGGTGTCAAATAAGGAGGAGCTGGATTTGTAGAGGACCTTTAGTTCGGCTGGGAAAATAAGCATGTATGAGAGGTTCAGTGCCCGGAGCTTTTACTTAACTGAATCAAAGGCTTTTTATTGCTTCTGGACCAGGCAAGTGTAGTCCGGAAACATGAGGATACGAGTAGCTTGAAATGGTTTGACCCATTGATCTCACTCCCCTAAGGATAGCATCTCTGTGCTTGCAATTAAGCATTTTAGCCATGATGGGTGGGGGAGGGGCCCAGGTAGGGGCCGCTGCACCATGGATCACTGGGTGCATTCCAGCACAAAGCAGGCGGACATGTGGTCAGACGGGAGTCAAGATTTGATCCAGTCTTCCAGGAATTTTTCAGGTATCGACCCTTCTACCCCTTCCAGAAACCCAAGGAAGTAAAGATTGTTTTTGCAAGCGGGGTTTCCGGGTCGTCTGCGCATTCCTCTAGGAGTTTGGAGGATTCAGACAAGCAGTTGATGGTAGAGTTGAGCTCTTGAACAGTGTCCTTGAGTTCCGAGATGTGACCCTCGGCTTCTGAAACTCTGTCCACTACATTCTGCAGGTCTTGGCGCAGAAGAGCAGCATCCACCCTGACCCTTATCAAACCTTAGTCTCAAGGGTCACTCGAGAGACCTGTATAGCTTGCAGGATAGATTACGTGCCAGGGGCGCCAACAGCAAGGTTAGAAGCATCCGCTGAGGTCGTGGTGCATCCGTCCATTTTTGCTTCAGAGGATGATGGTGTCTCCTACACTGTTCCGAGGTGCCACTAGGCTCTAAAAACATTGGGAGGGGGGGCCAGGACCACATGTCTACTTGGGAAGCAACATGAGCAGCTGACCCACTCTGGTCGAAAAGGAGTTCTTCCAGAGTCACTCAGAAGCATAGAGAAGCAGTGAGCATAGGGACCAGGCAATCCAGTCAATAGCAGACCAGGCCTCCTATGTATATAGGTCCAGATGGAATCTAAAGGAGATCAGGCACCCTATGTACTCGCTAAACCAGGGAGGGGCCCCAAGGATGCGTTCCCCAGTGGGCCCTGGCCGGTCCCCGTTTCTCCACAGTATCTCAGGCCGCCCCATCATTCCATGGCCACGGGGATCCAGATGAGCCAGGTCTGTCACCGCTGCACAGGAGGCCCAGCAGCCCCACCTCTGTCTCCAGGGAGACAGAATGTAAGTACTAGCTTTAAATCTGCTCTCTATGCTAAACATATTTCAAGTGAAGATGAGCAGATAGGCGTGTCTCCCCATTAGTTTGCAGCTAGTTTTATTCTGTCAAAAATGCTGGTAGTGCAAAAAGTCTTCTATATTTTTAGCAACTTTCCTCACACACACAGACCTGCCTTCTTCAAAAGCTGTAAGTCCCTCTTATCCAAGCTTATGTGTGTGGGGAAACATCTCCCAGGACATGGGCAGTTGGGAAGTGGTAGGAGTTGTGTTGCAAGAGACTATTCAGACTGGCTGACTTATTTGATACCAATATGGTTAAATGCAATGAGGACGTGAAGACTATCCTTGGCCATTCTGCCGCCACCACAATGGGGTACGCTTTTTTTTAAATCGTCTTTGAACGCTTGCTAGCCCACAATGTCTGAGAAGCCCCAAAAGCACACACTGTTAGATTTCATGTTTTGCTTACGGGTGGACGTTAATGCGTGACCAATATATATGTTCTTGTATTACAGTACTTTGTCTCTCCATTAGAGATCAGGAAAAGAGGTAAGCTGATTTGGCGTTTGTGTTCACAAACATCAAATGGTGCAACGCTGCTCACATTATAAATCAGGCTTGATCAACTTGCATTTCAAGATGATCCATCATAGTGTTGTGTAGTTCCTAGAGTACCCCTGCAGGACCTGCGCGTTTGGATAACATAAACTGTGGGCTTGGTGACCGACTGGGTCTGTGCACCCCCACCGCGTATGTTAGCCTGATTTGCATTAGCTAGCTCACAGTGCCACTAGAATCTCCTCTTATCGGGGAGAGATTAGTTCCTGGCAACCTTAGATCATGACAACTCTGATCCCTCAGAATCGTGGAAACAATGTACTAGTTTTCGCTCAGTCACTCGTGCTTACTTGTTCGGTTTGTCTCAGAGAGTTACACAGAATAAACAGTCTGGGCGTTTCAATAAGTATTTATTGAACAGTTGTTATTCTGGTGTAGAATATATGTGCTGCAGCAACCAGCAGACAATAGCAGAGATATATTATCAGCAGTACGATAAAAGTGAAAGGATAGTACAGTTCTACCATATTGCAAGAATCATTAATACATACATGAATATAAAAAGCATTATAAAAGTGAACGTACTCCTACGATGCCTAACTAGATGTACCTAAGTGTACCTAGCATGTGTGTAGGTCTAAAAGCCTAAGAGCCAAGAAACCCTCTAGGATTTAGTCGAACCCCATTACCTGAATAGAGAGAGTGTGCGACCCCGACCTGGTCTCGAGTTGGACACCCCGTAAGGGCTGTGTTAGACCGCTGTCAGCTGGAGCGACTGCATGCAGGAGCCTCAGCGTCTCTGGTCGGTGTGTCAGCATGGAAGTCTCGGTTCCCTCTATCTTACCGTGGCAAGATGTGGTGTATTTATACCCTAAAGTATCTCGTCCCTCAGTATGGTTTGTATTGGTCTTTGTTAGACATGAGAAAGACGTCAGGGGTGAACTTTGTACATACATATTATGCGGGAGATGTAGCTGGTGAATGCTCGTGCATAATTTATGAGTACATTGTAGGCCTGTGTTCGGGAAAAACCCTGCAGTGTTCTAACCACAGACTAGATAACGTTCAACCTTCAGAGTTCGTTGTGTACTGTAGGGAACTAATGTAGGTGAAAGATCATGCCTACATTAGGGCATAGAAGATCATGGCCATAATAGGGCATATACGAACATGACCATAATAGGGCATATACGAACATGACCATAATAGGGCATATACGATTATGACCATATACGGCATATATGAACGTGTCTATATTAGGGCCTCTATACGAAACATAACAATAGTTACATTATTAAGATCTATATGACTCATGTTGAGCAATTTCACAGACAACTGTCACACAACTGCCCAAGATGCAGACCTAGAGATTCCGATTCTATCATAATTATCATTATTATAATCTCATTTAGAATTTTGGAGCAACATAGTGGGGATGTAAGTGGGGCGCGTCTTCCTAAGCACATACATTGTTGCGTTAGGATTGTAAAGCCAGCTCCATAGTCACTCTCTGTTCTGATGTGTTTCGTTGGGATCACTGACAGAATATCGAGGAGCAAAATATCGACCTGCCAAAATATCGATGAAAAAATATAGAATGACAGAATATCAATTTCCTATCTACAAACAGGTAAGTACAAAAATATCGAATCCAAAATATCGTTGTAAATAATATAGTTTGTTAAAATATCGAATTTTTTAAATGTCTTAAAAGTAATGTAAAATAATTAAATAATGAATATAATTAAGTAAAACATACTCAAAAATACTTAAATAACTTTAAAATTAATAAATAATTAATGTAAATTAAAAAAAAACATGCATTTTTATTTTTTAATACATATATATGTTAACTTAATAATATTAAAAAATATTCAATATTTTTAGAGTTGGATAGCGGGAGGGTAAAATGTACTATTCCCACTCCAGTGAGTGCAACAGTAAGGAAAGCGTTGGATAGCGGGAGGGTAAGAATTACTATTCCCACTCCAGTGAGTGCAACAGTAGGGAAAGCGTTGGATAGCGGGTAGGTAAAAATTACTATTCCCACTCCAGTGAGTGCAACAGTATGGAAAGTGCTGGATAGCGTAGGGGTAAAAATTACTATTCCCACTCCAGAGAGTGCAACAGTAGGGAAAGTGTTGGATAGCGTACGGGTGAAAATTACTATTCCCACTCCAGAGAGTGCAACAGTAGGGAAAGTGTTGGATAGCAGGAGGGTAAAAATTACTATTCCCACTCCAGTGAGTGCAACAGTAAGGAAAGCGTTGGATAGCGGGAGGGTAATAATTACTATTCCCACTCCAGAGAGTGCAACAGTAGGGAAAGTGTTGGATAGCGTAGGGGTAAAAATTACTATTCCCACTCCAGTGAGTGCAACAGTAGGGAAAGTGTTGGATAGCGTAGGGGTAAAAATTACTATTCCCACTCCAGAGAGTGCAACAGTAGGGAAAGTGTTGGATAGCGTAGGGGTAAAAATTACTATTCCCCCTACAATGAGTGCAACAGTAGGGAAAGTAATGATTTAATAATTAAATATATATAAATTAATTATCAATACCAATGAAAAATTAATAAAAATTAATTACCAATTACAAATTATTTAATAATTAATTAATTATAAATACCAAAAATATTAATTATTGAAAGTTAATTACCTATCAATAATTAATTAACAACAAATTAATTTTCAATACCAAAAATTAATAAGTAATAAAAAAATACCAATTAATAATTAATTAACAGTAAATTAATTATCAATACACAAAAATAATTTCAATAATTACGTAATTACAATTAAATTACTTCCCACCCTATTCCCCTATAAACACACAACCCGCTCCGAATAAATTAAATCAATTAATATAATTATCAATTAATCAATTAATCAAAATGAATTACCAATTAATAAAAATTAATTACCAATTAATAATTAATTAACAATAAATTATTTATCAATACCAATAAATAAAAATAAATTATTACATATTTACAATTAAATTACTTCCCACCCTATTCCCCTATAAACCCACAACCCGCTCGAATAATAAATTAATACAATTAATATAATTATCAATTAATCAATTAATAAAATTTAATTACCAATTGATAAAAATTAATTACCAATTATTCATTAATTAACAATAAATTATCAACACCAATAAATAAAAATAAATATTTACTTAATTACAATTAAATTACCTCCCACCCTATTCCCCTAAAAAACCCACAACCCGCTACAGAACTAAAACGCAAAATTAAATCAAAAATAATTAATAATTCCTAAAAATTTATATTTAATTTACTATAATTAAATTACTTCCCACCCTATTCCCCTATAAACCCACAATCCGCTACGGAATTAAATTACGCAAAATTTAAATAACATATCTTTACTTTAAAAAATTTCAAACATACATTACAAAAATAATACATACTTTTAACACATATACTAACACTTAAAACACTATTAAAAAATCGATATTTTTAACAACTATATTATGACTGTCGATATTACTAACTTCGATATTACAAAAATCGATATTTCTTACTTGAATTTCGATATTCTGCACCACTATATTTTTGCAATTCGATATTCTGTCCATTCTATATAAAAACTCGATATTCTGTCCAGTCGATATTTTTTTCTCGATATTGTGACTAGTTACCGTTTCGTTGATTTGGCACAGCTATTGGCCAAGCACTGTATCTCTCTTGGGTAAATGTACAATCCCCAAACAACTCTGTGCTATGCTGTCTGGGTCAAAGGCAGCCCTGTGCAATGAGTAAGTGGAAGGACAGCTTCCATGGTCTGGTCCACACTGTTCAAAGGGCGAAAGATATTTACGAGTTTTTTTTATAAAGCACAAAAAAAACTGGTTATATTGCGTATGCCTTGTTCGCACTGATTAGGGCAAGAATTAACCTTCACATACAATATTTCTTGAATGCTACTCGTTCACTATCGTGTACTTTCAGTCTCTGTGGGGTTGACAGGGAAATATTTATTTCATTTTTGAAATTATAACGTTTAAAATGGAGGTATGTGGTGAGTAGATGAATGCACAAAATTATGAGGCACTGACACAAAAATGTGCCAGAGTTCAAGGGGTGACTGACATCTTTCTTTCGGCACAGTGTCTTGAGACCTAACGGAAGTCTTTCAGTGGACACTATGACCTGCAAATTGTCATCAAAAATTGGAATAACTGAAAAGTAGTTCCTCAGGAAGCTCGGGTTGACCTGTTTGGTCAGGACAATTCGTCTACCATGTTCCTTATTTAGCGAGTACGTAGGTCACTCGGCCCAAGGGGGCCCTACCCTGAGGCCTATATTTGCAAGTGTACTGAATTTCTGAGACCACAACACCATCCTGCGGTTGGCCAGAGAACAGGGGCCATTGCAGTACCAGGGCTCAGTAATATCTATATTCATAGACTTTACAGCTACGGTGCAGGAACTGCGTCGGACATTTGTAGAGGTCAAACGCACTCTACACAAACAGAATTTCAAATACGTCATGCTATACCCTGCCTGGCTGAGAGTGAGTCTGGAGGGGAAGTCCCATTTCTTTACATTGGTGGAGGAAGAACCTAAACTCTGCAATACTCTCTACACTGCTCGAGGCTCCCAACGATCCATGACACTGTCCTGGCTCCTACGTCGAGATTGGCGAGAGAGCAACATGCACATATTCGCGACCCAGTCTGGCTCATCATTTTTGGATAATGAGGATATATTGGCTGTGTTCCCGGCCTACCACACAGGTCTGTATGAGACCTGAGCAGTGAAATCAGCTGAATCCATCTTGGAATACCTAGGCAAGGTTTCTTTGGTTTGGCTGTAAATCTGTGATCAGCAACTTTTAAGCCATTCTATCTTGGGGCAGGAGGTAGTGGCGGCCATTGACACTCTTGATGGGGGGGGAGGAGCTCCAGGCTTTGACCGTCTGACAATGGATTTTTACAAGGCCTATAAACATATTTTAGCCCCCCACCTCCTAGAGGTATACGCTAAGGCACTCTCTGATGGAATGCTACCCGACTCTCCGTTTGGCAGTCTCGGTCCTCCCTAAACCCGGACAAGATGCTACTCAATGCACCTCTTAAAGGCCACAATCATTATTCAATTGTCAATTGTGACAATAAAATCATAGCCAAAGTGATTGCAAACCGACTGCCCCATGTACTCAAGAAGATAGTCTCTCCAGTGCAGGCTGGTTTTGTGCCCCACAGGTCTACATCAATTAACCTGCGCACAGTGTTCTCCGTTTAACATCAAGTGAACCCTGAGCTTAAGGCTGCAGTGTTTTTACTCGAAAAAGCATGAGTCCGTGGAACGGCCCTTTCTTATGGAAACGCTAAGACGGAATGGCATCCTGAAGGTATTATTGGCACTGATTCAATTGATCTAGCTTTGTCCCATTGCTAGGGTTACCAGTTATCGGACTACCTTCAGATCCATTCCCAATAATCAGATGCACTTTGCAAGGATGCCCCCTATGTCCTTCACTTTTCATCCTAAACATGGACCCCTTGGCTCGACACCTCCAGGAACGCCACCAGCACAGGGGGCTTTCTTTAACTCTAGCAAAATATTATTATCCATGTTGCTCTTTGTGAAACACCCAGAAGATAACGTATACCCGTTGATCAGGGAAATTATCAGATTTGGTAGACATTTGGTTATCACTGTCAAGTGGGATAAAACGGATACATTTCCACCCATCGATGGCACGAAGTCCAGTCCTCTCGAGCACGCGGTCAGATGGGTCTCATACTCTGTTAAATACTTGGGGATTATCCACCACAGAAATGTGTAAGTCATCATACATCTCAACTATGGACTGGATATTGACCAGTTACAACTGCATATAGATACATGACTTAAGCTCCCCTTATCTCTGGCAGGCAGAGTAGATCTGCTCAAAACAGTGGTTTTGCCTACATTTCTTTATCTATTCTTAAATATTCCTATCCCGCTCAACAATTTTTTTTCCCTCACCCTCAAATCCCTGTTGATCAAACTTATTTGGGCTAATGCGACTACCAGGATAGGGTGACCAGGCGTCCCGGATTTGCTGGGACTGCCCCCGTTTTTCACTAGCTGTCCCGGCAGATTTTGGGAAATATAACTCATGTCCCAGTTTTTAGAGAGGGTCACTGAAAACGGTGGGAGGTGCCTTTTTATGTTTTCCAAACCACGGATAATTAGCAGCTGTTATAAGAAAGCAATGTAATTAACAGGAATGCTACAGATTTAAAAATTGCATTTTATTTACGTTCTTACTGCTTCTCCTCTGTAATTCTCTGCTGAGGAGCGCTGTGCGCTCGGCTGAAGTAAAATTGTTGTCCTTCTTCTAGTTTTGTGAAATGTCCCGGTTTTTGGTTTTAAAATTCTGGTCACCCTATGCCAGGATGTTCTGGATTGCGATGACACTTCCCTAAATACAGGGTGGCTTTGAATACCCGATTTTGAATTTTATTACTGTGGGCACAATGTCGCTTCGCTGCCCAATAGTGCCGCTCAGACACACGTCTCCCTTACTTAATACCAGAACGTAGGCGCGCAGCACCCATAGGGCTCAAAGGGCTTCAGCCACCCCGTCGTGTGTGTCAGCCAGTGCTGAGACAGCTTCCCGGACACACACACAGACAGTTCTTGAGCTGCTGTGAGCTGATTGGTCTGGCGTCTTATTGCAGACACATCCAAGTATTTCACAGGTCTTTAAAAGACCATTTACTTGATAACGAGGCTTTGTTGTTTTTTCACCCCTTCCTAGAGCCCCTGCAGCTCCACTCTGCCTATTCCTTAAAGTTGCAAATTACTTTTGCTGCCACAGAGAATGCATTTCCTGAAAAGGAACCTTAGGCTTTGTTTTTTTGCAGTTTTCTATTGCTCGAATTCCACCCGAAGGTATTAAGGCACTTTGCATGAGCACCAGTTACATTATATAAGGACACATTCATTTTTGAAGGCAGGGGAGATAAAGCGATTTGCCCAGGATCACAAGATGTTGAGCTGGGGCTGAGACTTGAAACTTGTTCACCAACTGAAAGCCAGCAGCTCTGGCAGTTATGCCACATCTTTTCCAATTTCAAGGCATAGCAATATATCTCATAGTAAGGCATATCAATAGTCTGAAAGTTTGTTGCAGGACCCACAGATTATTTATTTCCTCCACCCACCATCCTTGATGGATGCCATAATACAAATTATATCACTTGCTACCATGGATAACAAATATGCTGAATTTCTCAGTGTCTGGCCTGCATTCAGACAACTAACCCATAATTCTCAACACTCGCTGTGCACTCACTGCGATAACACTGTATTTCCAACAATCACCATGCACTCACGCCATGCACTCATGCCATTCACCCTCCTCTTACCCTGCACCCACAGGAGCACACCTCTCAGACTGCACTCACATGACACCCACTCACCTGTCACTCTCACCCTGCAGTCTCACCACTCACCCTGCACTCACAGCGATCACACTGTACTTACACCGTTCACCATGCACTCATGCCATTCACCCTGCACACGTCATTTACCCTGCACTCACATGATACTCTACACACCTGCCACTCTTACTGCTCACCCTGCAGTCTCACCACTCACCTCAGCACTTTCACCGTACCCAAACTCAAAAGGGCACATCCCTCACCCTGCACTAACATCACTCACTCCTCTCACCCTACTTTCATACTGGCACATCACTCACCCTGCACTAACATATGCACTCCGGTCACTCACACAGCTCACCCTTCACTCACATGGGCACACCACTCACCCTGCACTCACAACTCTCAAACAGGCTCAACACTCACTCTGAACTCACACCACTCACCCTGCACTCCCTTCTCTCACCCTGCACTCACACAGGCACACTGCTCAGCCTGCATTCACACAGACACTGCATTCACCCATCATTCACGCAGCTCACTCTTCTTGCACACAGGCACAATAGTCTGCCAGAACTCACAGGAACACACCACTGACCCTGCACTAACTTCTCTCACCATGCGCTCACTATCACAGCTCACCCTTCACTTTTGTCGCTCACCCTGCACTCACACAGGCACACTCACACTGGACCCCCAGTACGCACACAGGCACATCACTCACTCTGCATTTTGCTGCTCACACCACCCACCCTGCACTCATTCCTCTCACTCTGTATGCACTCCTCTCGCCCTGCACTCACATGGGCCCTTCTCTCACCCTGCACTCATGTAGCTCGCCCTGCATTCACATCGGCACACCTTTCACCCTATAGTCGCAAAACTCACGCTGCATTCACTCACACTGTTCACAATCTCCCAACATTTACATGAGCTCACCTCTTTTGTGGCACACAAAACAAGCATTGGCAAAGCCCCTTGTTGTATAACATATGTCTTGCAAGCTAGAGTGCATGCGCAAGCAGCACATACTCTAACAGGCAAGATCTAAAAATTACCCAACTGTCATAAATATACAATTTCTACAAGGCACCTGCAAAATATCTGTTCTTTCCGCAAAACTAGGGGCCTCATTTACAAAAAAATGGTGCTGTGCCACAAGCCATTTTGCTGCGCTGAGTCATTGTAAAAGAACAGGGATACGTCGTATTAACAACAATACAATGCATCTGAGTGCTTTCCCCTGCGCTGGTGCACAATTGGCTGCCATGTGCCAGTGCATGCACCCTTGCATCTTGTTGCAACGGTACCTGGGGATGATTGTTTTTGTGTAGGAATTGACACCTTCCTGCACAAAAACAATCATTGATGGCATTTTCCTCTTTCTATGCGTGCTGCAGAATGCAGAGCGCATAGAAAGAGATAAAAAAAATGAGGAGAAATAATTGTATTTCTCCTTATTGGAAGACGTAGGATTCTCACGCATTCCCAGCTTTACAAAACTTTGTAAATCTGGGAATGTGTCAAGTTCCATGGATGTTTGGGTGGGAACACCCACAGCAACACCCATGGAACTCCCCTTTCACGCAGAGTAATGTGTGAAAGGGGCCCATATTGAAAAGGCCATGAAAAGTCATCCAGGGTGACTTTACGTGGCCTTGTAAATAGGAGCAGGCACACTGCGCCGCAGGTGCGTCACAAAAAAAGAATGCGCTGGTGGCACAATGGCCTTGTAAACGAGGCCCTAGATACCTAGTCAGTCCTATCTATAACTATGTGGACAGTGCAAGAGGGGAGAGCGATGGCGAAAGGAGGGTGATCAGGGCTGAGGCTTTGGGGGATGGTGAGGGACTGAGGATCAGTCTGAGGCTGTGGGGATAAGCTGGGAGCAAGTGTTTATTTGGTACAGGAGGAGAAAGCAGGCAAATGCTGCAGAAGGGGGAAGCAGGCACAAGAGGCTAATGATGAAGCAATACGACAGAGGCTGTGAGCTGGTGATGGAATAGAGTGGGGACTTAGATCAACGGTGCATTGAAGGTGAGGAAGTCGCACTGGCTCCAGAGTTCATTTTTATCATTCACCTGAGCTCCATTGGCCTGCAGAGGGAGCTGGGGTTTTCGCTGTTGCTGAAGCCATGGCATAGATCAGTGTTTTGACCTGTTGGTCTGCATGGTGGCAGTGCCCTGTGGCGGCAGGTACCACAGTGGATAACTGTCTGAGGCTGTGCGCACCAGCACCATCTTCTTTAGGTCACTTGGGCTGACTTTTCAACAATATTTCAGCTTAGTGGCTGGAGCTCGTGAAAGCACACCAAAGCTTCGGCTCTGCATGGGAACACAGGCACCAGCATTGAGGTTTTTTGTTCAACTTCTCATGTCAGACACGATCAGTTGCTGTAGCTACACACCGTGACCAAAGGGTTTCAAGTGATGCTATAGCATTGGTCCCAGAGCCCCTTGAACCTGTCACTGTGGTGGGCAGTCTATTTTTAGCAAGCTTCAGTATTTTAGAGGAGTTTGAATGTTTGACATTTATCACTTGAATTCTAACATCTGCACATGATATGGAATCTTTGCGCATTTTCTATTTCAATGCATAGCCTTTGATTGGTTCAAAACAATTAGGCCAAAAATCACAAAGCGAAACTTGTTTATAAACTTTTTGCATAGTTGCCCATTGTACTGTGTGGCACCTACAGCCATTCCTGGGTTTCCATTAACCACAATGTTTAATTATGGAGCGTGTGTTATTTTTTTTTTTTTTTTACATTGTATGTTGGGTCTGAAAATCCCAAGAAGCAAAGTGTCACTGGTTAAAAAAACATGTTTGCCAAAGCAGTCAAGCATTTCAAAAGATCAATTGGATGCTGTGATATACATTTTTAAAGAGTGGATTAGTTTGTTTCCAATAGTGTTCCTACTTCTTAAAAAAGCACATCACAGCACTATACAAGTATCTTAACTTTTCTAGACTACTGCATGGAGTTATGTCGTGGGTTGCCATGAAATAACTCATTATCCAAAAGCAGTGCAGTGGTCTTTTAACCCTCTCAGTTTTATTCAAAATCGTAGTTTCCATTTCTTTCCTCTCATGCATTTATTGCCAATAATATTACATGGTTCCTATATTTGTGCCTTCGACTCTCATTGAAATCTTAGTAAGTGAATGACAGTGACTGCATGGAGCTAGGTAGTGCACAGTTGTCCTGTCAGACTATGCATTAGAATTACGAGAAGGTAGCAGGGAAAGCTGACTGAAGCCAAGCTACCTGATGCCTGCCTTGCTTCAGAGGAACCTGTCCTATGTCCGGTAGAGATGACCTGTGGCCTGAAGAGTAGACCGTGGTCAAGAGACCTAAACATGAGACAGGAGATCTGAACAGGGGGAGGTGACGATGGGCCTCTAGATGACAAACCCACTGGAAGAGTTCACAGGTAAAAGGATCCTCTAACCACAGTAACTGAAGTGGCAGTACTGAAGTAAATCCTGATGCCTTGGCAACACAGTCAAAGGCCTCTGGACTTTCACTTGCTGTGTGTCTGGCACACCTGAATTACTTCAAACCTCCAAATGATTTTAGACCCCCTCCATCCATCTCCAATGCTCAATCACAATTCCAACAGTGCTGCACATTTCACTAGAAAACAAATTATGAAAACAACCACCAGTTACTCACCTTTAACCTCCTGACCACACAGGACTTCAAAAAGGCTGCACAAGCTTGTATGCCAGCACCATCACTTGTAGAAATATGTCCTGCTCATATATGCAAGAATATCCTCATTAATAGCTCTGCAACTGATCTAGCCAGAACTATCAACAATTCCTTGGATAAAGGTCTCTTCTCAAAAGAACTCCCCAAAACAAAGAGGCTTTCAAACAAGGTCTCCTTCTAACTTCCAGACAATAACAAACAGTTTATAGGCAAATAGATTGAAAGCTGAGCGTCAATACAAATAACTACATTCATTGAAGAAAGTAACCTTCTCTTAGATTACCAAAACAGATTCTGGTATGGCTGTGGCACGAAAGCAGCACTAACTTCCACACGGGTTAGTTTAAACACTGGAATGGATTCAAATGGAGTACCGGCACACCCATTACTTGACCTCTCCCTTGCCCTTGATTCTGTCCATCTCTACAGGGACTTGGAATTGGACAAATTGTCTTAAAAAATAACTTTGTATCTGTAGTTAGCTAGGACTCTGCCACTGAGAATGGCACCTCTGCCCATAATACTCCCTACAAATCAACTTTTCTGCCAGCTCGTCGACAACGGCCTGGTGCATTCCTACTGAATGTGGCTCAAAATGTTTGCATAAATGGGAATTGTTCAATGTGGCGTGCTAACAATAACCATTATTGTTTTCTTTTTAGTGTAGCACAGGTGTGTGGCAGTGCATTTACATGCAGTAATATTACCAAATCATTGACACACAACTGCGGAAGAAGGAATGGTATTTGGGGAATTAAACCTATGAAATACCAGCTATCTTCCCCCACTTCACGTGTGGTAACCCACAATGTAGTCCTTAATTCCTAAAATCATAAAGGCCGGGGCCCAAAGTTTTGCTCAGGATTCTGTGCCCGGCAATTTCAAATGTCAGGAGAGCTGAATACCAACACTGCCAAGGCTTGATTCTTCTGTGTGCCACTTTCATCTACCACCAGGCCCTCCCTGCCCCCTTATCTCACTGTTGCAGGTTCTTTTTAATTTTTGCCTTCTCGTTTTGTCATACTTTTTCCATCTTTAACTTCCACCTTTCCCCCTTTTGTGTTTTTCTCGCTCTTGTTCTGAAGCAAAGTCTGATGAGGAAAAATTAGTGCAGGACACCAATAATTAGTGCAAGAGGGCTCCACCTGCAACCACTGGCTCAAATTAGGCACTGCCACTAAGCCTAATATTTTGAGACCTGTACGTAAAAGCAGCCTCACCCATGAATATTTTGCAACATCCAATTGGGTAAACTAAATTGTGTCTTCAGTCATTTATGGGGCAGGAGCATATTTCTGGACTTTCAATCATAAATATTTCACAAGCACATTGTCCTAGACAGAAGGAATCAGGGAATTGGCAAAAAGGGTGTTGTCTTGAAATTGTGAAAACATGTCTTATGTGCTTTGAATTCAACTTTATAGAATTGTCATTGCACTCAATCTGTTTTTCAAACATCACTGTGAGTAGCCTAGGAACAGTGTCAAATCTACAAAAAAAATGCTTATTATAATATCAAGTTTGTCCAATATGTTTAAATTGCACAGTTTGTCACTTGTTATTCTCATTGGCTATGAGGATAGCTCAGACCCCACTTCTGTAAATTCTTGTCCTGCCCCATTGCTGGAAGTATGAGCCCCACCCCCCATAATTTGGCTCTAGTTGTGCCCCTGCCACAATGGGACCAGGCAGACGACATCCTGCTGTTGTCGATACTTCCCCTGGAATTGCCCACGCCACAGAGAGAGGTAAAAACAGTAGCTATAATGTTTTGGTCGTGGCGCACGAACTGTCGCAGAATGGGCAGCTCCTGCCTACCTTCTTGTGTGCTTCTTCGTCATAGTAATCTCTTGTTGCCCCTCACTTTGGAAGGGGGAGTACAGAAAATGTTGAATAAAATGGCCATGTCTGACTTTGGGCACCTGTATGCAGATGGCCTTTTCCTTACACTGCAACAATTCCAGGCACGTGAGAACCTCACAACTTTAGATACTGGCCTGGCGGGCATGGGATGAGGAACAAGGTGCAACCCTATCTGACTCACAATGGAGGTACTGTTGTACACAAACAGGATGGATATCCCTGAACTACTGGCACAAACTCCTGCATTTTAAATATCAACACAGGGCATACAGCACACCGGCCCACCAGCACCTCCTTCACCCTACACTTCAAATAGATGCACGTGTTGCAGGGCTGAACATGCGGGTTTTATACACCTAGCCCGGGAGTGCCTTCTGTTGTCACCTATAGGTGTGCAGCTCTGAACAATCTAGAGCAGATGATAGACTAAGACATATAGCTAATCCACTTATAACACCCCAGGATGATGTACATGACAAGCCCGAGGGCACCAGGCTCTTCACAGCCCTGGCGCTACTTTGGGACACACCTAGAGATCTTATATTGGGGAAGCAGCAACACATCAAAGGTCAATGACTGGCTCTGAGACCTCACAGTCTGTAATGCCGGTACTGAAACCTACACACTGATGCTTTGAGTAACCTCAAGACCAACGGACTTATGGGGCCACCTCATGTCTTACCTGGCTAGTCGTGGCACAGAGACTCCCGGTTTTGACCGTGATGGATAGAACGCCCCAGAATCCAGTGCGGCTGGAGGGATCCGATAGTCAAGCCCGGGGAGGCTACATATTATATCTAGCTAAGCAAATAATAAAATAATAAACACAAAAAAATACAACAAGAGTTTCTTTCCCCCAAAATTTTGTGAAAGATTGATAGAGAAGTAATATGGATGTCAGCGCTAAGGAATACCCTTGAGGTAGTTCTACAAGGAATTTTGATTTTGGCATCCTCATGCCTGAACATTGCATATGAAGACATAAGGGCAAGACTCAAACACGATCTGGTCACACTCAAGGCACTACATAAAACATCCTCAGGTGCCCAAAATGTGCTGCAAAAATCTTGCATTTCACTCTGAAGTGCACACAGTGGACTGGACAAGGCAGAATATGCCCTTCTGAGATATATATGCCCCAGGATACAAAGTGGGCAGGTTCCTAACCAACAACTGAGCGCAAAGAGGGGCACCAAGAAGGTAGATGGAACCACGGACGAGACAGGGAAACTAGCCAGAGGATGAGGACATCGCCCAGGCCTTCCATAAGTTTTACCAATATCTGCATGGAGAGAAAATGATAGATGAGTCCCAAACAATGTCCTATATACCCTCATACCAGGGTCAGGATGTGACACAGGTACAAGCAGAGCCCCTGGAACAATCTACAAGTATAGAAGAGAAAGTTAGCAGCATACACAGATTGAAAGTGGGGAAAATGCCAGGGCTGGGGTGGCTACACTGCTTTATTTTACAAAACCTTCTGAAGACCTCTGTCCCGAATCTTAGCAAGACTCTACAACGAATTCGGAGAAACAGTAGGGTATCCAAATCTATGCTGAATGTCTCTTTATCAATTATCCAGAAACCAGGCAAAGACCTATTCAGCATGGATTCAAGAGGCCACTCTCCCTCCTAAACTTCGATTCCAAACTATTTGCAGGCAAATCAGTCAATAGACTGAAATCCCATGATGTTGGGAATAATACACTCGGACCAGTCTGGCATGACTCTAGGCTGTCACTGTGTAGATCATATGAAGTTAGTCCTCCACATTGCAGAAAATATCCAACAAACATGAAAGGACACCTTGCTCCACTCTCTGGATGTGGAGAAGGAATCGGATAGAGTCAACTGCTTGCCCCAGGTTACGGATATGGCTAATGGCTAGCTATCAAGAATGAATGGCACTTACTGGCAGGTTCTTATAGCTGAGAGAGGCACATTGTGCTCGATCTTATTAGCCATAACACTTGAACACTTTGCACACCAAATATGGAAGACTGAGGGCACTGGAGGTGTCTAAAAAGGTATAGACAACTTCAAAACAACAGTGTTCAGCAATAGCCTTATGCTATCAATCACAGATCCAATGCGAACCCTGCCTCATTTCACGACATAAGTAGAGAAATACAGCATATTTTATGGATTTAAAGTCAGCATCACAAAACCTGAAGCCTTAGTTTTTAACACCCACCCTAACCAGCTGCAGGCTCTCTGTGTGCTCGCAGCTACACAGTAGGCTACTAACACAGTGTACTATCTAGGAATCTGAACTGCGTCGTCCACGGCACAAATTATCACCCTAAACTACTTAAACAACCCACCACTACTTGCAGGAATCCGAAAAGAATTTGAACAGTGGCACATGCAACAATTCCCATGGTTCCGCAAGATTACCGCAGTGAAGATGTTGATTTGTAAGATCCTCTCTACCTGTTCCAAACTATCCAATTCTCAACCCCCCCCCCCCCATCTAACAATTTTCAAATAACCCTTAACAACATTATTGGGGGGGGGGGAGCCAAGGGTTGCAAATAGACTCTTGTACCTCCTGGATACCCGAGGGATTATGGCATACTATCATTTCCACTCCTGGCTGCCTACTTCCAAGCTTTACAAATCCTATGCCTTGTAGAATAGGGAAGTACTGAGGCTGACAGGCAACGCTACTATATAGACAATGCCCATGCAGGAATATCATTGTGGGAGGTTCAGTGGGTGGAGAGAAATTGGGAGCATGGGGCTATACTCATCTTCGCGGACTAGAGTGATGGTCGAAATATGGGGCAAGCTGGAAAGGACCAAGGGCTTCACAACAAATCCATCACAATCCACTCCTATATGCCAGAATCCCAATTTCATACCTGGGCTGGGGGTGTCAGCCTTAAAATGTAGGGCAACTGTAAATGACTGATGTTGAATTCCTTATATTGAAGAGTTTGAAAAAGAATTTGGCCTACCAGAAACAGAGAGGCTTAGATACCTACAAGCTCACCATAGGGCAATACATCAGACAATAAGGGACGGAGTGTCAGGTGGGCTCACACAATCTCAGACATGGGCCAAATGAAGTGAACACAACAAACATCTGGACTTCATCTTATAAAAAAATAATATTCATTTAGAAAACCATATGGCACTTGTCACAAAACATGGGGGGTAGAGCAAGGGAGAATAATAACAGCTGATGAACTGGAGAAATGTGAATGGAAGGGCAACCATGTAAAAAATCCTCAACTACTGGTACCCGAAAAATTTAATTGGTGGTACAATGCGAGATGAGCCCTCTGCTGAGAGGTTGTGGAGAGACCGCCTCACTGCTCCACAACTTCTGGCACTTTTCAAAATTCGGCAGATATTGGAATACTATACTACAGTACTTGTATCCCATGGGAGCCACGGGTGATACTACGGGGTCTCCCCAACGGAGGAGCCAAATCATACTGGTCCCAAACCGGAAAGCATACACCTGACTTAAGTCCCTGTGATTCACCCCACACGCCGTCTTTGTATGAAAAACGCTCCTCGTACTGAGAGGGATGGCTACAGACATGGGGAAACCTTGCAATGGAAACATTAACATCATTATTTGAAAAGAACAGATGATCATGGACACAAGAGACAGGCATCAGCGAGAGAGCGACCCTCTAACTGGTTCTAAAAGCTAGATGCAGAGGGGTCATGGAGGGACCCCTGGGAGGGGGCTTGGTTGAATTGGAGGTGACATGGCAAACAAATGGGAAACGTGGTGGAAAAGGGTGTAGCTATTTTAAGAGTTGTTACTTCTATTAATAGTTTCTTTCTGCCTTACCAGCCACATGATTGTGGACAGTGGTATGTGTTTTTGCCAAAACATAAATTAATAAAAAGTTAATCCGAAACAGTTTCGTAGTTAAGTTCTTTTGCTTTACCCATCAGAGTAGGAAAATAGTTGCAACACTGGTGAAAGCTATAATAAAGCATTGTCGATCAAGAGCGACATGACTCATGAAAACTTACACAATGTTATTTCTCTGTATGCACAAACATGTACTACGGATCCTAGTATCCATCACAGACACCATTATATTTTCTTTCATATGCTTCAGCCAAAAGGTTCATTTATGGACACGCTGGCAACTCAATTTATGAAAGAAACCTAGCACCTGCTCCAACACCAGAGTTTCCAAAAATGTAAACGCCCATGATAGGTCTGCGATGGAGCAGGACTTACACATGGCACTGGGTTCCAGTATAGCTTACTTTAGTGGGGGTGTCAGGACAGAATTCCTCTTAAACTGTGGAACCATCCCTCAGGACTGAACTAACAGATTAACTAGCTTAGTTAGATTGGAACCAGGATTGTTCACAAAGTTATTACTGCTTTAATTTCAGCTGAAGTAATGGAAGTCAGTGTAAATCAACTCAGATTCAGAAAAGCTTTTACTATCTGAAAGATATCTCTACATTGATACATACCGTGCTCCATTGTTAAGCTCCGATAATCTTTTTGGCCTTACATATTTTTACATACTAAGAGCATTCTATCTAGGGCAGGGGGTGGTGGTTTTCTTGAATATTTTTCAATTTTGTCTTAAACAACTTCCTGTCACAAACCAGCAAAATTAAAGTTGATCATTAAAGCACGAGTGTAGTAATGCATTGGCAGACTGCATTGCTTTCTTCACAATGAACAGTCTCCACTCTAGCAATGAAGTTTATTTCTACAAGAAGCCTCATCCCTTCGCCTTATCCACTCTCATTCTACTACAAGCTTGCTGCCCAATCTATACTCACCTACGAGCAATGCTGAGGTAAGACATCTTTCTTTTATCTAATTTATCCATCAGTTTTTTCTGCAAGACTGATTAAAGCTTTGTTCAGCAGTGCCTGCCAACGCCCCCATGACCCCTGACTGGATAGTAAAATACAGCCGTAATCAGGGTACATTTAACTCCTCAGAACCCTAAGCCTCGGTGCTACTGAACCTGCTGTACCACTGGTAGCTGCGCTTCTGTTGGTGAGATCGTGCTACTCACAAGTCACTGACTCATGCTAATTTAAATAATATAGGAAAACTGCATCCTGAGAAAAGAATAAAACACACTTCATCTTTCAATATCCTAAGCTGTACAACATCCCAGAGGTGGCGAACGAAAAAAAACACACTGGTCACAAATACTTTTAGTAAAAAATAAAATTAAAAAATACTGAAAAATTAAAACTAGCCCCAAAAAAATAAAATGTAACACAGTGTACTTACCCATCTGAGCAGACTGGATGTTCAAGGAATTTACTGATGGGCACCTTCTTTTGCTGGGTAGGCTCCCCATCACCTTCACTGCATGTATGCTGTCAGTGAAACGTTTTACACAGCATATATCTGAAAGGAATTAAGGTGGTTTTCTAAACGCTTATTTACAGAAAGCATGACATTCAGTTACGAACCAAAGCAAGTTTTAAACATAGCACCTGCACCATGTAAACAGGTTTTGAGAGAGCTCTTTGATGCGGTTTACCATTTCCTGAAACTTTTCATTTCCTGAGTTAGCACAGACTCTACCTAGATGAGTAAAATCTTTAGACAAGAACAGACTAAGGGGTGCACTGAATATTCAGTATGCCAGCCTTTGTAGATCTGCTGCTCACAAAATGTCACTATTATTTATTGCACCATATCAACGGGTGAAAAAAAGACGTCAAGCCGAAAAGTAAAGTGTTGATTTAACTTACACAGGAGTGGGAGACCTCAACATTAACTTTGAACCCATCTATGGTTACGACATGATCCCAGAAGAGGAAGATGAGAGCTGGGGCATATCATCCCTCAATTCTAAGCAGCTAGTCCCCAGCACAGTCGCCGCATTACAAGTTGTATGCTTCACCCTGCAATGGCAGGTCTCTATCCAATAAGAAGCAAGCCCTGACCTTTAGGAAGGGCCAGTTACTCTCAAAAATTGATTATATTATAATAAAGGCTTCTATGTGGGACAGGTTGGAAGATTTTCATATAGACACTAGGGAGGAAAGTGATCATTATCCCTTGTGTGTTAAACTACTGTAAGGTTAAAAATAATGATTCCCTTTGGAGGTATTGCACATCTAAATCACTGACCTGTTAACCACAAGCGACATTCACACAGTATTAGGTTAAAATTTCACTCGGGATGCTAAAGCACTTATTCGAAAAATATATATTTTTATTACAAAATCACACAATATGTTAAAAACATGTGCAAATGAACAATTAATATAAAAATAATTTTTCAAAACATATTAAAATCCATCTCTATTACATAGGTAGGACAATCAAACAAACTCATTACACTACAAAGGTTCCGGGAAAGGAATATGGTGAGACAATTGTATTTGTCTTGACACTGTTAATCCTGGAGTAATAAACAGCACAACCCAAAGGAATAAAGTGTTTGTATTGCTGCTGTCTTTCCACAGATCTAACAGTTTTTTAAGCGTCGACGCGTTTCAGTGGCATAACATCATTAAAGCCACCTTCTTCTGTAGTGTAGCTCCTATTTCCCTAAAAGGCTCTGCGCATTGGAATAATATCCCCTATAGGTTTGACATAGGACTAAGGTCAGTATGTCCCTATCGAGTATATTAAACTTAATTACTTGTGCCAGCTAGCTCAGAGGCCACTAGAAACTCCTTGGATAACAAGAAGGGAGTAGTTTCTGGCAGCCGCAAAACATGACAACTTTGTTTCCCTTTAGAATCAGAACGTGTCCCAGAGTCGTGGAAACAATAGATAACCGTTTCACTCAGCTCAATCGTGCATGCTTAGTTTTCCTCAAAGTTACACAGAAAGAATAGACGGGCGTTTCAATAAAAGGATTTATTGAACAGTCTTGTTTCTCGTGAAGGTGATATGTGCAGTTACGATCACAAGACAGTATGCAAGATAAATAATGTACAGCGTAAGCAGTAGAAATAAATAATACTACGCTAGCATTATCTTTTAGCGTATATTCACATACATAAATAACATGAGCTAAAAATGCGAGTACTCATACGATGCGTCTCTAAGCTAGTTCTACCCCAGTGTACCTAACCTAACCTAGGTGTAGGGAGAGGTATGAAGTAGGTGAAGTATTCCTTACTAAGCCTAGTAAGCCTAGTATGCCAAGAGTCCCTCTAGGTCCTAGTCAGCTCCTTACCTTAAGAATGAGAGAGGTGGGAATCTCTTGCCAGACTCGAACTCCAACACCCCGCAAGGGAAGTTAGATCACTGGAAGCTGGACTCTCTGCGTGCAGGGATGACAGCGTCTTCTCAGTGCGTCAGGCCGGGATACGGGCTCCTCTGAAGTCGAGGTCTCCTCTAGTTTACAAGGGCTAGGGAAGGTATATTTATACCTGAGAGGTACCTCAGAATGTTAGCATTGACGTGAATCGGACAACGGAAGACGTCATGAATGAACCCCTAAGGAATAATGGTTCATGCATAATAGATGAGTCCTTGAAGAAATCAATAGTCCTGTGCTAGGGAAACTCCCGAAGCCTAAGGGTCTGTTCTTCAAGAACTCGTTGTGACGTTAGGGTGGACGGATGTCGGAGACCATGCCTGTATTTGGAGTGCACGGTTTAATGCCTAAATAAGGCCTGGGATTTTATGCCTATATAAGGGTAGTTCGAATTGTGCCTATATAAGGACATGATACAGGAAAGCCCGGGTATGGACACCCTAAGAGGAATACAACACTTCAGGACAAGGGGTTTAGTTCATTCCTTTCCACGATTGAATGTTCCACACACCTAGGTTGAAACAAATAAACATATAGATGTTTGTGGGGAACAGTTACACCTAATTTCTAACATAATTAGTATCTCCTACCTAAAAAAAAAATCCGTACATTTGCATACATTAAAAAAAATATATATATATAAACCATGACAGGTTTTACATGGAACTAAAAATTTGTGTGCACTACATATTACCCAAAGGTCCATAAGTGGTATAAACATCCCAGCAGAGATCTAACAAAATTCAATCACCTCCAGTTATAACCCATTCAACCATTCACTCCTTCATTCGTTTAGTGACTTACCGGTGCAAAAGCACTCAGTTGGATTTCATTCCATAAGGTTATGTAAACAGAATGCACCCCTGGTGGACCACTACAACGCACTTAAACACAACCATATGGAGTTTAAGTGGTTCATCATAGAAAAAATCACTGGTAACAAGAGAGGTGGTAATTTAGAACTGAAGTGGAAAAATAGGGAACTCTGGTACATTTCCATATTAGACTCCATACAGAGGGGGCTTAATACTAGAGAGGATTGGATGAAACTAACTGTGTAGACCAAAGGGTTGAGGAAGCAGTATACCATCTTACGCAGGAATGTCCTTAGATAGGTTATAAATTTAAGGTAACTCATTTAATGCAAGAATTCTCTGGGGTTTTATAAATTTAAGGTAACTCATTTAATGCAAGAATTCTCTGGGGTGTTGTAATGTAAAAGGAAAAAGTTCTTTATTCAATTTTGGATAAATTCCTTGGTTGCCTTAGATAATATGCGCATTGTAGAAACACGAGGACTATAGTTATAAAAATCGAGCCATTAAAACAATTTAGAAAACAAAAGGTCTTCCATTGAATATAATTACTATGAAACACCATTCAAAGATGGCGCGTTCCTTAACATGGACGCCGTTTACATTTTCCTGACGTTTTCCTGTCAGGCAATTAAGAGTAAGTGACCCCGCGCAGATCACGCGATATAAACCGGTCACCAATGCGAGTTTGCGTATAACTGAACCACAAAGGAGATAAGACGCTGGTATAAGCTAACCCCGTGAGCATAATAGGTAAGCGAATTGTGAGGAGAATGGCGCGGCTTGAGCGTGTACGAGGAGTTATTTTAAGATAAACCTATTACAGAATGTAGGTCAATGAGGGAAAATACCTCATGAGAAGTTAGGACTCTAATTATTAAATGTTGGTGCAATCGGCGATGTTGGTAATGTGCACTCCTGTTTACAGTAGGGGAAGGCGGCTGCACAACGATTTACGCATATGTTTAGTGCATCTTTATGTGACACAGTGCGCAATAAGTTAAAAATACGAAATGACGCCACTCGGGAAGAAAAAGGCTCGTTTTTTAAAAAATTACTACCCGTTCTGATATGGCATAGTTGACTAGTATATGAGGGTCAGAAATGAATATTGAAATATACATAATTAATAGATGAGGAACATGTTCCTATTTAATGCAGGATTTAGGTTTGCACGATATGATGTAGTGCGAACAATGAGATAATGAAATTTGAGGACTCTGTGCCCCATATTGTGTATTCAACACACATGTTTATACCGTTATCACAGCTAATGGTATGCGCTCCAGTAACAGAACTTGAGGAGAATTTGAGGACTCTGTGCCCCAGATTGTGTATCAAACACACATGTTTATACCTTTATCATAGCCAAGGGTATGCGCTCCAGTAAACAGAACAAAATTATAAAAATCAAGTGGATTGAAACCAGGTGAGACATTTGAAACTTAAACCCTGGGGATGATGGGAATAGTAATAACTATATAAATATGGCCCCAAACTTAATAAACCCTCTTTTATGTATAGGGTGGAACTTATCATTATCAAACCACGGATTGAATAGTGGCAAATAGGACTAAAAAAGGAGTCCCACAGGTAAACAGAGGGACGACCAAAGCTAACAATAAATTTTGATTAGAGTTAACAAAGATGAGATGACAATTATGTTACCCTTATGTCCCCATTTTAGAGAATAAAACGATAGACATTTGGTGCGTCGTCATAAGGGAAGATACATAACCTTATGGAATGAAATCCAACTGAGTGCTTTTGCACCGGTAAGTCACTAAACGAATGAAGGAGTGAATGGCTGAATGGGTTATAACTGGAGGTGATTGAATTTTGTTAGATCTCTGCTGGGATGTTTATAGCACTTATGGACCTTTGGGTAATATGTAGTACACACAAAATTTTAGTTCCATGTAAAACTTGTCATGGTTTATATATATATATATATTTTTTTTTTTTTTAAATGTATGCAAATGTACGAAAAATTTTTTTAGGTAGGAGATACTAATTATGTTAGAAATTAGGTGTAACTGTTCCCCACAAACATCTATATGTTTATTTGTTTCAACCTAGGTGTGTGGAACATTCAATTGTGGAAAGGAATGAACCAAACCCCTTGTCCTGAAGAAGGTGGCTTTAATGATGTTATGCCACTGAAACGCGTCGACGCTTAAAAACTGTGTTAGATCTGTGGAAAGACAGCAGCAATACAAACACTTTATTCCTTTGGGTTGTGCTGTTTATTACTCCAGGATTAACAGTGTCAAGACAAATACAATTGTCTGACCATATTCCTTTCCAGGAACCTTTGTAGTGTAATGAGTTTGTTTGATTGTCCTACCTATGTAATAGAGATGGATTTTAATATGTTTTGAAAAATTCTTTTTATATCAATTGTTCATTTGCACGTTTTTAACATATTGCGTGATTTTGTAATAAAAATATATATTTTTCGAATAAGTGCTTTAGCATCCCGAGTGGAATTTTAACCTAATACTGTGTAAATGTCGCTTGTGGTTAACAGGTCAGTGATTTAGATGTGCAATACCTCCAAAGGGAATCATTATTTTTAACCTTCCGGTTTTCGGTGCTCTGTCCCTTTGGTACGTTTGAGCCCCTCTCCTTGCTTTTCAATGTTAAACTACTGTGCCATGGTCTTAAAACCCCTCCTATCCCAGCTCCTTCAGCTATAGCTCCACTATTGGCAAATTATTAAAGAACCAAGGAACCCTTACAGAAGTATATACAACCTTTGTAGAGGCCTTCCCACAAGACGCTACCCAAGCCTCTCTGCAGGTTTTTACTTTAGACACACACACCAACCTGGCTCTAGCCTTGAAAACTGATTTTGACTAAACCCTCTCCAAAGAAAGCAGTACCTAAAAAAATATAAGGCTAAAAGTAATTTATGGTACACGAAGGTGCGCTGTGATGCCAAAAAAGCATTAATAGCCACGCTAAAAAAAAGAACTTGCAAGAGGTGCGTGCTTTAAAAGGCCTTTACAAGAAGACAACTAAATTAGCTCAGTCAGCCTGGGGGGAAGCGTGCTTGGGGGATCTGGTGATGGCTGCTAAAATGGGGTATAATTCCTTGTTCTGGAAAATTATTGCCAATGGGAGTAGGGCTTCAACCCCAAAGATAGAGTGCCACCTGAATCCAGGGGCCTGAATGGATAATTTTTCCCGCTTATACGAGCAGCCACCGATAGACACCCATGTACAACCTGTTACATCTTCTAACCACATTTCATTGGATCCATATTTTTCACTTGAGGAGACTAGGCTGGCTATTATCTCAACCAAACAGGGCATCACCCCAGGACCAGTTAAAATCCCTGGCAACTTGTTTTGCCATGACTGGTCTGTGTGGGCCCCCTATGTCAATTGGTTGACCAATACCATAGCTGCAGGAGCCCCTATCTCCGACACATGGAAAGGGGTGAAAATCATACCCAAGTTTAAAAAGGAGGATCGGGGAAACCCCACTAAGTATCGTCCACTTAGCCTCTTAGATGCCCTACAGTAAGTCTATGCTAGACAACTGTTAAGCAAAGTTAACGATTGGATTGAGGGTTTAGAGATCTTGTCCCCAAGCTAAGCAGGGTTTAGGTCAAAAGTTAGTCCTATCGACCACATTTTAAGGTTGTTGTTTATCCTCTGGAAGTATACTATACTCAGAGAGTGACACATATATATTGCATTAGTTGACCTCAAAGCAGTCTATGACTTGCTTCCCATGGGGTTGCTCTGGGCATCCTTAAAGGAACTCGAGGTCCCGGATGTCCTCCTCAGATAACTAGACCCTAACAGAGCAATTATGCCCAAGTTCGCTGGGGAACCGGAAGGCAACTAACCAATAGAATCCCGATTGGCAAGGGAGTGAGGTAAGGGTGCGTTCTGGCCCCTACCCTCTTGTCTCTATATGTCAACAATGTATTGGAAGCTCTTTTACAACGGAATATAGATGCACCGAAATTGGACGGGGCCGGGAGCACGCACTTTTATTTGTCGACGATACCCTTTTAATTTCCCAGACCCAATGGGCCGTCAGCAGCTCTTAATCAATTTTAATGCTTTCTGCCTTTCTAAGGGCCTTGAGAATAATATCTCGAAAGCTAAATTCATGAATGTCAGACCGCGTAAAACATTTAAGCAAGCTATGTCCCTGGCAAATGAAAAACAAGGTCAGGTCTCCAGATTTGAGTATCTGGGTATAATGCTTGATAGAAAATTGTCTTGGTCTCCACACATAGAAAAGAGAAGGGTTATGATTGAACACCAAGCCTCAGCGATTTACCGGAGGTTCCAGGTAACAGCTTCGAGAGCCTTGCTCTGGGCACTCGAACTTTACAATCGAAAGGCCAATCTGCTGCCTTGTACAGGGCTAAAATGTGGGGTTACGCTAAGCTACATTCTCTTACCACAAGAGAAAACAAGTTTGTTCGCTCTCTACTCCACCTTCCCTTGACCACTCCTCTAATACAGATGTTTCATGATGTCAACTTAAAAAGAGTGGGAGTAGTAGCTAGACTAAGGCCCCTCCTATATTGGATGAGGCTTTGGACCACTGAAGAGATGAGGCCGAGAAACTTCTAGCCCTAGACAAAAGCCTCACCTTCCTGTGGTTCAAACATGACCACCAATGGCTCAAAATATTAGACCTTGGATCCTTCTGGTCAGAACCTGCCTCGCTGGTCGCTACTTTTAATCTGCAGCTAATAAAACATTATTGGGAGTACATCCACACTAGTCTCTATTGTAGTTCCTCTCTTGGTAGGCTGATAGACCGATTCCTGCTTACTAAGGATCGTCCCTCTTATGAATCTTTTTTTGACCTCCCGCTCCAACAATTAGCAAAAACCGTATATCTAAAATTTCACTACAACACATTGGAACTGGGTTCATTAATGGCACTATGGAGCTCTAATAGAAGTGCTGTTTATTCACCTGTTTGCACTTTGTGTCCGCTATATGCAAATGCAACTATACACCATGTGCTATTTTTCTGTCCAGCATATGCAAAGCCTGAAGCGAAATGGATACGCCCACTGTGCAAGTATTATGGCTTTCAGAGATACCTGGAGGCAATGAGAATCTTGAGGGGGAACACATCCATTTACACTGTTTTTGCTGTAAGAAAGATTCTATTCATTGCAGGCTTATAAGGAAAGCTAAAGACCTCAAATTCAAAACCAGGAGAAATTGGTTGCTTGCACTGGCTACTTCCTCTGTACATGAACGTGTTTGTTACTACTTGCTGTGTTATTAGAATTGTTTTATATTTTTAAAGCATTTTTTATGACAGGTTTTAAGAGAGTTTAAATGGTCTTAAACTCAAAATATTGTATTCAAATGATTGTTTTTTGTCTGTAAGTTTTAAGGAATCAATTTTCCAAAATAAACTATTATTGATGCTTGTACAGGGGTCAATCAATTATCAACGACATGCTAGTTGATGGTGGGCTTTACCAGTCCAAAATGTGTGAGACCGATAGGATGCGAAGGAAAGAGAGCGAAAGTTATGCGCAGAACTTGGTACAAGATGTGCAATAGGGTCACATTCAAGCGTACAAATCGCAGATGGAACTAGTGAACTCAAAGACAAAAAACTAAGCATACTGGTTGTATGGATCTAAACCGAAGATCCAACACTAAAGAGGTGATAAACCTCATTCCACAGCAACCTGTATATTCTGTCACTACTTTGACTATAATAATGTGCAGAACAACTTGGGGACGTTCTGGTGACTTTTCCCAACATTTCAAGATGTTAGACTATTCTACTCCTAAAATGTGCCAATGTCATGTCAGGTCACTACAGTGAGAAACGTTCAATATATAATTCTTTGTAAGCAATGCGCACCTCATGCATTAGAGAGAAACTGAAGAAATAACATGAAATCCTCAAAAGGAATACTGGGTTTCTTTGTAGAAAATTGTAAAAATACTGTTAATGACTGATGATAACTGGAACTCCTACGGCGGACCAAAATCTGATGTGATTAACCCAGAACCAAACTTAATTTCTCTTTGAAATACCCAAGCTAGACTAACTCAGAGGATGCATGATTTGTAACTCCAGGAGTAAGACTGGAATTGAAATTCTTAACCTACAGAAGCCTCCACAGTTCTTGAAATCACTGGTGCCTCTTGGGGGAAGAGGGGTCAGAGGAGGAAGATGAGCAGATGGGGTCTGTGCCACAACTGTATTTGTCCTGCATCCTAAATGACCACACCACCACAGCTGTTGAATGCTTCTCCTGCTGGATGGCTACAGAAAAAACACAGATACCACCACACACTTTAATATGTCTAAATACCATTCTATGTAAAGCAGTAGGTGTTTGAATATTACTTTCTATGCGTTTGCCTACATTTGCATCTACGTGCGAGTTATGGTTTGCATGGCTGTTGTGCGACTTATGGATTGTGCTCCTAACTACAATTTGTGAATTTTTTGTGCTTTTCGGTTTTACTTTGTAACCATAAGTGCACTTCAACTGTGTTTTTTTAGGTGAATTTCTGAGGTTTTTACACTGAGATGTTATAACCAAACCTAATCTTAAATTCACTTTAATCTTTGTGTTTTTTTAGTGATTTTTTTCCAAAAGTTCCCTGCGCTCATCCTTTCACATGAATCTGCATAATGTTGCGAAATCTTTAGCAAATTTAGTTTTTTGTAGAATTGTCAAGTTTTATGCAGGTCAATTAATAGATATGAAACTTAAAAGGGGGGGTAATCAATAATCTTTGATTTGCTAAAAACTTTGGCGCCTTATCATAGATCTGCAAAAGACACACAGATGATGGACGGAATGCAGAGCAAATCAAACATTCTCCCCCAGTCAATAGATCTGGGTTAAATCCATTGTTCTTTTGCTCACCATGCCACCTCAGTTTAGACCCAGCCATATGCAAATCAGTCTTGACCATGTGCCTCATGGGAACAGTACAGACCGAACTGCCAAGCCAGGTCCTCCCTGGACCGGAAACAAGCATCCTGGGACCGGTTTTGGGGCATCACCCCTCATCAGCCAGGCTAGCTTGAATCCAGTGGCACAGTGAGCCTGGGACGCACGTCTGGGTATACCCGGCGCACTTAGGGCAAGAAAGCAAAAGACACACAGATGATGGACAGAATGCAGAGCAAATCAAACATTCTCCCCCAGTCAATAGATCTGGGTTAATTCCATTGTTCTTTTGCTCCCTATGCCACCCCAGTTTAGACCCAGACATATGCAAATCAGTCTTGATCCTGTGCCTCATGGGAACAGTCCAGACCGAACTGCCAAGCCTGTGTGTCTTTTGCTTCCTCGCCCTAAGTGCGCCGGGTATGCCCAGACGTGGGTCCCAGGCTCACTGTGGCACTGGATTCAAGCTATCCTGGCTGATGAGTGGTGAAACCCCGAAACCGGTCCTAGGATGCTTGTTTCCAGTCCAGGGAGGATCTGGCTTGGCAGTTCAGGCTGGACTGTTCCCATGAGGCACAGGGTCAAGACTGATTTGCATATGGCCAGGTCTAAAATGGGGTGGCATGGTGAGCACAAGAAGGATGGATTTAACCCAGATCTCTTGATTTTGGGGTGAATGTTTTGATTTGTTCTGCATTCTGTCCATCAATTGTGTGTCTTTTGCTTATCATAGATCTGGACAAAACGCGGCACACCCTTATCATATTTAGTTTACTCTTGATATATGGAGTTTCATGCAAATCCATCAAGGAAAGGCAGAGTTCAATAGGGTGGATCAAAAAAGTTTTAATTTGCTAATAATATTGGCGGTGGGTAGTGGCCCGGTATAACAAATGAAAGGTTGTTAGGACATTAAGTCCAGTGGAATCTCAAGTTTCAGGCAGATCTGACAAGGAGCAAAGGGGGAGGGGGCCAAAAATAATTTTATTTGCTATTATCTTTTTGCCGTATGACAGACCGATATGAAATCTGACAGAACCTTGGCATGATTAGCTTACCCTTGGTATATAGAGTTTTATGCAAATCGATCATCAGGGTGCACAGTTCTGGGGAGGACCCAAAAAAACTGCTCATTTGTTAATAATATGCTAACCTGAGGCAGATTACCAACCCCCCCCCCGTGCACAGCCTTTAGGTATCATCAGAAATTAAACATGCATAGTATAAGTTGGCCCCAGGTCCTGGCCTGTAGCCTGGGTAGGTATTTTATTTTAAATATTTTTTAAGGATACCCGGACCCTGTTTAAGTGGTTTGAAGACTAAAATTTGGTACTGCGGACTTGAAATGGACAAAAGTTACTTTGTCCGGGGACTTATATTTTTAGATCAAGGTCCAAGTACAGTCTGCAAAGGTGAGAAAGTGAATTTACCTGCATATGTGGCTTAATTCTTATATGTTTACTATGAAAATGCCAATGTTCATGTATGCCTGAACATGGACTTTTCACCTAATATTCACGTTTTATTCATCCTTTGCAATATCGTTTTTGCACCAGCTGAAAGACCACTAAAGTCTTTCAATTGTTGCACATTTACACACATTTTATTCATCCTTTGCAATATCGTTTTTGCACCAGCTGAAAGACCACTAAAGTCTTTCAATTGTTGCACATTTACACACATTTTAAATGAACTATTTTTTGGGGAAATCCATATTGTACACTGCACATTTCTACCGAACCATGCTAAGAAAAAGTAACCTTGTTCTGAAGTAGACACAATAAAGCGAGGATTTTAGAAAATAGTAGATTGAGCTCCAACTTGTGTTATTTCTATCCCTCACTCAAGGTCTTGCTTCATTTTTGAAAGCTTGCCGGCTAATTTGCATTAAATGCATGTTAGAGTTCTATGCTGTATCCCAAGTGCTAGATTTTCTTTTACAGAGTCTGGTTCATTGTGTGTCAGAAATCATCTTCACTAGGGAAAAAGGAGAGCAGTGGACAGACTCCACACGATGACTACAGGTGCCACCGGTATGAGAGAGATTTCTCCATTTGGAGTGGGGTGGAGCATGGACTAGTGGTGGACCAGGTTATTTGGCTGGACAGCTTAAACATGCTCAAACAAATTTAGGTAAACTCTAACTGAGCCTCCCTAATTTCACTTGCGTGTATTGCATGTGTCATCTTGTCAACTAGGTAGGCGATGATAGAATAATAGACTGGCTGGGTAGGTAGGAACGAGAAGTCAAAAGACAAAGATTGTGTGTGTGCAAATCCATGGTTTGGAGTGAGTGGGCTATAGACATTCTGCCTAGGTGCGGACGTTAGGCAGGATGTCAGGACCTGAACCACAGACCCAGCTGAGTGTGGAGATACCCGAGACCACAACCTAACAATCACTAGAGAATACTTAAAATGGACAGCAGAACAACTGGCCAGGAGACACTTCCCCTTCACTCACTCTAGAGACACCCCATCTGCTCCCAATACCCTTCTCCCATTGAGGGACTACCCCACGGGTGGGAGAAGGTTTGCTGTCCATGTCCCATGGATCCCCTCTGACTTAATGAGTATTAAGAAACAGTTCCCTAACATTAGAGAAAGCCCAACACAGTTCTGTGAATAATTGCAAAGGGTGTTTGAAGTGCACAGACCGAATTTGGCAAATGTGAATCAATTATTGCCGTTGGTGGTATCAAGTTTTTTTTTTGTTGCAGTTTTAGATAGCACAAACTGGGACCAAGGGCATTGGAGCATTTCACATGAGCACCAGATGATGATAGACTAGGTCAGATTTCTTTTTTGTTTTTTTACATGCGGGGAGATTAAATGATTTGCCCAGAATCACATGATGTTCAGCTGGGGCTCGAACCTGGTTCCCCAGTTCCAAAATCAGGTTCTCTGGCTATTAAGCCACAACTCCTTCCTGAAGTGAAAGATCGATTGGTGGAAAAGTCAGTATGGACTAGATAGGACCCTGGAAACGTTGCAGCATTAAATATGGCAAAGGATACGTTGTTAAATGCCGTTGCAGAGGTCGGCTTGGTGAAAACAGATTGGACAAAGATTTAGGATTGCAAGTAAAATAAGGGCGAGCCAACCCCAGATTATCTCAACAGGCTTAAGGATGTTTTTGAGAGCTACTCAGGCGTTGCTTGTCTGACAGAAATGGCTGAACTACTGTAGGTGCTGCTTTTGTGCAAGGATTGTTACAGAATGTGAGGAGTCAGTTGATGACAATATGCATTGGATGGCAAACTAAGTTAGCAGAATTAGTAACTGTTGCAAACCATTTTGTTGCTTCACAGGAACAAAAGAAGGAGAATCCCTTTTAATGTCTTTCAAACTGCAGAATATGCAGCAAAACATAGAAGGGAGAGGGCGGGAGGAGGAATAAAGGAAGAGGCAACTGGGGAGAGGGGGTTGAGAGCAGGAATGGGCAAACAAATGGGCAGAGGAGAGGCTCCAGGAAAGTGAGGATCATGTTTTGCTTCTGGTCAATTGGGCCATTGGAACAGGCTTACCCAAATGATATTTCAAACATTCCAAATCTTGCTGTTATGCCTGAAATTAAACAAATTATGTAAAATTCATAACCTGAGTTTTAGGACAGTCAGAAGATCCTAACTGCGCCATGAACACCGTAATTCCTGTAGATCAGAAAGGTCCCTACGTTGATTGCCTGATCTAGCGTAAAGGCACCAACTGCCTTCTTGACACCAATGCTAGCCACTCTGCCCTATAAACTTCTGAGTTTCCCACATTACCTCTCTCAGCGTTGTCCATAGATTCAGTCGGTATTTACAACCAGCATATTCCCCATCACATCTCTGAACCAGTCTCTACATCTCTTCGACTCATTACTGATAAACAGACCAGCTTGCTCAGTCCTACCTCACCAGCTAATCTGCTGGGGCAGGACATTTTATTCAAATTGGACTTCACAGCCTTCTCTACCCCTGATGGTGCCTACCTCAATGTACTCGAGGACACAGAGAATGAGGTGCTGGCTCTCTCTGCAAGAATACAAATTGTCAGCCTGATGCGAATAACAGTGAGCTGTCTCCAGATTTAACCAATTTGCTTTCCCAGGTATCTTTCAAGTTATGGTCCACAGGGGTACATGATGTAGGATTTATACCCTCAGTGGAAACTCTGAAGATCAAAATCAACCAACAAATGAAACTGCCTTGAATACCTCAGTATCCCTTAAACCCAGTGCAGACGCAGGGATTTGTCCTGTAATAGTTGCCCTAATCAAGGTAGATGGATTAGGTATCTATTGTCAGTAGATGCAATTCCTGGATTTTGCCCATCAAGAAGGTGGAAAAGGCTAACTTGTACAGATTTGTACAGGTTTGGCACACCATAAATAATGTGGTTATACCTAGCTTCTCTGTGATCCTTAACCCTGCCACCATCTTTTCTGGCACCCAAGTAAACTCCATTGTTTACCTGCTGGACCTCTGTTCTGCCTTCATTTACATCCCCAAACGAGATGAGTCCGTTTGTCTTTGCATTTTCATTCGGTGGGTCTCAACTTTCCTAACAGAAGCTCCCTCAAGGATTTACAGAGTCTTCGTCAGTCTTCTCCCAAGCTTTAAAACGTGGTCTTCCCCCGGAGTTCTACTTTAGTTCAATACGTTGATTACCTTATCTTGGCATCTGTTATTTTAGATCACTGCAAGATGGATTCACTCTACCCCCTCAGTGATTTCGCCAAAAAGAGGCACAAGGCTTCAAAAGATAAACTGCAGTTTTACCTTCCATGAATACGATAATCTTAGTCATAAAATCGCAGCCAGCTAACACCACCTGTCACCGGAACACAAGGAAGCCATTCGTAAGTTGCTCCATCCAGTGACCGTCTACCAGGTATGAACTTTCTTGGGTCTGACTAGTTCTTTAGGCAATGGATGCTAGGCTATGCTGCTATGGCAAAGCCCTTGTAAGACTATGTCCGAAAAGACACATCTGAACCTTAGCAGTGGTGTAAAGAGGCCAAAAATGCATTTGTACCATAAATCCAGCACTGAGTTGTGTACCTACTTTGTGGCTTTCCAATTATGCTACAACGCTTACTCTGCATTGTCACGAAAACACTTGGTTTTCCCTTGGGGTACTCGTTCAAGATAATGATGATCAGAAAAAAACCTATAGCTTACTATTCTTCAGCTATGGACCCAGTCGTGACTAGGGTCCCAGCTTGTATTCGCTCTCTAGTGGCTCCTACACAAGTTGGTAAAGCCTCCCAAAACACTGAATTGTGTACTAGTTTGTTTGTTGCTGTGCCTGATGCTACTGTTGCCCTTCGTCTCACTATCAAAACTCAACACCTTTGCACTGCCAGATTGTCTACACATGAAATATTATTATTGTCTGCCTCTCAAACCTTTCAAATACGTTGCCCCACTTCGAAATCTTCATCATAAATGCCCATCCTTCAACCTGTGATTTGAACACGGACTCTGTGGTCAGGCCTTGGCCACATGAACATTAGGCGTGCTAGGGGTAACGAGTGTACCAGAAAACGCATTTGGCATATTCTAATGTTGACACTATGTACCTGTCTCATGTATCACAAACGCAAAAGTAGTCATCTATCTTACACCCCTCTCCCCCCTCCCCCCTCTCATCTCAATGTTCTTTGTAAACTGTCTACTTTACGAAATGCAAATAAAGATATTTAAAAAAAAAAAAATGCCCATCCTTGAAAAGGGGAGCCCCACAACTGCTTGATTGTAACTGCCCATGCTATCACCCACATATTGATTTAACTGACATCCCCATACCAAACTGTGAATAGATGTATTTTGTTGATGGTTCATGTATCTGAATTTATAAGGGTGTCCTGTTCACAGGTTATGTTGTGTGTACTGTATATCAAATTGCTGGAAGTTGCTGAATGGCCAATGCTAAGTCTGCTCAAGTTGTTGAATTAGCTCCACTAACTCATGCTTTTATTCTAGCTTAAAAAAAGATTGTAACAATGTATATGGTCTCAAAGTAAGTATCCCTGACATTGGGCTCCTCTGGATGCAAAGGGGGTTCCTAACATCTGCTGGAACCCCGATGAAGAATGGCCAATATGTACAGAATCTGTTAAACGCTTTGATGTTCCCCCAACAGTCTGCAGTTGTCTAGTGCCGCCCATCAAAATTCATTATGAAGTGTCCCAAGGAAGTGCCCTCGCAGATTCAGCCACCAGAAAGTTGCTCTATCATGAGCTGCTATGTATGTTGTACAATCTAATTTGTTTACTGTACCTTCCCTGAAAGATTTGTCTTTTTTGCAGGAATAAGCCTCTGAGAGATAAAAAACAATGCTGGATCAAGCAGAAGTGTGAAAGAGACCCCAAAGGAGTGTTGAGAGACAGCTTAGGGTGTGTGGTTGCACTGAAATTTCTACTCTCCTACCTTGTACGGTTGTATCATGGTGCTGCCCATATTGGTATGGATGGCATGATCAGTGCTGCTGCAGCCCACTTGTATGCGCCCTTCTTTACTTCTATGGCCCAAAATAATTGCCACTCCTGTCACCTATCAGTCCCATAATCGTGGGAAAGAGATCAAGACCACTCCTGTTGCTCAACCCCTACTTGGGCCCCATTCATCCATCTGCAGATGGACTTTATTTGGATTCCAAGGTGTTCATCATACTCATATATACTTGTAATTGGGGACTGTTAGAAATGGGGTCTCTAGTTGCAATGGTTTGCACCTTATCCAAGTAGGGACCCTCTCTCTAGTCAGGGTAAGGGAGTCACACAACTAAGATAACCCCTGCTCACCCCCTTGGTAGCTTGGCACGAGTAGCCAGGCTTATCTCAGAGGCAATGTGTAAAGCATTTGTACATATGCACACAGTAACAACACTACAGAGTCCACACCAGTTTAGACAAATAGCCAATATTTATTTGAATAAAACAAGACCAACATGACAAAATTCCAACTTACACAAGTCAAGATATCGCTTTTCAAAGATTAAGCAAGTTTAGACCATAGAAATCAATGGATGCGTCACTTTTAGCACAAAGTACCTGGGATGTGTCAAAATTCAAAGACGAAAAACAGGCACAGAGGAGGTGAGGCACTGGAAAAACAAAGCAATGCCTTGGTTCCTTACTCCCAGGGGGAGGTGATGTGTTGGTTCCTTACTGCCAGGGGAGGTGACGCACCGGTTCCTTACTGCTACGCAGGGGAGATGATGCGTTGGTTCCTTACTGGAAGGGGAGGGGATGCGTCGATCTCCGGACACGCGGCCTCGGTTCCTTACTGCTGGGCAATGTTGATGAAGAGACAGCGTCAAAGTACCATGCATCGAAAATCCAGATGCGCTGTTTCGATGCAGCAGTGGCGAAGCAGGTGCTGCGTCGATTCTTCAGCCGCAAGCAGAGGCTGCATCGGAATCAGAGCGGGTGACACGGATATCGGTGACACGGTGCTCAGGACTCAGGCTGCGGCAATCTTACTTCAATGCTAACTGCCCCTCTAGCGCTGCTCTAGAGCCCTGTATAGCCTTGTAGGAAAGTAGGATCTGCTTCTTATGGTTACCCCCACTTTTTCCTAGATGTGATGCTGTTTTTGACTAGTCTGACTGGGATCCTGCTAATCAGGACCCGAGTCTATCTGCTTTCTCCCTAAACTGTTGTGTTATGTACTTAGGTACACTCCAGATTGGATACTGGGGTACCCTTGTCAGTCCCTAGTATATGGTACACATGTACCCAGGGCATAGGTACCCCAGAGGCCTCCCATGGGCTGCAGCATGTATTATGCCACCCATGAGAGGCCATGCAATATGGAACTACAGGCCTGCCATTGCAGCCTGTGTAAGTTGGTGCATGCACCACTTACTAAAGATATAGGTTTACTATATCTAAGGGTAACTGCACTTAAAACCTATGTCACCCCTATAGCAGGCCTTTACAATGCTGAGGGCAGGGTGCTTGGTTCTAAGTGAGAGGGTGCCCCTGCATGAGCAGGACAACCCTGCAGCCTACGGAGTCCATTCTCCCGGGTTGTCAGTGAAGCGGCCAGATACTAATATAGAGGGGCATTACGTGACCGCGTGATGACCATCTCGAAAATGGCTGCAACAAACCCTATCAAGTTTGGTGTCAAACATGTTGGAATCATACCCCCACACAGGTAACCGGTGTGGGAGGTATTATTCCACCCACCAGGAAAGCCCTCTGTGGGGCTCTCGGTGTTCCCGGTACCAGCCTTCTAGCTCCGGACAGCACAAAATTGCTGCTGCCGACCAGAGACACATTTCTGCTTCCTGCTGCTAAGCCATGCTCGAGCAGGGGAAGGGAGGACAATAGGCATCCTGTCACAGGGAGGTGTGACCACCTCCCAGACAGGATTTAGTGTATTAGGACTGGGTGGGTGTGCTTGCCAGCGCCTGGAAGTCTGCATGAGGGGCACATTTGGTTTCCCTGTGCATAGTCACATTCAAACCAGTCCTGGGAGCCGTTGGCTCCTGCTCTGGCATGAAACTGGACAAAGGACATGGGAGTAACCTCCCCCCTGTCCAGACCCTCCTCTGGGAGGGTCCCCTGAATCTTTCCAACCCTCTCCTGTGGGTACTTAAGGGCTTACCTGGTTGTAGGACCTTAGATTCATCGTGGACAAGATTCTGAATTGAAACCACTGCACTTCTACCGTCTGGGCACTCTGGACTTCGTTTGGGCCTGATTTTGTCTCCCTTCCAGTCTGCTGCAACGTCTGTGCCTGTGCATCCTCCAGGAACCTTCCAAGGCCTGTGAAGCATCAAGGACAACCGAAGTAATCTCCTTTGGAGCGAAGGAGTCAATCCCCTGCATTCGCAGGCACCGCAACGAAGACCACCGGTCTGCAGATCCCGAGCTCCTCCGGACTCCATGGGCTCTGCAACTCAGGTGGTGGTTTTCCTCAGCCCCCGAGGCTGCTCTCCCCTCTGACCAAGTTTGAGACCAGCAGCTCGAGTGGGGGTTGCAATAAACGAACCCCTGTGTACCGCATCACCTTTGCAGTTGCAAATACTTGTTGACATCTTTGCAAGAAGATCTTTGGGCTCCAAGTAGCCCCAACCCCGAGCACTTCCTGTGACCAGAATCTTTGGCCACACTGCATCATGTGCATCGTGGCCTGCCTCTTTTGGTGAGCTGCTCGAGGTCCTCTCGCGACTCCTGTGCCGTTGGCCTGTGGGTCCATTTGAGAGTCACCTTTGATTTCCTTGGGCTCCTCTGATTGCTCGGGGCCTGCCCTGACTTCCTGCTTGTGGTGAGTCTCCTAGACCTTGCTGGTCCAAACTGTACACTTTCTTGACTTCCTGCGAGGGTTGCTTTTGCCAAGGCTTGTTGGTGCTCCAGCCAGACACCGACCCCTCAGCTCTCGACTTTCTTCATGGGACAGCTCGTATCCGGCTCCTGGTCATCCTCAGCATCGCCTGGTTCCCACAGCTGCAGAGTCAAGGTCATCGACATCTCTCCTGAACCACCCGACATCGTTGTGCATTCGTCTACCGAGCCCCTGGTCACTCCCAAGTGACCCAGACTCTGTCCCCTCTGCTTTCAGGTACTCTTCATCAAGAATCCACGTTTGGATTCCAATGGACATTTTCTCCTCTTCCAGCAGTGGCACTTTCCTGAAGTCCTCCATTGGGTTCAACGGCGGTTTCCGACACCCCTTTACACCTATGCATCCGGCTTCCCTGGGATAGGTAACTTGGGTACTTCGGTATCCACGGGTGGGGTGGCTCTCCAACCTTCTGTCTTCCACGGGGTTTCTTCAGGGTCCACTGGGAAGGGTCCCTAATCTTTAAAATTCCAACCGCGACTTGCACATAGACTTGTACGGAGCACGCGGTAGTGTTCACACACTGCACACGCACTCCGTGGGGTCCCTATCTACTCACCTTGGGTGGTTCCTTGGGGTCCAAGCAATTCTACGTCCTCTCAACATTGTCCTGACTCGAGTCATGGTTCTTATACCACTTTCTTAATATATGGTTTGGTCCCCCCCTGGGGCCAGCTGTGTATTAGTGCTATTTACTGTGATTTATTTGCTAAAGTATTGTGTGCTTTGTGTCTATCTCCGTGTGGGAGATACTGTAACGTACTAGATAGTGTTATATAATAAATACATATTTTTATAACTACTGTGTGGTTCTCTTTTCATTTAATCTATACTATAAGATTGCATTCTGGTAAAACAAGATGCTTTACACTCCTTCAAGACTAAGCCTGAAGGCTGCTCTCCACAGCTACTACTTGGATAGCTTTGTAAGCTTGTCTGAGACCGCTTAAATCACCATAAGGGTTGTATGGAATAGTGCAAGGTGCCCACTTCCATTAGTGAACATCATATACCAGGCCAGCCTCTCACAAGCCTCCAGAAGGGCAGCACGGGGAAGGCTCCCTCAGCTGCTCCTGGGAGAGGTCTGGAGTCTCCGACCGGCCCACGCATATAAGCCTATGAGTAGGCTGTTGCGGGGTTGTGTACTGTGTAATGGTATTACCCTGTTGGTGCCGCTGGGGCCTATCTTTCACAATGCTGGTGAGGTGGGAAAGCAAGCTGTCTCAGTATGTCCCTATAACGCCGTCCGGGTCAAACTGCAGCAGAGGGAGGCCCCACGCAGGAAGGTTGATTCGCAAATAGGAAATCGCTAATGTTTTGGTAGGTACATGTGGCCCTAAATGTTTAAACCAGTTTTTTTTATTTAGGCAGTGTAGGAAAGTAGGATCTGCTTCTTATGGTTACCCCCACTTTTTGCTTGATGTCTCACTGTTTTTTACTAGTCTGGCTGGGATCCTGCTAATCAGGACCCCAGCCTATCTGCTTTCTCCCTTAAATTGACATATATGTACTTTGGTACACTCCAGATTGGATACTGGGGCACTCTTATAAGTCCCTAGTATATGGTACACCATGTACCTAGGGCATAGGTACCCCAGAGGCCTCCCATGGGCTGAAGCATGTATTATGCCACCCATGAGAGGCCATACAAAATGGAACTCTAGGTCTGCTACTGCAGCCTATGTAAGCTGGTGCTTGCACCACTTACTTTAGATATAGGTTCACTATATCTAATGGTCACTACACTTAAAACTTATAAGTCACCCCTATAGTAGGCCTTAACAATCCTGAAGGCAGGGTGCTGGGTTTTATGTGAGAGGGTGCCCCTGCATGAGCAGATCCCCTCTGCAGCCTTCGGAGACCATTCTCCCGGGTTGTCTGTGACTCAGCCGGACATATAGGTAGCGGTGCATTATAACCTCGCGGTAAATGCTATCTCAAAAATGGCTGCATAGAAACGTATCAAACACCTTGGAATCATACCTCCACACCAGTAACTGGTGTGGGAGGTATGATTCCACCCTTCAGAAGCAAGCTCCGTGGGGTCACCGGTCTACCCGGTACCAGCCTTCTCGACCTGGACAGCACAAAATGGATGCTGCCAGCCAGAGACACGTTTCTGCCCTCCTGCTGCTGAGCCAAGCTCGAGCAGAGGAAGGCAGCACAATAGGCATCCTGTCACAGGGAAGTGTGACCACCTCTCAGACAGGGTTTAGTGTATTGGGGCTGGGTGGGTGCACTCTGAGAGTGCCTGAAAGTCTGCACTGGGGGCACATTTGGTGTTCTTGTGCACAGTCCAGCTCAAACCAGTTCTGGGAGTCATTGGCTCCTGCTCTGGCGCGAAACTGGACAAAGGACATGGGTGTAGCCACCCCTCTGTCCTGCCCCTCCCCTAGGAGGGTCCCCTGAATCTGTCCAACCCTCTCCCTTGGGTATAAAATGGGTTACCTGGCTACAGGACATTGGATTTTACGTGGACAAGATTCTACAAAGAATAAACCACTGACCTTCGACCGTCTGGACACCTGGACTTCGCTGGACCTCGACTGGGCTTGACTTCGGCCCCCTTTCCGTCCAAAGCTTAGTTTGTGCCGTGACTCCATACAGGCTCCGTGCAGGACCTGTGGGGCACTTAAGACAACAAAAGAATCTCCCTTGGAGTGAAGGAGTCACTCCCCTGCTTCGCAGGCACCTAAAGCGCAACTGACCAGTAGCTGCTCCTGCGGACTCCGAAGATTTCAGCAACACAGGAGGTGGGGGTTCCTGAAGGTCCCTGAGGTTGATCTGCCCTCTCACCGAGTTTGAGGCCACTATCCCTCGTGGGGGCTGCAAAACCCGAACCCCTGTGCACCGTGCCCACTTGCAAGTGCATATGCTTGTTGGCTATTCCTGAGCTTGTGCATTGGGCCCCGTGTGGTCCTGACCCTGAGCAGTATTTGCACCAAAGAACTCCGGCCTCCTCGCACCGTGTGCTCCGTGGGCTGGTCCTTTGCAGACTTGCTCGAGGTCCCCTCGCGGCTCCTGGTCCTTCGGCCTGTGGGTCCCCCTGAAGGTCATCTTGATTGTTCTTGGGCTTTCCTGGTTGCTCCAGACGTTCCCTGACTCTCCATTGCTTGGAGAGTCCCCTAGACCTTGCTGGTCCACACCGTAACCTGTTTGTCCTTCCTGCGTGGGTTGCTGTTGCCAAGGCTTGTTGGTGCTCCCGCCGGACACCGACCCCTCAGCACTCGACATCCTTCGTGGACAGCTCACCTCCGGCTCCTGGTCATCCTCGACATCTCCTGGTCCTCGTGGCTGCAGAGTCAAGCATCCCTTCTTCGCACCTGAAGCACCCGACATCAGTGGTCATTTGTCTACTGAGCCCCTGGTCACTCTGACGTGACCCAGACTCTGTCCTCTCTGCTTTCAGGTTCCTTCCATCCCGAATCCAGGCTTGGATTCCAACTGACCCTTTTCACCTTCACGGCAGCAGTACTTCTTCCTTTCCTTCCATAGAGAACGACGAGAGTTTCCGACGCCACTTCAGGCCTATGCACCAGGCTTCCCTGGGATAGGTAACTCTTATACTACAGTATCCATGGGTGGGGTGGCTCTGTAAACTCTTAAGTTCCGAAGGGTTGGCTCGAAGTCTTCCTAGAAGGGTCCTTAAACTTTAACTTTGCAACCGCGACTTTCCCATAGAGTTGTACAGAGCACGCGGTTGTGTTTCCTCACTTCACCCGGCCTCCGTGGGTCTCCTGTGTCATCACCTTGGGTGGCTGCTTGGGGTCCCAGCGATTCTACGTGCACTAGGCACTGTGTCTAGTGAAGTCGTGATTGTTATACCACTAATTTAGTATATGGTTCGGTCTCCCCCTGGAGCCCGCTGTGTATTGTGCTACTTACAACTGTTCTATTGATCCAGTATTGTGTGCTTTGTGTTCTATCCTCGGGTAGAGGGTAGTAGAGAGTGTTATATTAATAAATACATATTTTTATATAACTACTGTGTGGCTCTCCTTCATTTAGTCATTCAGGAGGTGATATTCTGGTAAAACAAGCTGCTTTACATTCCTTCAAGATTAAGCCTGAAGGCTGCTCTCCATAGATACCACTAGGATAGCTTTCATAAAGGTTATCTTTGACCTCATACATCATAAGGATCGTGTGGATTGGTACAGGGTGCCCACTTTAACTAGTGGAAAGCATATACCAAGCCACCTTCTCACAGGCAGGTTGTGGTCCCAGGCACACATCTTGGGGGGAACTGTGATTTATTTTTTATAATCAGACTTTGACCAAGTGCAGAAAGGAGTAAGAGAAAGGCAGGAAAACACGGACAAAGGCAGAAATAAGGCAGGAAAAATAACCTGATCAAGTGAGGTGAAGTGACAGGAAGTGTCGCAAGTGAAATAAAGAAAGAGACAGGAGGTGGAATCTAGAGAAAGTAGACATTGCATTCAGCAACCTCGGCATTAAGTAGCATCCGCAATGGGATGCTAAGAAAATCTATGATGGGCTTAGTTATTTATGTATTTTTGATAAATTAAGCTCTAGTTTAAACTGTTGCACTCTTCCTAGTGCGGAGTTGCTATTTTTGACACAAGAAGGTCACATCTTTCCTCACTGATCGCACAACTTAAAATACTTTTCTTGGCATTGCGTATCACTGCAGGTTGCCAAGGATCTATACTCCATAAAATAAACAGACTTTCAAGAGACATAACAATGACAGTTCAATGCAAGCATCTATTCCAGTAGAAATGTAACTGACAATCGCAAAGAATAAGGGTGTTTTTGCGGGGAGAGGTGAAAAAAACTGTTCAGAAATGGGCCACAACCAACCTTTTATGTGCTCAATCCATGCGCACAAGAAATGTTCCTAAATACATTGAAAGGAAGTGGAAGCAAATATTATTTCATCTCCAATATATGTTTTCAAAGTGGTTCCCTCATGAGAAAAAGACAAAAATTAAAACACCACACCAATATGTCAAACAACTCAGACCGTTAAACCCTATTTCAGGTCTTATTCTTGGGAAAGAGGCATTTCATTCAGAAACCACAGTCTGGCCCTCATAAAGCGAAGAATCTCTGGACACGACTTTGAAAACATCAGATATTTGCAACTAGGAACGTCAGTACATAATAAGGTAAGCAGAGGCTACTATGACCACAGGATATGTTGTTTTGCTATTAGGTCCTGCAACCACTTCCTTTTAAAGGAAGTTGTTAAAACCTCTGGTACATGTTTGACGCAAATCAATTTTTCTACAACATGCTTTAGAATAATTTTACACAGGTGAATACGGAAAAAATAAAAAAACAATTACAAAATGTATGAAATGTGAATTCCTTTGATTTTGTTAATTGACAATTTATCATCCCTTATGGCAGGATAATGTTGATGCCTAGTTGGAAAAAAATGGTGACTGAAGAATAACTCCTTGTAGCACAATACGAGATGGAAACTCATCCAGGATAAAACCGGACCATAGCTGCACTTCAAATTCTGGATCCCAGCTACCACAAAATGTCATGTTGGGTCAGAGGGCGAGTCTTGTGGGAAAAAAATGTACTCATTCAACACATTACCAAAGATGACCAATTTGCCCATCAGATTAAAGTTTCAGAATATTGGTGTTGTTTTTTCGATTGTGCTACATAAAACCAATGAGGACAAAAGCGGGACACATGAGGTACAAGGTACTGCAATGTGTTTGAAAGGGAAGGTTAGCTTGTGTATACCCCATTCACTTACTGGAAACATTATTTTTCTTTCATGTGTCAGCCGACAAACCTCAATCATTACTGACATTGTTATGCCAAGAATAAACAGTTGAACAGAGAAAAGCAGATGAACAAACCAAAACAGATTGCTAAGTCAGAGATACACCTGCACTTCTGCTATAGATGTTGCCTATTTCTGGTAGTCGTATTGATTTGAATCTAGGATTAAATTCCACGAAAGTTGATAGATCGTAGGGTGTTCTAGGTTTATTGTCTGCTATTTTTAGCGACAGTTCTATCTCAGCTAATTGACAGGATGTAATTTTGGAGAAATCACTTTTTGTTCCTCAATCTATTAATAACTGAACTGTACAGAAGAGACTGTCATGGGGAGTAAGCTTATTTGCCATACAAAAAGCTTCTACAGTATTGCTAAAAAATACAAAAAATGAAAAGGGAGATGAGACAACTGTTGAATGGTCTAGATACATGTAGATGTTTCACTATTATTGTTATGTTATGTGTACATTCATAGCGCACCATCACCTGTGAAGGTATCCTTAAGCTTTGGCAGGTCAGTGAGCCTGACCTCGGTTGGACATACTCAAATGGCCAGGTCGTCAGATTCTTGAGGAATTCAAGAAGGCAGAGGAGGAGGCTCTAATGTGGAGTGGGAGGCTGTCCCACACTTTGAGAGATGAAACAGAATGCACAACCTCCTGATCTCGCTTTTGCATATGCGTGGGATATGTGTTAGTGAATGTCCGGTTGAGCGGAGGAGCAAGGCGGGTAGGTGGAACGGCATGCGGCTGTTCAGGTAGACTGGGCCTGTATTGTGTAATGCTTTGTATGTGTACGTGAGGAGCTTGAATTGTATGCGCTTATGTATTGGGAGCCATTGGAGTTCCCTCAGGTGTGGTGTGACGTGAGACCGGCGTGGGAGGTTGAGGACAAGTCTGGTGGCTGTGTTCTGAATGGTCTGAAGTCTTTTTGTGAGTTGGTTAGTTATTCCTGTGTATAGTACATTCCCATAGTCCAATCTGCTGGTGATGAGGGCTTGGGTGAAGGTATTATTACGATATGCTTGAGCAACCCACTTCAGACGTGCCCAGAGGAAAATTGTTTAGTGCGTTCTTCCCCTCATTCTCTAAATAAGTTCATAAACAAAGAAATAATTGAATTTTTACTGGCCTTACAGACATTTACTTTTATGATCCACTCTCACTGCAAAAGGACCAATGAAAAACATTGTCCTATAAAATGATTTGTATCAAACTTTACATTACAATTTGAATTAAGAAAAAAAATCATCATTATTTATCGAATGGCTTTTAACAAAGGTATACAAGTGAAAATAAGAAGTCTTACAACCGTACAACAACTTAATCAGGTGTTTTGAGTATCCTGTTCATAAAACGCAAGTATGAAAAGCAAACTATCTCCTTGTACATATCCAACATAATATGCCACAGGAATCATAATGAAATTCTAGCAAAAGTCACCAAATTTTTAAAATCATCATCACAAACTTTGTTCAGCCAAACACTGACCATAAAGTACAATAATACACATTCAATAAATACAACAGCTTTAAAAAGTTCACTACTCATCAACCTTATAAAAAGAAGAAATTAAAATAGAGTACAGTACATAAAGATCAAAATTAAAATAATTACACAAAGAATAATTCTAAAATACCAGGGGGTCAGAATTAAAAACAATTATAGTAGGAACTGTACATCTCAAGAGGCTGTTAGGGCCAAGAAGGAAGATATTATACAAATTTATATTTGTTTCTTAGCCTAAGGGAGTGACATACAAAGTTTCCCACAGCCAGACAGGACTCCATATTCTCAAGCCAGTGCAAACGTGCAAAAGCCTGCTTATGGGAGTTGGTTTAGAAGGAGTGAAAAATAAGACATAAGAAGCGTTTCCTGGGATAGGCATAGAGACTACAAAAAACAATAAAGTGCAAAGTGCTTTGTGTGGCTCGGTTATTACAAGGACATCTTGGCATTTTTCCCAGGCTGCATTCCGAGGGATAACAACCAATAAATGTAGTAAGCTAAATCGGGATCTGGTTAAATAAAAAGCTCACATTTGAAAGATATGGCTCGCACCCAAATGGCAAATTAAATGGATTATAGTTACGTCTCACAAGCAATTTATCAAAAGCCGCCTAGTGAAGTTTTAAATTCAAAGTAAAGAGAAAAATCAAGTAATTTGATATTTAACATAGGATGGTAAACAAAACATCAATTATCTCAAAAATTCATTTGAATAGGATTTTTTGTTTCTCGGGATTGCAAAGTGTACATTGAAATACGAAAAACACACCCACAACTTTTTCAAGGCATACATAATCCAATAATCCCATAGAACATGTCAGCTGTTAATAGTTTTGTACACAATCATACTGCATGCCCTAGTACACCTAAGTGGTCATGCACTTCTGGAAAACACAGCTGAGTAAAAATAAAACTGTTCTGAAAAGACCCATTTATAAAAACTGAAGTGAAGACCAGGATTCAATGTACTGAAGGAACTAAGGGGCTCATTATGATGGCGGGCGGACTTGGTCCGCCCATTACCGTAGCGGTGATTGGGTCCGACCGCCATGCGTGCGGCGGTCCCGCATATACAATTATGATGGGACCGCCACCGCTGCAGTCAGATTCCGCACCTTTAACATTGCAGCGGTGGCTGCTGACAGCAGCACCGCCGTGATGTTAAAAAGAGCATGTTGTGCATTTCACTGCACTACGTGGCAGGCACTACACTGTGCCTGCCACTTGGTGCAGTGAAATGTAGGGGGGTACCATGGGTACCCCCCAGTGCACCCACACCTCCTCCAACACAAGGGGGGCCCGCAACGGGCCCCTGAAGACATTCTCCGCCAGCCTTTCAATGGCGGTTCAACCGCCACGGAAAGGCTGGCTTCCGCCGGCATCATGATTGTGCCGGCGGAGCCTGCTAGGCTCCGCCGCCATTGTGAGCATGCTGACCGCTCCGCCAGGCAATCGTGTCGATCGCTACAGGTGGAAAAGCGGCGGACGGACTTTCCGTCCGCCGCGATACCCACCCCCATCATAATGTGGCGGGGGTAATTCTCATGATGATGGCGGAACGATCGCCACCGGCGGTGGCTATTTTTCCGCCATCGTAATGAGCCCCTAAATGGGTGAAACACTTAAATATGCTTTATCTGAGTAAACTATATCTGTCATATTTAATATGACTGATATGTTTGAGACTACGTACCAAAAATAAATAGAACAAGAAGATTAGTGAATTACAATAAAAGACTCATTTAATATGAGGTTAGGTAAATTACAATAACACTGGCTATAAACCAACATAGAAAATGAACAATAAACTACAAATTTGCAAAATATAATAAGAGCTGACATAATATATTCCTAAATAAGTCAATTTATGGCTCTATTATTTGAAAGGATTTGAAAAAGGCCAAAACCTTGGTTTCTTCTGTACGTAATGTTATTTGATACGACAAAAAAGTGAACTGCAATAAAAACTGATAAAACATTCAAGATTATCACATCATCAGCAGCATACAGGATATGAAGGTAGACAAAAGACTGTAATTTTGGAAAATACAATAAAAAGCAATTAAGATTATTTCTTATAAAGGTCCAATTTACTATTATTTATGTGAGAAGCTTTTTCATACATATTGAGTATGAATATTGGGAACTTCTAATATTGTTTATGTAAATCACAATGGGCTGGCTCATAGAGGACAACAGAGAATTGAGTCTTAGGCAACTTCCTAACAGCTATACCTTTGGGTGATGCATCACGACATGGCGCCCCACCTTTGTCACTTCCATTTAACTCAAAATATGATCTATTCCATATCTAGAAGACACTTTTGTGGAAAATACAGCTTACTGGGAGAGATGGTTTTGACACACTTGTTCTTGAAATGTTTTAGAGTTGGGAGAAAGAATTTTCTTCTAATAACAAGTTATTAATTTCTGGAATGGAGGGAATCTAGCGCTTGTTTGTAGATTTATGTTCACATTTCTTGTGACTTGTAAAATAGGTTGCCAGTGTTTACATCAACGTTTTTGCTTCATTTGCTTTTAGACTTGTCTGTAAAGATGGTCACTACAACCAAAACTCAGTTGGCTTTCAGGGCATAATTGTTGTGGAAATATGTACAAATGAAATGCATTATTTTTGGATATATTATTATAAAAACATTTACTTAAAACTTGAAGATTAATTAATAAATGAAACCCTCAAAGTCACAGACTAAACTTCTGGTGATAGTAAGATCACATTTCATGTGCATTTATACAAAGGTAATATGGACAATGTTGAGATTTCACATTATTGACAGAAAAGTGCAGGATCCTTTTAAAGTCACCACCAGCCTGGGCTGGATGCAAAGTGATAAGTTATTTTAGAAATTGTGGAATTAAGAGTGAGGGACCTCAATACTTTTTTAATGAACTGAAGACCACCTGTAACCTAAATAAATTCTGAATGATGCTAAGAGTAAAACTGATAAAAGAACAGGTATAGGCTCCCCAAAAAGATCACAGAGAAAATATAATTTTGCATTATCACCATTTACAGAACTCAATAGGAAGTGTGCAACTTTCTTGAAGAACCTGTGGGGGAGAACAAGCCCACGCAAAACTATACATTATCTCCCCATCTCTGTTCCAGTCTTTGCATTGTGTCGTAAATTATAGTTTTTCTATCAATTCAACAGTGCTATGTACAAAATAAATGCGCTCTCTTCCGGAATACAAAAGATAATTTTCTATTTTGTCTACACCATCATAGACATAATAGAAGAATTATTGTCTTCAATATAAAGCATAGTCCTCCCCTATGTATAGAGAGCACTGGCGGCAGCAGAAGTGAGGCATTGGTCAGCTGAGGCTGTGAGTGGGGTCCTATGTAAGGATTAGACCTGAAGGGCCTGCTTTCCACTAGGTACATGCATATATTTCAAATACAGACGTAGAACCCTCAGAAGTGTCTTCTGAATATCTGTGATACAATATTGACTTGCAAATATTTGTGGGTCAACCTGAATTCAAAAGGGAGACCTTCAAATATCTGCAGGAAAGATCTTTGAAATGCCAACTAGTAGCTTGCATACAATGGATAATATGATTGCTCTGTAGAGTTTATTTTTTTTAAATATCCCAAATGTCAGTCTGGTGCCTCTAAATGTTTGTAGGCATGGTTATGGTGCTGGGGCAGGATACTGGTCACAGGACAGGACCCGCCCCAAGTCTGCTTGTTACAACCATGAACAGCGGGTACTGGGCTTAGAGCATGGCTTTAGGCCATATTCTTTGGAAGCAGATACCATGGACATTGGCATTAGTCATGGCTTCTGTGCCCATCGGGCACACCATGTCCACTGAATACCACAGACGCTTATGTCCACTGCATGCCTGAAGTGTATGAGGGGTGAACTGGGGAGAAGGGACATATGCTTGTGTATTCAACTGTAACTGGTTAATGCAGTGTATTTTTACATTTGGGATCCAAACCATTAGATAAATTCATATTTTTCTAGGAACATATAACTGCATGTCCATCAAGGCACCTGAGCTCGAGTTCCCTTGAAAGGTGATAAAGTTGGGGTCTGCTGGATGCACTCCTCAGTTGAGTGGGAGCTCCTCACATTCAGGGCCAGTTCCAGCGGGTAGCCAGTCAACATTGTAGGATAGATTCCGAATAAACACTGCTTGTTTAATCTTTCATTTACACATTCATGTTGTTTAGTCAACGCTTGGGGAATGTTACCTTCTGTGAATACTGTATCACTAAAGCTGACACATTGTTCTAAAAGTGTGCATTTGCAAGCACCAGGAGATATATATGTGTGAATGTGTGTGTGTGTGTGCGTGTGCGTGTGCGTGTGTGTGTGTATATATATATATATATATATATATATATATATATATATATATATATATATATCACACAGGTTGCCCCAAAAGAGAACAGCCCCAAGGAAGGTTGTCTTCCAACTCTGGGAAATGGTGCACAAACAGATTCAATCCCCAAACCATAGTCTTGCGGCTCAACGCGTTTCAAACTTGACGTTCTTTTTCACGAGCCTGACGAAGAAGACACCAACAGCAGCATGTAGAGCACTGATTCAAATTTATTAAAAAGTCCCGCCCCAGTGGGCGTATACTTATACCTAATTAGGCAAAGAGGAGTCTGGTACCTGGAGTGCTCTTCCATAATGTCATTCCAGTGAATGCCGCTGTGTGCCCAAAATAACGTCTGTTATAAATCCACAGTGGGTTGGTGTGGCAAAGTATACTGAATGTGCTGTCAATTACACAGTCCGCCAGCAGGAGCCTTCAATTCTGAGCCGGCACCCGAAAATCCGGGCACCGCAGATCCGCCATCGGCGGCGGGCTGTTCTCGCGACCAGGCAGTGCCGCTAAAATACATCACACAGGTTGCCCCAAAAGAGAACGGCCCCAAGGAAGGTTGTCTTCCAACTCTGGGGAATGGTGCACAAACAGATTCAATCGCCAAACCATAGTCTTGCGGCTCAACGCGTTTCAAACTTGACGTTCTTTTTCACGAGCCTGACGAAGAAGACACCAACAGCAGCATGTAGAGCACTGATTCAAATTTATTAAAAGTCCTGCCTCAGTGGGCGTATACTTATATACCTAATTAGGCAAAGAGGAGTCTGGTACCTGTAGTGCTCTTCCATAATGTCATTCCAGTGAATGCCGCTGTGTGCCCAAAATAACGTCTGTTATAAATCCACACTGGGTTGGTGTGGCAAAGTATACTGAATGTGCTGCCAATTACACAGTCCACCAGCAGGAGCCTTCAATTCTGAGTCGGCACCCGGAAATCCGGGCACCGCAGATCCGCCATCGGCGGCGGGCTGTTCTCGCGATCAGGCAGGGCTGCTGCTGTTGGTGTCTTCTTCGTCAGGCTCGTGAAAAAGAACGTCAAGTTTGAAACGCGTTGAGCCGCAAGACTATGGTTTGGTGATTGAATCTGTTTGTGCACCATTCCCCAGAGTTGGAAGACAACCTTCCTTGGGGCTGTTCTCTTTTGGGGCAACCTGTGTGATGTATTTTAGCGGCCCTGCCTGGTCGCGAGAACGGCCCACCGCCGATGGCGGATCTGCGGTGCCCTGTATAATTGGCAGAACATTCAGTATACTTTGCCACACCAACCCAGTGTGGATTTATAACAGACGTTATTTTGGGCACACAGCAGCATTCACTGGAATGACATTATGGAAGAGCACTACAGGTACCAGACTCCTCTTTGCCTAATTAGGTATAAGTATTCGCCCTTAGGTATAAGTATACGCCCACTGAGGCGGGACTTTTAATACATTTGAATCAGTGCTCTGTTAAGGACTGTAGACGCGCTTACAGGCTCGCCCTAAAACTCTGAAGAAAAGGTCTGAAAGAGGAGGCCTGGAAAATCTACATGAGGCTTGTCGTAATAACGACAATACAGCCTTTTGGCATGTTATTAACTCCCCTTTTTTAAGAGAAGATGTCAGACCCCATATTGAGATTGCAATTACAGAGGAAGAGTGGTTAGCTCACTATTTTAAAGTATATTCTAATATAATGGAGTGCGCTAGCGACTCCTTTTCATCTGTGTCTATGACTGACCCTCCCTTGGCCGTACAATCAAATCAAAATTGATCTCAATTTTACCCTTGATGAAGTCATATCGGCTCTAAAGACGAGTAAAGGAGGTAAAGCCCCGGGCCTAGATGGTATCCCAATTGACCTCTTTAGAGCTAATATCGATCTTTGGGGCCCCCCTCCTGACTCTTGTCTTCAGATCCTGTCAGAGTGCTGGTTTTTTAAACTCCTGGTCTGAGTTTCATAATGTACGTATCCACAAGAAAGGTGATCGTAATTGTCCTACTCATTATAGATGCAAAAAATATAAGGGAGAAACCCTAATACTAAGAAAAGGGACGGGTTTGTCAAGCGCAAAAACAAAGAAATCCCTTTTCAACTAGAATGATTGTAACCGTGATGGATATACGAGTAAATATTATAACCTTCTTCAGACGCGGATCATGTGGTATAGGTACTTAAAATACATATAAGCAAGCAATAACATCTATAGTTAATGAAAGAATTGAGAGAAAATAATCAGTGTTGAGGTAGTTGAGATTTTATAACAGTGATTCCAAACAAGCAATTCCTTAAAGGACAATAAACAATAAACAATAATGTGCTTCGATTCCAATTATTTTATTAAAACACTATTGGTTGTAAACCAGGCATTTAAAACCCAATGATTAAAAACATTTATCACAGTGATTTCATTACCAATTGCACCTTTAGCTGTAATATTGTATCTAAAGGTAAATTACAAATACAGAAAGATTTTTTTTTAAAAGACACAAAATACAAGTATTATATAAACAGAAAAACTGTCAAAAACTGTCGACGCGGCGTTTCGGCGAGATTTTACTAGTTCCTCGCCTTCTTCAGGACAAACAAATTTTATTTCAGTTTCTCTGGATATCAAAAACACATAATGGCATCACATTAAAAACATATTTAATTTAATATATCAAACATTTGAAGCACATTGAACTAAAACTAGCAACTTAATAGAAATAACCTCCACATATTTATAAATCACGTATATTAACCTGATTATGCATGCACTGTGACTTTTGCTTTATGACCTCCCAATCATTAGTACAAGCAATGTTTTTTGTGCGTATATCACATGATCCTTGGTGACTCATATTTATTTATCTATCCATTTGAAGAGGATAGAACAACCTTATAGGCAAAAGAACATGAAAAAAGAGCCTTACCAAATAAAGTTATATTGAGACCCTTCAACAAGTCGTCTCTTGGCTCCACGTCCAAATGGAAGGGTCCTATTTCCCTCCAGTGGTATACTGCTGATACCACTGGAGGGAAATAGGACCCTTCCATTTTTGCGCTACTCATTATAGACCCATTTCCCTGCTTGACTCTTTAATTAAAGTGGTTGGCCGCATGCTTCTATGCAGACTACAGGATTGGGCCAACTCTAATAATATAATCTCGGACCTACAATATGATTTCCGACCAGGGACTATGGAGCAGGCTATTAATTTTAATTTATTGATAGGAAAATATGTGCACATTAAACGTGGTAACTTGTTTATTGTATTTGTCGACTTGTCATCTGCGTTCGATTGCGTTGTGCACGAAAAACTTTGAACCGCATGCTCACTATAGGTGTGGATAGTACCATAGTTAACTTTCTTTGATACCTATATTCGACCAGTACAGCACGGATACGTTATGGCCTCAAAGGTGAATGCACCCAGCCGTTCAGCATAAAGAGAGGGGTCCGACAAGGGTGTGTACTTTCCCCTTTCTTGTGTAATTTGTATATTAACAGCTTGGGCAGTACTTTAGTAAGTAAATGTTCAGATCTTCCCAAGGTTGGGCACGGACCCATACCAGCCCTCCTTTATGCAGACGACGTGGTGCCTATGGCCCGTACTCCGCTGGCTCTACAGTGTTTACTCCCGAATTTGTTGATTATATGTAGAACTTGGGGCTGCAAATCAATACAAGTAAAACCTTTGTCATGAAAGTGGGTAAAAGAGCAGCAAGATGTCGCAACATTCAAATTGAGAAAACCACCATAACTCACACCATCCTTTTCCTATTTAGGGATTTTAATTGACCAGGAGGGAAATTGGAGAAACGCAGTAAGTTCTAGAAGGCCCAAATTTGTCAAATCTATCACAGCCTTGCTCAACTTTTCTAGGAAATTGAGCATTAAACACCCAAAAGAAATGATGACCATATATAATTCCAAATGTCGACCAATTGCTATGTATGGTTCTGAGCTGTGGGGATATGTAAATGTTGACTCTTTGCAGCTGACAGAAAATGCTTATTTTAGAAATCTCCTCATCCTTCCCAAACGTTGTTCTACCTTTGTCTGTCATTCGGAATTGTGAGCTCCATATTTAGTAGATCTGATAACGGTGCAGCCAGTTTTGCTTTGGCATAAAATCTGGACATCAGACCATACGGAGCTCAATCGAGCTATCGTAAGGGATTGCCTTGGATCTGAGTGTGTTTCTAAAATTCCCTGGTTAAAGTATGTCAACCAATTCCTGTCAGATATTGGCCATTCTGACTATTTTGACCATCCAGAAACCCTGATCAGCATCCCTAGGAAAGCTTTAATGTTGGAATGCCTAACACTGCTCGAAGAATTGAGGTTGTTTACTGAAATGCTTAAACCATCTGTACTTAAAAAGCAAACGATTTTGACTACCTTTGATATGCAACCTTATCTAGTAAATGTACATAATGCCCAACACAGATCTGTACTGACGTGTTTTAGGTTGGATATTTTCCATCGTCTAACAAGCTTTCCCAACGCTAACAATTGGTCATGTGACCTAGTGCACTGCCCTTGTGACAACATATCCAAGCAGTCCACTATGTACATAGTGTTTTTTTGTAAATTTTATTCAGATTGAGGCACTTATTAATTAAGCCACTGTTAAAGTCCTTAAATTTTATGCACATCGACTGGCTTTTTTATTCTTACAACTACTTCCAAATCTGTAAGTTTTGTGTTGTTTTGTCAAGGAGGTGCAAAGAAAAAAGGGGGGGGCCCAAAACAGGGGTAAAATCCAACGCATTTTACATAGATTTTTCTATTTCGCGTAGCGCGAAAACCGTCAGTCAGATTTTGATGAAATTTGGAAGGATTATATATTCTGGTGCACAGATGATTCTCTGGGGAACTGCAGGTAAGTAGTGTAAGTATTTCATAAGTTTTAAGTTTTTATTTAGGTATATCTGTGGCCGCAGTAGTACTACTGATGTATATAGCGATGACAAGTCATTAGCTGATTGGCTAATGACTACCAATGCAAAAGCTAAAGGCAGCCATCTTGTTTTCAGCTCAAGTATCCCTGTGTTTTGCGTTATGCTATATAATGTAGGTAAGTATTATATTTGGTATTTTTCCCATGCATATCACCAGTTTAGTAAAGTGGTAATAGGTAAGTAAAAATATTTATAAGTTTATATATTTTTTTTTTTAATCGGGAGTACCGTGGTACCAAAAAAAAAATATTTTAAAAAATCATTGGAAATACACTATAAGACAACTGTATTTTAATAATACAATGTGCTAAAAGTGTTTCTTCAACTTTTTTACATATTTAAATATGCACAAAAATAGAGTACGGAGTAGTACGTTAATTAGTAATAATTACCACTAATTATCACGCAACTTTAACAAAAAAAGCGCAGTTCACCGTGCACTGGTTTATAAACAAAAATGTTAACCTACCCAAAAAATGTTGGGGTACCATGGTACCACCATCCCACTGGAGGCTTCCGGAGTGGCCAGTTGTCTCCTGCGGTGACCGCGATAGATCCTGGTTGGGGGAGGGATCTCGGGCCTGGATGAGGCGGACCCCGGGCCGAGCAGTGCTGAATGAGACACCACCAGCGGCTCTCAACCCCGACACAGCACAGATGCAGCGGAAACCAGTGCAACCCCTCTCCGAAGGGCTGGAAGACAGAGAGATCCGGGACCGTGGGGTAAGCCGGCTGCTGCAACCCTGATTGGGTGAAGGGAGGCCCGTGCCGAGGGCGAATGAATACGGCCGGGTTGGCCTCGAGGCCGAAGTAGAAACCACGGACTGAGACTTGCCGCGGCGGTGAAGAACCCTGGGAGACCCTGCCAGGGTCTCCCACTACGCAATAGCAGGAACTGGCGCGATCCCTTCTCCCCGCATACCGCAAGTGACTCCGCAGTGCGGCCCACCGGGGCTCCGTGAGGCCCGAGGCACAAGTGGCGGTGTCGGCCCGGTGGAGAGACAGTAACTGTTGAGATCTGGAGAACGGGCCTCACTGTCTGTGACCGAGAAGACCCTGATCCAACTCAGATCACTGCACAGCACCTGAGAGGGCGGTAAGCATGGGCCCCGCGATAGACTTGGCACCAGGCAGGGTGAATGGCCGGGGGGCTAAAATAGACTGGTTTGGACCGGCTCCCTGCTCCTAAACCTGAGTCCCTGCTGACGGGCCCAACTACAAGGGCCACGGACGTTTGGCTCAGGCCCCAGTACAGACGTCACAAGAGACCCTATAAGAAAACCCCATAAGAGGCCCAGATACTGCCTCCATTGGGAGCCCACCTGCAACCGACCCGGTACACATTACGCTGGCAGACGGCCCAATTCAGAGCCAGGGTGGGGCCCAAGGTCGCGGTGACTGTTCGCAGAATGTGCCCCCCCCCCCCGAGTGAGAGAGCGGACTGGCACAGAGAGCGGAATAACCCTAACACTACACCAGCCCACTGGCTTCCAGCAGTGTCGACGCTAAGACACCTGCAGAGCAGGGCCCCAGCCACCTCGGAGGCCGAACTGAGAAACAAGTGCACAGACCTGATACTCCTGCCCGGACGGGACGGATGACGCCCTTACCCTCTGCATGACTCCAAGTAACCATCCCTGCGCCTTCGGACGACGAAGAGGGAGCCGGATAAGGGAGCCCAACACGGCTCTGACAAGGAGTTGCCCCTCACCTCCACTCAACATGGAGAAAGACCGAGGCCCGAAACCAGACGCGACGCAAACCAAGATGGATCAGTACACCACAAACGAGCCCGGACCCACAAAAGAGGCCGCAGAAAAACCCGCTCCTTCCGGAGGAGACCTCACCACGATTCTTCAAGCCATCAGTTTGTCGCAGGCCTCAGTTGAGAACAAAATCGGTGAAGTCTGGGTAGACATGGCTCTTCTCCGACAGGACCTACGCAATGCCACAGCCCGAATCTCAGAGGTGGAATCTCGCATCTCCACGGTCGAAGATGACGTGCATCAGCTGAAAAGAACAAGTAGCCCATCTACGGACCCATACAAAAGAGTTGAATAGAAGGGCCGAAGATGCTGAAAACAGATCAAGGCGCAACAACCTCCGCCTGGTGGGGTTCCCTGAGGGGGCGGAACAAGGCCAGGCAGTGACCCTCATCGAGAAATGGCTTGAGTCATGGATGCCAAAGGACACATTGTCAGCATGGTTTGCAGCGGAGCAGGCTCATCGATCTCTGACGCCCAGACGTCTGTCAGGTGCTCCACACCGGCCCATCATTGCCAGGATCCTTAACTTCAAGGATAGGGACGCAATCCTGAAAGAAGCCCGAACCCAGAAAACCCTGGCCTACCAAAACCAGGTCATAATGATTTCCCCAGACTATACCAGGGAGGTCCAGGCTCAAAGACGGTCGTACACGGAGGTCAATCAAAAGCTACGCGCCCTTGATCTCCAGCACAGGCTGCTCTTCCCTGCCCGCCTCCGGGTCGTATTCCAGGACAAAGCCCATTTCTTCGAAAACCCGGAGTCAGCCTGGTCCTGGCTGACCGAGGAACGTCCCCTCAGATCCCGGGCCGTGATTTCGCCTTCGAGACCCCGGGCCGAGGCGGCCCCTCAGATATCCCCCAAAGCAAGAAGAAGGCGCACACGCTCGCGCAAAGGTCGTGGCAATCGCAGAGACATATCGGGTTTGCCCACTACAACCACCCAAGACCCTAGGAATAAAAAGGTGCCAAATGGCTCCCGCTCTCAGCAACGAAATGGTGCCCTGGAACGCCCAACTGCAGAGGGAAGTCCCCGCAGGACTCTGGGCTCTGAGTCCACTGACACAGTTCTCTCCCAAGCCCGGTGATCTAAGGATGAGTGACCCAACCAGGGGATCACGAGAAGCTGACCAGAACTCTATGGAAACTCGGGGCAGGCGGTCCCACCGCACTAACAGGCACATGCATCAAGGTAGGATTTTGCGAGTCCCTAATTGCGATTATTAAGGAATCGCAATTAAGGACTCGCAAAAGCCTATGCATGTAGGAATCGCTATAAAAATAGCGATTCCTATACATTCCTTAATTGCGACTCGCAAATTGCGAGTCGCAATTAAGGAATGGCTTCCCATTCATTCCTATTGGCCTACAGGCCCATAGGAATGAATGGGAAATTGCATAAGCAAATTGCGAGTCCCAATTGGTACTCGCAAATTGCGCATGCAATTTCAAGGGTGCAAGGGTGTCAAAAGGACACCCTGTTGCACCCCTGAAATTGTACTGTGCACCCATGGTGCGCACACACATGCCCCAGGGCATGTGTGTGTGTGACATGAAACTTTGAAAAATGCACTTTAGTGCATTTTTCAAAGTTTTTGCAAAATACCGTTTTGTTTTATTTTACGGTAAATTGCGGCCCCAAATAGCGAAATCGCTATTTAAAAGTGCTTCTTCCATTGCATTTAAGGAATCGCAAATTGCGATTCCTTAAATGCAATCGCAATTTGAGAAATCTCAAAATATTGCGATTACCGAAATTGCGCATGCCAAATTGTTTAATGCATCGCAAAAGCCCATTTTGCGATCGCAAACGGCCGATTTTTGCGAATCGCACCGTTTGCGATCGCAAAAAGCTTTGATGCATGTGCCCCTAAAATACTTGATTGATTGATTGATTGAGATAAATCTGCCGATGCAACAGACATATCCTGCTTAAGAGGGGGGTCCTCCACGCAACTCCTACGCTAAGCATTGTAGTTTAGCCTGTTAACTTTGAATTTAATAGGGCGACAGACGCTTCCGTTCCAGAAGTATAGGGTGGGGGGGGTTGGGACCGTGGTCCTAAGTTTTTGTTTATCTTTGTTAAGTGTTCGCAGCACTCTAGCCCTTTACCAGCACAGGCTCGCGAGACACCCACATGCTAGACGACAAGATGCTAAGCCACAACTGTTAGCGGCCCGGCCCAGCCCCTTAAAAGATTGGAGCCGCATATCTCCTTGGACCCACACACAGGTCATGGCACAGACGTCAAATAGGGGAGATCCCCTTCGAGTTCTGTCATGGAACGTCAACGGACTGCTCGACAGAGTTAAACGGACTGCGGTCCTGAGGTATGCCCAAAGACACACTCCCGACATACTCTTACTCCAGGAGACCCACCTCATGGGCAACCATTTGTCCCTTCTTCGCGCGATATGGGTTCGACAGAGCCTGGCATTCTGGCTTTGAACGGGGCTCACGTGGGGTGGCCATCCTCCTAAAACGCAATCTCCCCTTCGTACTCACTCACGCCACTAGCGACCCTCAGGGACGCTTTGTGGCTCTGTCCGGGACGCTAGGAGGGAATATCCTCAACTTAGTGTCCATATAAGTCCCACCTGCTATGCTCACATTAACCCTGAGACAAATTAACGACATCCTCACCTCCATGCCCTTGGGTGAGACAGTGATAGGGGGTGACTTCAATGCGGTCATGCAGCCAGACCTCGGCACCACAGCTGCACCCTCCTCCACCAGGACACTATACGCAAAACTGGCGGATTGGGCGACCACCCTGGGCATATGCCATGTATGGAGGGCCTGGAATCCTTGGGGCACTCAATACACCCACACCTCCGCGGAACATCATACATACGCGCGTATTGACTTGATCTTCTGCCTGCCCCCGAATGTCGGAGAGTATCGGACATTAGCATCCTTCCCCAGGGCATCTCAGACCACTCACTTTTCTCCTCGATCTTGGCAATTCCTCCGACATACTCTGCCCTATATGGAGGCTGAATGCCTGGTTCCCCCAGGATAAAAGATTTAAGAAGACGATCGGGACGGAACTCCGACAATACTTCCTCACCAACCAGAACTCCGTCTCCTCCCCAGGTACTCTTTGGGAAGCGGGAAAAGCCACTATTCGCTGCTTCGCCAAGGGCCAAATCAAGGCCAAGCACCTAGCCCAAGACGATCGCCTTACTCTCCTCGAGGCCCGGAGTACAAAGCACTGTCTTCGGCACCTCCACCTGGCCCTGGCGAATCGCCGGTCGCTGAGCCCCTACCTGGCACTCCTCCTAGTCGATTTCAAGAAAGCCTTCGACACGGTCGATTGGCAATACCTCGATAATGTGCTGGATGCGATGGGCCTGGGGCAGCACTTCTGCCGCTTCGTACGGGTTCTGTACTCAAAACCCAGAGTGAGAGTGCTCATTAATGGAGCTCTCTCGGATACGTTCCCGATCAGGAGGGGAACGAGATGGGGTGCCCCTCCTCTTCGCCCTGGGGATGGAACCTCTTGCTTGTCTCATTCGGGCCGATGACCAAATCCAGGGCTGGAAATGGAAGGGCTCCCATGAAGATAAGATCGCCCTGTACGCAGACGATGTTCCGCTTTTCCTCACAGATCCGGCGCAGTCCGGGCCCAGATGCCTTCAAATTCTTCACACCTGTGAGCGGGTCTTGGGTTTACGTCTGAACCCTGCCAAGTCGACCCTAGGGCCCCTTCATCTTTCAAGGGATTGTTTTGATTGGCAGTCAACTATCCCCATTAGGCGGCAGTCGTTCAAGTATCTGGGGATCTGGGTCACACTACTCCCCGAACTGGCTTGGTCGCTCAATATTGCCCCACTGGTCAAGAAAGCCAAGGAGAATCTCCAAAGCTGGCAAGCCCTACCACTCAACCCCCTGGGGAGAATGGCCCTTTTCATAATGATGATCCTCCCCCGCTTTCTGTATATCATCCAAAACACCCCGTTCCACTTTCCGAGAAGCTGATTCAGGGAACTGGACAGCATAGCCACAAGGTACCTCTGGGGAAACGCGAGATTGCGAATGGCTCTCGCCCACTGCCAGATCCCACCCTTCAACTGGGGCATGACGAATCTTTATCTATATTACCAGCAACCCATCTGCTCGTCCTACACGACTGGTTCAACAGCAGCTGGTCGGATCCAGCATACAGGATCGGAGAGGGAGGGCTACTTATGAGCAGCCTGTCGCGTCCGCACAGCGGTCGCGCCGCTGGCGCGCCAAAGGCAGGCCCGTCTGTGCCCAGATCGCGCCGAGGGCCGGAACCCCTGCCCAATTCAACTCAGGAAGGAACCACTTAATACATTATACAAGTGGAGAACTTAGAGCATTGGGAGCGGCAGGTAAGCAACCAAACTGCTCTATACTTGAACCGGACCACGCTCTAAACTTGACCTCGTGTCCCAACTGCAAGCTATCCCTCACGCAGTTACCAATCATTTGCTCCCTAATAAACGCGAGATCCCTTGTCAAGCACAAACATGAACTTGCGCTTCATGTTGACACTCACAAGACAGACATAATATTTATCGCAGAAACATGGGCAGATGAAGCCTCTGGCCCAGACTTGCTTGAAGCCACACCTTTGGGCTACAAAATGGTGCACCTTGACAGAAAGTTGAAAAGAGGTGGGGGTTTAGCTATCATCACTAGAGACTCAATGACGATAAAGTATACCCCAGGCACGGATGCCGTTAACTGTAAAAACACCTCCTTCCAAATTGAATTAACAAAAAATTATTCATTAAATGTCACTTTACTGTATCGCCTCCCAGGGCCAAGGGAGCCATTTCTTACCAACCTAAGCACTATAATAGAGCATAGTCTTACTAGCTCGGATTACCTGGTACTGGGCGATTTTAATTTCCACCTAGAAAATAGAATGGACAACGATACCATCCAACTGTTAGAGCTCATGGAGACTTTGGGACTGGACCAGAAAATTGAGGGCCCTACTCACACAGCGGGTCACACATTGGATGGGATTTTCACAAACAATACATATCTGGCAGTAACAAATACTCTTCCTCTTGTAGGGTTAGACCATAAGGCTGTATTTTTCTCCATCAGTCCTTCACAACCACAAAAAGCAGATTTGGCAACACCCTCAGGGACTCAAAAAGTCAGAACTTGGGGTAAAATAAAGTCAGACGAACTTGAAAAGACCCTGCTAGACACACTTCCCATAAAAAATGGAGCAGATGATGATGTTGAATCAGCTACACAAAGATATACGACTTGGGTAAAAAAGGCCATTGATATTTTAGCACCTGAAAAAGTGCAGAGAAACTGTCGTAGTACCCCTGTGAACCCTGGTACTCTGAGTGCCTGAGAGCTCAGAAACAAGTATGCAGGACACTAGAACGAATATGGAGATTCAATTATGATCCTCCAGATAGAGAAATCTACAAAAGAGCTATTGCTGAATATAAGATCCTTATACAAAAAGAAAAAAACAAATACTTCACTGAAAAAATTTGCCTAGCAGAAAACTCAGCTAAAGAACTGTTTAGTACGATAACAAAATTATCAAAAATGGTCACAAAAACTGATGGCACAACAGATAAAGTCTTTTGTGATACCCTCACTAGTTTCTTTCAAAATAAAGTCACTGAGGTCTTCGATTCCTTCATATTAAATCACAGCGAAGAATCCGTGCCCACAATGAACTCCCCAACAATTTTAGACAAGTTTGCATCTCTTACCAAAGAACAGGTTCTGAGACTTATAATGACACGCAAATCCGGGTCCCCTTCAGACCCTTGCCCCCCCAAAAATTGTACACCTGGCCCCTCAGGTTTTTGAAGAACAACTCACAAAAATCCTGAATAAAGTGATCAGCATAGGACATATACCTTCCGAATGGAAGGCGGCATCTATCCTGCATCTATTGAAAAAAAGCAATCTTTACCCCAAGGAACCAAGTAATTATAGGCCTCTCTTGAGACTCCCTTTCCCGGCCAAACTACTGGAAAAAGCCCTGAATAACGAATTGATGGCCTGTATTGATAACAATAATGTACTGGACCCTTCCCAATACGGTTTTAGAAAGGCTCACAGTACAGAAACAGCCTTGCTTACCGCCTCAAAAGAGCTTATGTGGATCATGGACGGTGGCGGTCAGGCTGTCCTGATCCAACTCGATCTCTCAGCGGCTTTTGATATGGTCAACCACACCATTCTGACCTACCGACTAAGGGAGTTGGGAATAAGAGGCGTAGCTTTGACTCTACTAAAAGATTTTCTAACTGATAGAACAAACCATGTAACCTTGGGCAACTTCACGTCAAAACAATTCAGCTTGCCATGCGGGGTTCCGCAGGGCTCCTCATTGAGCTCCACCCTCTTCAACCTGTATGTCGCCCCCCTGATCAAACTGATAAAAGCCCTAGGTTTCTCAGTGTGTCATTTGCCGATGACACCCAAATCGTGGTGTCAATCTCCAAAGATCAGGAAGAAGTGGGGCATAAATTCAGTTCCTGCATGCTTCAAATAGATCATTGGATGAAAACCAATTGCCTAAAATTAAATGCTGGTAAAACAGAGGTCCTATTGTTCCGAAATAATAGATCCCTTTGGTCGCCAATCTGGTGGCCTCAGAATATAGGACCATTACCAACTCCAGTACAGAAAGGAAGGAACTTGGGAGTTATTTTCGATGACAAACTCCACTTTGACCATCAAGTAAAAGCACTCTCTTCATCTGTTTTTTATACACTAAAATTAATCAAAAAGATCTGTCCATACATCCTAAATGATCTACAAAAAACAGTTGTTACTTCAATGATCCTGGCCAAGTTGGACTATGGACATGCCCTCTTTATCGGCATCTGGGAAAAGTCGTTACAAAAACTTCAAACACTGCAAAATGCGGCAGCGCTACTTCTTTCCGGAATTCCCAAACATAAGTCGGTGGCGCAAGCACTGGTCAAACTGCATTGGTTACCTATAGCAAAACGTATAGAGTTTAAGACCTTATGCATAACCTTTAAAGCATTGCATAATTCAGGTCCTAGCTACTTTTGTGCAAAACTTGCCTGGTACTCCCCAGGCAGAAAGCTCAGATCCTCAGACGAAATGCTGTTATCCCCTCCAAAAGCAAAATATGCTACATGGGGTGGGAGGAGCTTTCTTCTGAAGGCAGCTACACTTTGGAACGGTCTACCGTTGGACATAAGGAGGTGCTCTAACTTCCTGGCCTTCAGGAAATTAATAAAAACCGGGATGTTCTCACGTTAGTTTTTCTTTCAGTACCAACTATGTCCCCTTCAGCATCACCCCAGACAGCAGCAGCACCAAGAAGTCTCCGGGCATTCGAGTGCTATACAAAACCAGAAATCAAATCAAACAGCCATCAACCAATCACACCAACATTTCTAAGCACCATGTACTGTGGTACATCGTGAACTTTGCACAGTATACCATAGCATAATATATAGCTATGTTTCATACAACATATAAGTTTACAATTACTTACACTAGTTATATAAACAGCTAGAAAATTAACATTTAGGTAACAAAATTCATATTTTTCAGATATAATAGTCACATGTTTTCACATAATTTTACTGTACCTTTTTTTTATTACATACTGCACTTTACGCCACTCCAGTGTATGAGTTAAATTTATGCCACTGCACTCTACGTTATTTACAGTATGCCACTCCACTTTACGACACTCCAGTATACGCCATTAAATTCTACACTAATCCACTGTACAGTACTCCACTCTACTCCACTCCACACCACTATACTCTATGCTATTATACTGTTCACCACTGTATTCTATTACACTTTTGTGTATGCCAGTTTACTGGTCGACTCTACACTGTACTGCTCACAACTGTATGCTATTCCACTGTACATAACTCCACTTTACGCTATTCCACTATATGTTATTCCACTATGCCCCACTTTAAGGTACACTACTGGAGTGTACACTATTCCAGAGTACGATACTCCACTCTAAGGCACTCAATTCTACTAAAATGCCTTATACGCCACTTCAGTGTACCACAATGCACTGTATGGAATTTCACTTTACAGAACTACATTCTGCAACACTCCACTAAACAGCAACTCAGTATACGTCACTAGACTCTACGCTTCTAAATGTAACCCTATTGAATTGTACTGTACCCTACTCCACTATATGTCACTCCAACATACGTCTAAAGACTTAACGCCAGTAAACTCTCCATTATTACAGTAAACTCTACTTAATTGTACGCTACTCGACAGTATGGCACTACACTTTAGGCTATTCCAGGATACACCATTGCACTGTACCCTATTATACTGTACACCACTGTATTGTACGCTATTCTGCTCTGCAACACTGCACTGTCCGGTACTCCAATACACGCCACACCACTTTACACAATTGTTCTTTACAACACTACACTCTATGACACCCGACTTTACGTAAGCCCACTGTACTCCATTCATCTGTATGGCACACCACTGTACCCCACTCCAGTGATCGCTATTCCAGTTTACGCCACTCCACTGTACGCCATTCAACTGTATGCTATTTTAGTATACAATATTCTAATATACGCCCCTAAATTATACAACATTCCACTCTATAGCACTCCACTGTACGCCACTAAGGTCTTTGCAAATAGACTCTACAATATTTACAGGACACAGCTCCACTTTACCACACTCCACTTTATGCTATCCCACTGTATACCACTGCACTGAACGCCACTACACTCTATACCTCTACAAAATATGCCACTCTACTGTATCCGACTTCAGCGTACAACACTCCACTGTATGCAACTCCACTCTACGTCACTCCGCAGTATGTCATTCAAGTGTACCCCACCTCCAGCATACCAAAATATACTGTACCAGTGTACCCATTATAACACTTTGCTCCACTATATTCTACCACACTCCAAACCATTAAACTGTACCAATATTACACATTTGTTACTAACATTGGAAAAACCATTGAAATTCACCAAAAAAAAAACAAAGGTTAAAGATTAGTTATAGCTAGGAAAACTTTCTTTATGTTTTGTATACAAACTCAACTTAAACTACACAAACATTAGACATTCTACAGTTATAGATATATCTTTAATTTATCATTTAAGCACCACTTACAAAATTATATGTCATACTTATAACTCACATTTATACTAACGCACCACCTTAAAATTCAGACAACTTGTGCACCTCCGTACACGGTCTTTTCACCTCACTCACCACATTACATTAACTATAACTCGCATAGGTACATGACATAAGTCCGTGTCGGTCCAAGCCATATGGCTCCAACTAGCTCTTCACTCAGCCAAAGCACAGATATGCCATCAGTTTCCTCTATGACATCTTAAGAGCAAATAAAAACAACCTGCTCTGCTTTATTGAAGATTTGGAAAACATCCCTGGACTTGATGGTACCAAAAGAGAGAGCCAATCCCATGGGCTACAGCGATTATGGGGCAACTGCTCCATTTACAAAGCTACTTTTTAAATGATTTTAATAACAGTCTTTCGGTGCTCCTGAAAAGAGACTCGGCTCATTTGCATCGTAAGAGATCCTACTCTGATCTCGTTTTAGCAGCAAAGTATAATATACCGCCCTCCTACTGTATCATATCAATGGACAGGGTCAGATTGGGAAGGAAGGCAGTCGGGCATTGGGCGATGGGCCAGTGGCCTCAGGGTGAGCTGTGGTCCAGTTTTTTAGTACCCCAGTAAACCGGCCCACAGGTACTTACTTTCTTCCAGCCCTGCCACGCCACTGTAATGTGGCACCAGCATCAAGGGCACTCCCAAGCGATACTGTAAATTAAATCTGGGGGCCGGGTTTTGATCTGGACCCCAGCTTCTGGCCTTTGTGACATTCTCACCTTGGTCCCCAGCCTCCTGTGGCCTGCCCAGGCCAGAAGCAATGTCATCCCTCACTGGGCCATCACTTTCAGGCCATGGTGGAGTATGCAGGGGCCTCGCTGGGGGGCCAGGTGATTTTGTGCCCTTGGGACATTGTCACCTAATCCCCTCACCGGAAGAAGCAGCAGCATGGGCGTAGGAAGTGTGGGGCACGCGGGGGATATATCCCCCCCCCCCAGATTTTGGAGTGGGGGACACGGGGGAAAAGGGTGGGGGGGACGAGGGGACAAAAATAATTCCCTGTCACTTTCATGATTCGCAGGGCCATTAGCGCACAAAAGCACTACCTATTATGGCCCTGCACTTGACCTGCTGACCTGCCTCCAGTTATCAGTGCACAATCTGATGGTCACAGAATGAAGGTGAGTCAGGAGGCCATCCACACCCTGAGTCCTTTTGTTTGTGCTTATTACTGCTGCCCTCGTTCTGCGTGTGGCAGGACAAAGGGAGAGTGGAGTTGAAAGCAGTATTTGCTTGATTGTTGTGCATCCTTTTGCCCTCGGCAATACCCCTACCTTCTGCTTTGAACACTAGCCCTGCAGGGCACTGAGAGAGATCTAAAGAGGGAAGAGTCCCATTCAGCCTGATACCTGCAGGCTAAAAAGGAGGCTCCCTGAAATACAACATTGTCTAGGATCACACCTTTTGGTGAAAAAGGAAAGCCGAGATTGGGCCCAGATTTTACAATTTCACTTGCACAATTTAGCTTCTAGAAGTGTATCTCTGTCTGCCATATACTCTTAATGTTTTTCACCTATATAATGAAGGGTTAGATTACAGAGTAGGTGACAGGGAGAAGCCACGTTTTATTTTGGGCAGTTTTGCCTAGCATTATTATTTATGTTGTTGTTATCGTTACATACTTGAGCATATTGAAGTATATTGTGATCTTTTCTGTTTTTAATATTCTTGTTTGACCTGCATTATAATTTGTTTAATTAATTTTCAAATTTTAGGAGTACAGACAGGAAAAAAAAATCAACAAATAAAAAATAATAACAGTTATATATCAGGATACATTGTATTGCATTGTAATTGCATTTATATAGCGCTTACTATCCCTGACGAGGTGTCAAAACACTTTTTTCAGTGAGTAGCACGCTACTCAGGACCCCAAAAAGATTAGCAGTGAATTAGTATAGCGAAATATGAGATTAATTTGAGCAGTCGATATGTTAGTCTGTTATTTGGATTGAGAAGGATAGTGGAGGGATGGAGGAGGGAAGGGTTTGCATTTATCTCTTGTTCTCCTGATGAGGTGTTGTAGCACTTTGTGGCAAGTAGCAGGCTACGCTGGAACCCAAAAAGGATTAGTGGTGAATTAGTGTAGGGAAATATTAAATTAATTTGATTTGAGTGGTGGACATGTATGTCTGTTATTTGGATTGCAAAAAATGTGGGGATCATAGTAGTGGTATGGGGTTTGGGTTGAAAGGGAGAGTGGAGGAAGGGGATATATTGAGATAAGTATAGGGTGAGAAATAGGGCAGTGCATTGGAAAGAGTAGTAGAATGAGGCTTGAGATGAGTCAGAGAGTTAAGGTAGAGGATAAATTGAAAGCGGTAAAGGGTGAGAATAGGGTAGTGCATTGGACAGAGTAGTTAAATGAGGTTTGAGATGAGTCAGAGTGGGGGAGAGGATATATTGCGAGAGATATAGGGTAGTGCATTGGATATGCTGAATTACAAGCAAAGTAATAAATATAAAGATACATAAGTACATGGAAGGTATATATGCATAAGGAAGGTAATATATGTAGATTAAAGTTGCATTTAATAAACTCAGACTTTCAAGTGTTGCTGTACTTTAAATTAATTTATTATTTTTTTATATCAATAGTGAAGCAATTGTAGATATTTATGATAAAAGATTTTATTTATGCAGTCACTTATATACATTTTAAACATAGACTATTGTAACTATAAGTAATATGTACATTTGTCAAGCAGAACTAACGAATATCTATATCTTTAAAAACATAATTATTATACATGTTATATACAGAGGGATATGCTGTATATTTATGTTTGAGTATGGTGCTTATGTGGGGAAGAGCCAATTCTTGAGTAGCCTTCTGAAGATAAGGTGGTTATCCGTGGATCTTATGCTTGGGGTAAGGAGTTCTATAGTTTGGCTGCTTGAACAGAGAAGGATGTGCCACCCATGTTTTTTTCTTGTGCAGTGGGATTTTGAGGCAAGGTGCCATTCTAGAGCGGAGGTTCCTTTGTTGAATGTATTTTGTGATTTTATTCCTGATGAAGAGCGGTCCTGTTCCATGTATCGCTTTGTGGGTGATACAAAGCAGCTTGAATATGGATCTTCTGGCAACTGGTAACCAATGTAGGGCTTACTCATAGTTGTTAAAGGTGATCTGTGGTAGAGGCTATTGGTGTAATCGAGTTTAGACAGAACAAGAGAGATGGTAGCCTGGACCTTGTGTGGGAATCCCAGGTGGGGGAAGATGCGTTGCAGAGTTTTTATAGTAACAAAGCTTGATCTTGCTAGTGTGTCCACTTGGGCGTTCAAATCAATTAAAAAAACTTTATTCGACATATGTAAAACAACCATAAATTTGTACATAGATAAAAAGCTGATTGCGTTGCGCATAAATAATTTTGAATAGTAATAAATAATACAAGGGGCTACTTGGTATACAACATGGAACCAAAGTTAATCATGTCTAAAAACACTTCAAATATTTAAAGGAGGTGCAGTCTCCATTCAAAATCCTTACATGGTCATCACTATGTCAGTACAACAATACTTTTGCATATATTAACTGCATTTGTAATACAAAGTGCTACATTAAGACAAACTCTAGCATCATTTCAATTCAGTTCAGAAAACTTTATTTCGGCCAATGTGACCATAAAAGTATATATACACAGTACAATACATTTCATTCAATTCAAGAATAAAACAATAAAAGGAAATCCATTCTTCTTGTGACAGTGCATGTGCAATGCATAGGTATAACATAAAGGCAATCTATGTTTCGATCAGCCCAAACCCAATAACTTCATTAAAGTGCATGTGCAATATATGTGCAATATGTAAAGCCGGGTAAAGTAAGCACAAGCTCAAGCCCACTGGCCATCCATTACAATAGCTTTTTATAAAGTGCTTGTGCCTATCAACTAGAAACTGTAGACATGAGCATACGCCCTAACCCAAAAACCACCATTCAACTTGTTGGTGGTTTTACGCACATGTACAATATTCATAAAACCAAATATACATCGATAATATAATAAAAAAGCTCGTAAAAAGATCATAAATATTACATACAGGTAAAAAGACATCCAAAGTCCAATAAAAATATGATAAAATAATCAGCCAAAATCTATGGGGGTCAACTTCAAGAGAGCTCTGCGTGTGCACCACATAGAGAATAAAAAACCTGCTACCGAAAATGCTACAAGGAGACACGTGTCATATTTCAATATCCTAAAAGCCTCTATGCAGTGCCTGGTTCCCAGGTTTCTGCATAGCTGGATCAGCCATCGTTTTCTCGCCTTCTTGTATCCTGGGCAGAAAAAAAAAACATGATATTCTGTCTCTGCTGCGTTATTACAGGCCGGGCAACCCAAAATTTGTGAGCCCATTTGTTTGTGAAAACACGCAGTGGCAATACCCCATGCCTAAACTACAGGTATAACTTCCTCGCAGCAGCCGGTTTAATGTCATCCAGTACGGGCTCTAATCTGTACTGTTCTTTAATTTCTAAAAACACTATGGTAAGCTTGTCTGTTGTAGAGCTCCCCTGGAGGCAGGCCAATTTATTCTCCCAGTGCTCCCTTTCAGATCATTCCTTGATACTATAGGACAAGTTACTTCTGGATTGTGCCACAAATTGCCCCTTCCCATGGTCAAAAAGGTATCCCGGATAAAAGCCAGCCACGGTAGTTTCCCCACCCCTTGTATATTCAGCACCCCTTTCAGTTCTTCCCTGTACTCAACCAGTTGTGGGGTGACCCACAAACGTCGCCAGAATAGAAGTGGTCTAAGGGCAGCTTCTTCTGAGATTGATCTGACCCCAAGGTCTAGGCGAAGCGGTGTAAGGGGGGAGCTACGAGGGAGGCCAAATAGTTGCCTGGCAAAGGTGTTCTCGACTTTTACTAAGTTGCCAGGTGGACAGTGGCCCCAGATTTCAGCCCCATACAAGGCAGCACCTCTAGCTTGCGCTTTGTATATTTCTACTACCGGGCCAACAGGTTTATGGATGGAATTTCGAAATACCTTTGTTAGGCCCCCCGTTGTCTGGGCTAGCTTCAAGCTAGCCTTTTTAATTTGTGCCCCCCAGTCCATTTTTTCTGTAATCGTGATGCCAAGGTACTCAAAAACAGACACCCTCTCCAGAGGTGTGCCTTCCAAACACGGATTTGGCCGGGTACTATTACCCGAGTTGAACACCATAAATTTTGTTTTCTGCAAATTAATCTCAAGCCCCCTTTCCTTACAAAAGACGTCAAACTTATCAAGGACCCTCTGTATACCCATAGATGTTTTTGAAAGTAGCAAAGTGTCGTCAGCGAACATCATGGCCGTAATTTTGCGGTTCGCCAACTTGGGGGCGTCTATGTCCTTCCCTGTAATTAAAGCTACAACTAATCCAATTATGAATAGGCAAAAGAGAGTCGGACAAGGACACAGTCCTGGCGGACACCTCTGTCTATGGGTATGGGCGTAGTAAGTTCACCATGTTTGCCAAACATAATTTGGGCAAAATTACCTTCGTGTAATCGCTTCAGAAGTTGGCAGAGGTACACTGGAGCCCCCAGGTTCAGCAGGGTTGCCCACATTTTGTCTCTCGGCACCAGATCAAAAGCAGATTTTAGGTCCACAAATATTAAGTAGAGACTGCCACCCTCGATGCACACAGTTTTCCAGTGTAATAATTGGAGCCTAAAAATGTGATCTAGTGTGGACATCTTCTCTCTAAACACGGCTTGAAACGGGCTAAGTATATTATCCTCCTCCATCCAACTCTGTAGGGGACCCAGCAGCACTCGTGCAAATATTTTTTGACTAATGTCAATAAGGCTTATAGGCCTGTAATTTGTGGGGAGAAGAGGTGAGCCCTTTTTATAAACAGGTACGATTTCCGCACCTGCCCAAGTGACAGGAATCGCCATTCCTAACAGGATGGTGTTGAACAGGGTCCACAAGTAGGGTGCCCAGATGGTGGGTTCACTGCGAAAGAGGTCCCCGGGAATCTTGTCAAGCCCTGGGGCTTTAGATGGTGCTACTTTGCTCAGGGCTGAAGTTATCTCTTTAAGTGTTATCACCGGGGTATCTGCTATCTCCTTAGAGGCTATCGTGTGTGCCTCAGTACAGTTGACCTGTGGGGAGGTAGGCTCATTGTCTGCTGCACTATCTACTGCCTCTGCCCTAGAGTAGAGGGACTCAAAATGATCCCTCCACACATCCGCCCCTAAGTTAGGTTCTATCGCCGGTTTGCCTTCAGAACTGCCTGTGTTTACCACGTTCCAAAAGGTCCTCATATCATGAATGTTCAGGGAACTTCTCAGGGTATCCCACTTGTCGCATTCCCACCCCTTTTTTGCCTCTTCCATACTGTTTCTATAGGCCGCCCTTTTTTCTTTAATCAGCGGCCTATCCTTGGCCTCAATGGCATAGATCAGAGCTGATTTGGCCATACGACAGCTTTCATTAAACCAGGGGTGTTGCTGTTTTTTATATTCCCTGATTCTTTTACTGGGGTAAAAGAAATTGGCCATAGTAGTTGTTAATATAGTGTGGTTCTCAGCAACTTTCAGGAGTGCAATTGAGGTGCCGTCAGCCAGAACTGATTGCATCGCAATCATGAGCATCGGGATAATGGTTTGGTATAGGAGGACAATTTTTCTTGGGATTGACATATGTCCACCCATCGAACTCTCTTCCTACAGTTAGTGAGGGTTAGTCTATCATCAGCTGGATATACCAGACCAGATACACTCTCAGGGCATGGTGAAACCATCTCTAGAATCAGGGCATTGTGGTCGCTATCATGACGAGACACAATTTTAAAATCTATTACCCTGTGCCAGGATTTTGTATCTATCAAGATATAATCTAGAATGGAGGCATGCCCGATTCTGTTAAAAATATGACTGCCCGGTGAATCTGATTTGTTAACCATTGCATGCCCTCAGTGAGTGTTTTAATGTAAGGGAATTCATCTGAAGCACCGATGGGGTCCAGACCCTCGCTGACGGAATGTTAGTCTCTGGGATAGCCCAGTGTTGATCTTCTTCACTGGGATTGCCTCCGTTCAGGCCGCCCAGGGGCTCATATTGGCATAAAGTCCCCACCAAGAATCACCAGGAAGTTATCAGGGATGGTAGACAAGAAGGCTGTTAACTCGAGAGTCCTTGACTCTTGGCTGTGGCTAACCAGTCTAGACATTGATTAAAGCAATTGTAATCCTTGATGTAAAATAGAGAAGGATACATAATATGTCATTTGAGAATGTCTCCATCTGTTTTACTACACAACCCAAATGTACACCAACCAAAGAGCATAGCCCCCTTGAGGGCCTCCCCCTCCCCCTGGGCCTCCCCTTCCCCCCGATGTAGCAGCTACACTAAACGATGCGTAGCTTGATCTAGAAGTGTCCACCCTAGCCCAGGTTTCCTGGAACATACAGACCTCGTGTTGTTCTATGACTACCCCCCCATTCAGGGTTATCCATCTTAGCAACAAGTCCAGTTACATTCCAAGATAGTACCCGCAACCTTGGTGGGCCCAAACGGCTATCTATGATGGTAGGTATGGGGGGTGGTGAATGTAAGGCCTCTACTGTACTTAAGTCTGGCACCTGCACAATCTCGTTGGGTAAGTTTGAAGATGATCTGGTTGTTGTAGCCCTGTGGTACCTGTCAACTCCTTCCATTTCATTGCCACACACCTTCCCATAGGTCCCACCCCACCTAGATGGCGTACTCTGTTTGGGGACCTCCCCTAGTTGGAGAATTCTCCCCTGTTGCTCCCTTTGTTGATGGAATTTCTCTAGCTGATGCCTTCCAGGTGCCAGTCAGTCCACTCCCTCTAGGACCCCATATCTATTTGCTGTTGGTATGTTGAAAAGTAGCTGCCTGGGTCGTTCATGATCTGAATTGACAGGTTGATAGTTCTGGTTCAGCATTCTCCCCTCCCATCCATTCTGCCATCTAGTTTGCGGGGCTCTCCCCGGAAAGTAAAAATAGCCCAACGGAAGGGCCATTATGCCCCCCTCCTGTCTATAATCGTCCCTGCCCTAAGATTGCTAGGGCAATCAATGGATTTCTGAAGTTGATCACAATACAGTCCCCCTGTAGATCTTTTGGTCTCCAGCCCACCCAACCAACTCTGCGTGTCAGGAGGATCTTACCTGCATCCTTATAGGAAAATTGCCTCTGTTTAGCTAGCCAGAACATGAATTTGTTTTTTAATTCCTGATGTGATTCTCTGTGTCCCTTCAAAAGCTCTGGTACACTTGTTAAGACAATGACATATGGGGTTGAGGCGGGTGGGAGATTAATGTATGGCAGGGCTAGCCTTTCTTCACTGTCTTCTGTACATCGAGCGGATCCTTCCCCCTCCCGTTGTCTGTGCTCCTGACATTGCCTATTGTCATGTGCTAGCGGGGTGATTGGATTAGCCCTACTTTGCACTGGTTAGCTTGATTTGGGGCAGTGATAGTGGTTCTTTTTTGTACAAGTGAGGAATCAACCCTGTTAGTGCTGGGTACAGCCTGTGTTTCCTGGCAACTGGCATTCTCATTCCCCCCAGTTGTTACCCCTCGATTGCCTACCCGTACCTCGACCAGTAATGCCAACTTATCCACCCGTGCTATCAGAGATTTGAGCTCATCCATCACAATGGCCCTAACTTGTGCTTGTAAGTCCACCACCAAGTTTGTTACCCATGCTGGGTGTTGGTTGTCTATTGCTAGGCAACTAGCTGTTCCTCCCTCCCCAGTGTCACTGGTGTCCTTTGTTTCTTCTGCACCCTTCTTCCGTTTTGCCCCCGATCTCACAGCTTGCTTAGGTTTCCCTTTTTTCGTGGGGCGTGATGGAGCAACCCCCAAATGCAAATCAGCGTTAGATATTTCACCTGTAGTCACACGCCCCTCTAGCTGAACCTTGGGGGAATCACTAGCCAGGGTTACTGAAGTACGTCTGGCGTCAAGGTCTGTCAAGGGAAAGTCTAAGTTCGGAGTTAACGATAGCTGCCTTTCAGTCAGTTCGATTTCAGTAGCTACCACTCCTATAGCCCTCTGAAGCATCCTGTCAATAGAAGTGGGATGGGCTGAGGACGTGGTTTGCGGAAGTGTCATTTGCTTCTTGTCAACGCAGGTTCGCTTCCCCATTGTTCTGCTTGTTTACAATACGTTAAAATATGTGGGGTCACCTCTTGTATTTCAAACTCTAGCACTTATCAGATATCAACAGGGGGCCAGCTGTTAGACAGGACTTGCAGTGTACCACACAATAAAAATAAATAAATAAATAAAAAGGGGCCTCGGTAGCGCAATATATGCACTACAGGGGATTAAAACACTGACCTCAATCCATACAATGTCTACGCGCCAGGTTCAGCCAGTTCCGAGGGCAAAACTCAAGGGGGTGGCCCAGCCCAGCCTTGTCCGGCCGTGGGAGCCCTGAGCAACTTTTATGGTGCCTCCTGGCGCGTCGGAACACTAGCGCGGCTCCTGCCGCGAGGTTAGCTGGGGGATGGAGTCCCCGTTTCAGGCAGACAGGCAACGGTAATGCAATGATGGGCTCCCGCGCCGCAGGAACCCTGAGCAACTTTTATGTCGCCTCCAGGCGCATCGGAACACAACGGTGATACGGTGATGGGCACCCACGAGTAGGCCCCAGACTGCTTGCAATTGATAAGTCTCTAACTGGCCCGAATACCAAAAGGTAGAAGATGGGATCACCTCGCCGTGTGTCGCGGGCTCACCTCTCGTGCAGATGTATGTTTAATGCGGAGAAGATAGAAGGAAGGAGGGGGGGACTGCCACAGATGATGTCCTCCTCCTTGGGTCCCCCCGATCCTCACCCACCTGGTTTGCGACCACACTGTTGAGTCTTTCCAGGGCTTCTGCTCGCTTAAACGTGTAAGTTGTAGCTCCAGCGTGGAAAAACTGCACTGCTGCTGTATCTTATGAGCCGCTTCTGATGCTGAGTGACCGGCCAAGAGGATAGGCCCAGCCCGGCCTCGGTCTGCCGTGGACGGGCGCACACAGGCCCGCCCTTGGCCCGGGCTTCGCCTGGGCGCGGCCCGGGCACGCCCGCACGGGTCCCGCGCTGCGGAAGACCTGTGCCACTTTCAAGCGCGGCCTGGTGCGGGAATGCGGGCGTTGGCGGCGTGCAGTCGCTGGGTACACTGGGGCTAGTGGTCCCGGCCCTCGGCCCCTCCTTGCGGCGAAAACAGAAGTCAGTGGTCCCCCGCGCTGCGGAAGACCTGTGCCAATTTTAAGAGCCTCCTGGCGCGGGAATGTGGACATTGGCAGCGTGCAGCCGCTGGGTACACTGGGGCTTGTGGTCCCGGTCCCCGGCCCCTCCTTGCGGTGAAAACAGAAGTCAGCGGTCTCCCACGCTGCGGAAGACCTGTGCCAATTTCAAGCCCCTCCTGGCGCGGGAATGCGGGCATTGGCGGCGTGCAGCCGCTAGGTACACTGGGGCTTGTGGTCCCGGCCCCCGGCCCCTCCTAGCGGCGAAAACAGAAGTCAGCGGTCTCCCGCGTGCCAATTAGAATGCAGGCGTTTGCGGCGTGCAGCCGCAGGGTACACTGGGGCTTGTGGTCCCGGCCCCCACGGGGCCACTCCTTGCGGCAAAAACAGAAGTCAGCGGTCATTTAGTTCGGACAAGTATTTTAAGACAGCAATATGCAATCCAATGCCATACGCAAGCAAAAGTGGTTTTAAGCAGTAACTTCTAAAACCAGAATAAAAACCACAAAACATCATAAAGTGCACAGTGCTTTGCTTACTCTGGCCATCACAAGGGCAAGGAGTCGAGTCCAGAGGACAAATTTTTATGTTGGGGAAGGCAACTAAATGGTGGGCAATTCCTAATCTAAATCTAACCAGTACAAAACGGTGCATAAGATTAGGAATGTAAGTTAAATAATCTTGACAGCCCTTTGTTAAAGTCAGTGTTAAATAAGACTTAACAGTTGATATCCTTCTCTCAAAATGCAGCCGGACTTCCCTCTTGTGATTCATAAAGATTTCTCTGATGGACAACTTGCTAAGTGATATAGCTGATAGAGGGTTAGTCCGGACTGACGTCTTGAATAATTCACTCTACAAAGAATTAATGTAGCTGAATCAGGGAATCGCCAATATATTGTCCAGAGTAAAACAGTCTAAAATGATCGACTTTGTAAAACTGGTTTCGTCTTTGGACCATATGGAGCGCCAAAGCAACGAGGGACGAAATGCAACTACCTCTGTGAAGTACTGGAGCCCTACTTCTCTATGAATGATCTCGAACGAAGCCGAGGTGGGCAGACTAAGAAGGCATTTGAGGAAGCTGTTTTCCTCCATCTGAAGGGCTTTACTATTGTGGTAGCCTCACACTCCTGCCACATATGTAGCAGTGGATAAAATCCTTGCCCTATAAATTGCTGTCATCTCCTTAACCGGCCTAGAACCCAGCTTAGTTGAAAATCTAAAAATTCCATGGATGCTCCTGTTCCTTTTGCTCCTAACATTAATGATTTCACGAGACCATGAGCCGTTACCTAAAAATTAATGCCCAGGTAGCAGAAAGTATAAACAGAGGCCACCGGCGACTTATCCATTAGAAATGTTCTACATTGTTTATCCCTTGACCCACAAACCATAGTGTAAGTTTTGCTTTTGTTAATAATACATTTTCTAGCAGCAATAAAATCCCCAAAGGTAAAACGCTGCAGCCCCACTGGAGTCCTGGTCAGCAGGACAGCATCATCTGCGTACAAGAGCACTGGTGTGGGGGCGCCCAGCCACTTGTGGAGCATTGGCATGAACAGTTTGTAGGGTCTGGTCCACCCCGTTTATAAACAAAGAAAATAGCAAAGGGGTGAGTACACAGCCTTGACGAATGCCGCGTTTGACTGCAAAGTTATTGGTACATTTGCCTCGAGGACCATAGCATACTTTACACATCAGATTTTCGTATAATCTTGCCAAAAAGCAGATCATTGGCCTAGGCTCCCCCATAGCAAGCAGAGTGGTCCAAAAGATAGTGTGGTCTACTAGGTCGAAAGCGCCGCTCAAGTCAGCGAAACAGAGGTACAATCTTCCACCCTTGGCACGTGTGTACTTGCCTATAAGTAGATCCAAGTTCACACATTGCTCAAGGGTCCCCACACCTTTCCTAAAACCAAATTGTGCCGGCGAAAGTATTGAGCAGTCCCAAGCCCATTCTTCAAATCTTTTGAGCAGGATTTTACTCGTCACTTTCGCCGATGAGTCTAGCAATGAAATTGGCCGGTAATTCTTGGGATCTGATTTATTACCCTTCTTAAAGATGGGGACTATAATAGATGTACCCCAAGTGGGCGGAATCATTATCGTCGCAGCCATGTTAAAAACTCTAGTTAGAATTGGAGCCTATAAATCAACGACATTCTTAAAAACATCTACTGATTAGTTCGAGATGCCACAGTACACCCTATTATCATTTCCGACCATGCTCCAGTGGCGGTCACCTTGGAGTGGCACAGCCCTAAACCTAAATTTAAACAATGGTTTTTCCCCAATGCGGTGGTACGCGACGCCCTACGCATCTCAATTAGGGAACACTTTCAGCTAAATGATCCACAAGACACGTCTCCAATGAACAATTGGGACGCATTCAAGGCCGTAACCAGGGGCCAATGCATAACAATAATGGCGGCTCTTAACAAAGAAAGAACAACAGAAAGAATAACCTTGGAAGGGGAATTGAAAACACTAGAACAAACCCACAAGGCCAACCCTACACTCACAACTCAAAGAAAGGTCACAGCCCTGAAGGGGAAACTCTACGCGATCTATTCTAACAGGGCAGAATTAACACTGCTTAGACTTAAACAGACCTCATATGCACAGGGCAACAAAGTGGGAGCACATCTAGCAAGCCAATTACAGGTTAAGAGGGAAAAGGATTACATCGGAGACATTCAGGAGCCCTCGGGCTCACAGACACATGACGATTCTGGGAAAGCAAGAGTTTTCAGGTACTTTTACAGTGCACTATACACAGCTGACCCACTCAATTCTCAGGCACAAACAGAATATCTTGACACTGTAGAACTCCCGCAGGTCACACCGATTCAGACCAAACAGCTAGGGGAACCTATCACAGAGGAAGAAGTACAGAGAGCGATTGGGAGTCTAAAACTACACAAATCTCGTGGCCCTGATGGCCTGACGACGCAATTCTACAAAACTTTCAGTACAGAACTAATTCCCCACATGACCGCCCTTTTTAATCACATAGCGACTACTAAACAAACAACACACACTATGAGTGAAGCTCTTCTTACTGTGATTCCCAAGCCCGGAAAAGATCCAAGTCAATGTGGATCGTACCGTCCCATAGCGCTTCTTAATCTAGACGCTAAATTATACTCAAACATTTTAGCCACCCGCCTGGAAAATTTGATGCCAGGGCTGATCCACCCGGATCAATCGGGATTTATCAAGGGCAGACAGACTCATGACAATGTGCGAAGAGTGATACACCCAATAGAAAAAACAAACAAATGACAGATTCCCGCAGTTCTTCTCGGCTTAGACCCCGAACAGGCGTTTGACCGAGTTGACTGGCGATTTCTTTTTCAGACACTTCAAAGATTCGGCTTCTGTGAGACGTTTATTAATATGATCAAGGCCAATTTTGCGGCCCCAGCGCAAGAGTTTTAGTTAACGGAGTACCCTCTGAAACCTTCCTTTTGAAACGGGGAACGAGGCAGGGCTGCCCCTTATCCCACTCCTTTTTGCACTTAGCATTAAACCGTTAGCCGCACGACCCAGAGAAAATCGAGGACTTAAGGGAATCAAATTTGGTGCCGATGAACATAAAATCTCACTGTTCGCCGACGATATCTTATTAACAATATCGGACCCACAACAATCTATAACGACACTCTGGGAAGATTTGGAAAGCTTCGAGGTGGTAGCGGGATTCCGCATCAATCTACATAAATCCTTTCTCCTTAACCTAACACTACCGGAGGCGGAGATGGGAGACCTGGTGGCTTCAACCCCCTTCCAGTGGGCCAAGGAAGACTTAACATACCTGGGAATAAAATTGACCCTTAAAATCTCGGGGTTATTTGCAGCTATCTACCCTCCACTCCTACGCCAGCTACAAGTTGACTTAAGGAGGTGGGCACCCCTTTACCTTTCCTGGTTGGGCAGAATATATGCCATCAAGATGGCAGTCTTACCGAAATTTCTTCATCTGTTTCAGAGTCTGCCCATAGAACTCGAAAGAGACTTCTTGCGCGGGGTCCACACACTCTTAAGGAAATTCATCTGGCAGAATAAAAGACCAAGGCTTCCGTTTAGTCTTCTCAGAAAGCCTACAGATGAGGGCGGCTTGGCGATGCCCGAACTGAACCTCTATTACAAAGCAGCCCAACTTCGGGTCCTGGTATAATGGTCCCAACATGAGTCAGATAAACACTGGCTACATATGGACCGAGCGGTCGCGGGTAGAGTAATATGGGATTTACTATGGAAACCAAAGGCGGACCGATCGGCGAATGCATACATTAGTACGCCCACTAAGACGACGCTTAAAGTATGGGATGACATATTGAAGTAGACAGAATGGACCACGTTCCCCTCTCCATTCACTCCCATTCACTACAACCCTGCTTTCCCGACAGCACTACAGCCAGGGCCCTTTAACGCATGGCGGGAAGGCGGTTGCCTCACTGTAGCTGACATATTTCACAACTGGGACATTCTAACATTCGCACACTGCCAAAGGGACTTCAACCTACCCACACAGAACACTTTCGTTATCTTCAATTACGCCACTTGGTCCTACAACCCGAGTTGAGAGACGGGGCAACTAGAGAACTCACGACCTTAGAGCGCTACGTGAAGGGTGCCAGCTCAGTGAAAGGGGCCATCTCCTTCTTATACTCCCTATTGCTACACACACTACCATCTAGACGCCCACGATATCTGGAATTCTAGGAACGCACATTAGGCCAGGATATCACAGACACTCAGTGGAAAGCCCTCTGGAAAGATATAAAACGCCATTGTTACTCCCTCAGCCAACGCGAAGCCCACTACAAGACAATGTATGACTGGTATCTGTATCCTGAGAAACTGAAAAAAATATTCCCTAACACATCAGACCTTTGTTGGAGGGGTTGTGGGCTCTTGGGCGACTTCCGCCATATATGGTGGGACTGCCCGTCAATTCGACCCTTCTGGTCAGAAATCCTGGCTCAAATTAAAGAGATCTTAGGCTATCCCATACCAGACTCCCCAGAGTTCATATTGCTAGGCCTGCGGGACCCGACCTTGAAATACCAAACTAAAACCGACTAAGGCCATTATATGGCTATGTCTGGGAGCGGCTAAAACAGCGATAGCCGCTGCCTGGAAGAAGAAAGAAGCCCCAGCCATGACACAATGGCATGCACGGCTATGGCAGGCACTCACTATGGAGCGTATGAGTGACAGAGACAAATTTAAAAACTTTGAATACGCCTGGGGTCCCCTGGTCAACTACCTATCCAGCGGCCTCCCACTAACCACCTGCCCCACGAGGGTCAGAGAACTGAGTGATAACGATTAAATTCTAAAGTATGTATTATTATGGCACGTCCTTTTGAGAGCATGAATACCATTTTTTATATTAAAAGACACACCATAAGATCACAGTTAAAAAGGACGAGTACACAGACTTTTGCCAAACATCTCCCATTTTTTCCAAGGCTCATCATGGGAGTATGAATGCGAGTGCTCAGTTGCTGAGAACATCAATCTGTAACCTTTTAGGGGCACAATAGGGGTATACAAATACTTCCTTTATGTATGAATATATTGTAACATAAAATGTATCTTGCTAGGAGATACATATGTATGAAAGAATGTTGAATAAATGTGATACTGGGCACTAGAAATCACAAGGAGTGTTCTTTCAGATGATTTATGAGTAGAGGATACTTACCAAATGGTACCATTACCTACAAAAGGGTTGCACAAGAGAAATATATCACAAAAAAGCTTAAAACTTTCAACGTGATGATGATGTGAATAGATAAAGATAAATGATGAAAGCCATGATTTATCCAAAATATTTTTCTTTTCAGGTTCTTAAGATATACAAGTGGTATATTTTTCTACTCCCATAACAGGGAACAAAGGACAGTGTTTGTGACTATCAGGCATATGTAGATTTATTCTATCAACCATTGAGGTGTAACAGGGATCGTTTTTTGGTCCTGAGGAAGAAAGCCAAGGGAATGGCTTCTGAAACATGTCGACCTTGTAGGAGGTGACTCATTATAGTACACCATCTACACCTCCCCACTTTTACTATTCTCAGCCAGGGAAGACAATAAAGTATTTTCGTTCCACTAGCCAGAGAATTTTTAACCATCTCACATTTTCTTTTCACGATCCCACGCACTACACATACTCACCAATCACTGAATAAAGTGCTCCTGCGTCTACGTAAGTCGTAGCACGCCCCATCCCGTGGAGGGGCGGGAAGACCCCAATGATGAAGCATGACACTGAATCAGGCTTCAGTGTGTGAGGGGTATTTTACAATTTTTTGAAACATTGCCCTTCCCACAAATTGAGAGAAGGAGCTCTGATCCTTTTGCACCATTTTTCACGTATGACTAGACACTTCAAATAAAAATAGCATCACTCACATGGGTGCATATATATTCACATAATACATGGTAGAATCCCTATGTTGGAGGTCAGAGAACTGCACCTGTTCCATTTTAATCAGAGCCCCCATGAACGTACAAACCCACTTCAAGATCAGATTAGTTGCACCGGATCCCCGAGACCCCGTCCATACCCAGGTTGCTAATACTACCCCGTTATGATTAATTTCATACTCCACCCTCGTTATGGCTCTGCTTCACACCCCATGGCCCCGATCCTCAAAAGAGCAAAATAACACATCTACACTCAACGAGGAAAGGAGCTGGGGAGCGGGGGATATGAGAGGAGGAAGGGACTGATGCTACAGATGATTTGTTTTTGTTTTTGTTATTTAATCCATTTGTTGTATCAACTAGTAATGAAGATTTGTAGGTAATACCTGAAGAAATAACTACATGAGATATGACTCGGATCACCCGACAGAATCTGTATATGGTATTAGATTGCTGATAGCGAAATCCGAATGCAAAGATAAGATGTATTACCATTCTTGCTGATTGAAGTTCTGTAAAACTTAATAAAAACAAGTTTGACAAAAAAAACATCTACTGCGATCCCCATCTGGACCTGGGACCTTGCCTCCTTTACTTTCCTTCAAGGCCCATTATACTTCTTGTATCGTGATGTCCAGAGGTAAGGGATGCTATATCAACTGTTCCTTGTCTTGAATGGTTGCCATTTCTGCCTTTAGAGAGCTAAAAATTCCAGTAAAATGAGCAACCCAGGCACTGCAGGTGACATGTGACAACAAATTGGGGATGGAATCATCCTTTAGGAAAGGGGAATTAACCGTATCCCAAAATAATTTGCTATCTCCTGTAACTGCAGCTCGTGACAATTTGGACCATGCTACATCTTGGAGTTCTTTTTTCCTAACTAAGAGTACTTCTTTATATTTAAATCTGAGGGATTTAATCAACAAATTATCTCTAGGTTGTTTGCAAAGAGCCAATTTCAAATCCCTGGACGCAATGGTACGTGTGTGGTCGAACCAACCTCTATGCTTCACAGGCCCTGTTTTATTCGGGCGAGTCAGGAGAGCATCTATTGTAGTGGTAATGCCAATAAAACTATAAAGTATCTGATTGGGGCAACCACATCTTCTAAACAGCGGATAATATCATTATAGCCCTTAGAGCAAATATCGTGCAAAAATTGGGTTGGGTCCACTCCATTCCACTTTATGCGGGCCCCATTAGATCTTGTTGGGGCAATGTCAGTAATACGACTAGGAGTTATAACACTGGTCCTGCCCAAGAAAAAAACTGTCAATATAATACAGTTGTGGTCACTCAGGCCCGGACAGGCAACCCTTGGTGTGGTGCACCACTTGCATGCATTAGCAGATATTAAGATATGGTCAATAACAGAAGCAGAATTCCTCCCTATGAAAGTTGGAATGGGGTCCCCGTTGCTATCGCATGCGCATTTTAGTAGATGTAAATCGAACTTGGTAATAAGGGAATTCAATTGGTCACCATAGTCATTGTGGCGGAAGTGTGGATAACCAGTCCCAGCCTCATCAGTGATCCCACATACCCAAGTAGCAGAGTGTGGGCATATGTGAATATTAAAATCTCTGGCCCAAATTAATATAAAGCTATTGGTGATGGACTGGAGTAAAGTCTCCAGTCCGCCATCAAGGGCTAAAGCCACCTTACCCAGAGTATTGTTAAAAACATTATTGTAAAAATTTACCAGAACTAGGTCCCGGCCTCCCCTAAATGTTATCCATAGAATTAAAGAATGAGGGCCTATAGTTGTTTTACTCTTTATGCTTACCAGGAGCCTGTTCGATATAAGGACCATAAGCCCCCCTTTTGCCCTTAATGCTATCGATGGCTCGGCCTCCAACCAGTGTGTTGAAAAACCCTCAAAATAAACAGGCTCGGTACACCAAGTTTCTTGGATACATAATATATCCAAGTCACTTATAAACTCCATCCACCCGAATGTACCCTGTTTTTAGCTAACCCTCCTATGTTCCAAGTCGCGATTTTATAACTGCCTTCCATTCCTAGGCCACTACTACTAAGAGATAACAAGTTAGGTGGAACAGCTGTTGGGGGTATGGGATCTGCTATATCATCACAAGGAGACGGTGGGGCGACAGATAAAGTAACAGTGATATCGTGATTGCCCTTAATAACCGTATATGTATCCTCTTCCCACCCTTCATGAAGTGGAGGCATGTTCACCGTGTGTTGCCCTGTCTCATGTCAATCAATGTCCTGAAGGTCACTCAGTATCTGATTTCTATTAGAGACCACCAATGGTTGGAGTGAGGGGTATGCTGGGGCAAAGTGGTCAACTGTTGGTCCTATTCTGCTCAACTGAGGCACAGAGAGCTGAAAGTGCCTGTAGAAAAAACCCAAGGGTTTAGTGACATGTTCTGTTTGATTTGGAAGTAACATGCCGCCCCCGTTAGAACACCCTTAACCCACCTTGGTTCCCTGAAGTTAATTATAATGTTGTCCCCTGTACAATGTTTCCTCGGGTGACCAATCCAACTCACTCTCCTTGTAAACAGGATTTTGTCGGCATCCCCTACTGGGTAGTGGCAATTTCTATTGAGCCAATGAACCACTTTGTTCTTTAATGAGTCGTAAGATTCTATTTGGTCCGGGCGTAAGGGAGGAGCATTGACTATGACTGCCACATAAGGGCAGCCTTCTGGAGGTAAATTAATGGTAACATGGGCGTCTGTTACATTGGCATCTGTTACATTGACAATACTTTCCTCCACTGATATAAAGGCTCGTGGGGTATCTCTATGTGTCGAATGCACATTATTTACATTAGGTATCCTAGGCTGTTGCTGTATTAGGGATATAGGAGCAAGAAGTCACTCACGATCCCTAGGAGTAGCACCCACGACCTTTGGCTTCTCAATGTTAATGCTGGATGACGCTATACTAGCCCTCGGTAAGTTGGTAATTATAGTTGTAGTTGGTAGTAGTTTCCTGCCAGACACCTCCTTGGAATGCCCCATAGGGGGTATGAGGTGATGTGTCCAGATCTGTTTGACTTCTACTAACAAGGACTCTAACTTCCCTTGGATTGGTGCTAACAGAGCTTCCATTCTGGAGGTGATCCCAGCCAATAATGCCCATTGCGAATCCCCCAAAACGAGTGTTCGTGTCCCAGCCTCTGATCAAGATGGAATTGAAGTCCTAGGGGTATGTGATCCTCCAGAGCCTCCAGGTCTAACAGTGGTCTTCTTACATTTCCTTTTCCTTTTGGGAGTTGGAGGATTAGTAGAAGTTGTGCTGGGGGATAGTGTTGCCTCGTTGTTAGTTTGGATGGCCAGATTATCGGAAGCACTAGGGCCGTAGTTTTCCCTGGTCAGGCTCTCTGTTACTGGAAGTATGGCTGTTCCATCTACAGGCAGCCCAGTAGTCCCACACCCAATCCCTCCCCCCGGTAGAGCAACGCTGTTCAACTATATCTATCTCTTGGGAGATCTCGTTACCCGCCCGCACTAAGAATGAGTCAATAGTTGCCAGAGTGTTATTGGATGCTGGCGGGATATTAGTTGACTTAAGTTTACCCATAGCCACCTTTACGACTGTGCACCTGCCTGGGAAGGGTAGGGAAAAAAAGGAAATAACACTTGGAAATAGAACCCTTTCACAAGTCTATCACCAATCCATAGGGTAAAGTATAGACAGGCAACAGCTATTTGGTAGTGTGGGTAGGCAATATAATCCAAGAGGCATTCATTGATAGCTTTGAGTCCATGGTCATTCCAAGGTTTCTCACTTCCTTTGATATCATCAGGGCATGCGGCGAGAGGGTCATATTTTTCCAATCGCCTCACATGAGTATTTCCGTTTTGGAAGCTTTCAATTTGAGATGGCTCCATGTATCCACTGATCCATGGCTCTGAGACAACTGATAATTGGTGAGTTTCCAATGTCTTTGGGGCATTCCAGTTGAAGGAGTATTTGTGTGTCATCTGCATAGTTATAGCACGTGAGGTGAAATTGATTGATCAGTACCGGTAATGACTTCATGTAGATGTTGAAAAGCATGGGTGAGATAATAGAGTCTTGAGGGACCCCTGCTTTTGTGAAGTACGGTTTGGAAGAGAATGGATGACATTAGTTCTGTTGTGAAGGTAGGATGTGATCCAGTCGAGAGCAGTCCCTCTATGCCGGCTTCGTAGAGTCTTTGTACCAGAGTGTCATGGTCATTAGTGTCAAAGTTAGCTGAGAGGTCCAAGAGAAGTAGTGCAGCAACCCTGTTACGGTCAACTGTGTTCTTAAGGTCATTCCAGATGCCAACGAGGGCAGATTCTGTGTCTCTTCCCGGCTGGAATCCCGTTTGGAAGTCTGAAAGTATGGCATTATCTTCAATGAATTGTGACATCTGGGTGAATGCTGCTCTTTCTATCAGTTTGCCCAGGAAAGGTCCATTTGTAATTTGTCTGTAGTTGTCGGGGTTCAGCAGGCCCAGGTTTGTAGTGGGTGTATTTATGACTTTTTTAGTTCTTCTGGAAATATTCCGGTAGTTAAGGAATTGTTTATGATTCTTCTTACTGGTGTGGCAGCAGAGGTTGTTAGAAGAATTTTCTTAAAGGTTTGTGGTGGACAGGGGTGAGAAAGGCTGCCGGCAGGCTTACTTTGACCAGGTCCATAAATTCATTGTGTGAAATTTGTTGTATAATCTGTTAAGTTTTTGTAAGCGAAGTTTGTCTTAATTGATGTTTGTTTTGAGCCAGGCACGTTGCTGCTTTCTAATTTGCTGTTTTATCTCTTTTAGCTCTGTATTTCTCCAAGGTGCCTGTTTTTTTTTTTGTTCTGTTGTGTTGTTTTTAGTGGTATTAGGATATCAAAAGCTTCCTGTAGCCACTCATATAGTTTTTTAACTGAATTTATTGTCTAGATCTGTACTGGATGTTAGCTGTTTTTCTAAGTGTTCAAATTGAATTTGTTCCACGGTCAATAGGTGGATGCACGTAAGGTGGTTTTAGGTGTGTTGCTTTGTGTTGTTTTATATTGGAAAACAAGCAAATTGTGGTCTGACTATGTGATTGGAGTCACTGTTTGAAAGGTAACTAGTTCTGTATTTGCAAAAATTGCATCTAGGATGTATCCAGCAATGTGTGTGGGTTTGTGGACAATCTAATGCAGGTTCAATGCACCTAAGCCAGTGATGATTGTTTTTGGATGGGGGCATAATGGGTTTGTCAAACCAAATGTTGAGGTCACCCATAATGCATAGGTTGGAGTGTAGCGTGATAAGGTTTGAAACCGTGTCTAGAAGTGTGTCTGGGATAGTTGCATTGCTAGATGGAGTTCTATAAAGGAGCAGGAAGTTACAGGAGGAAGAAGGTGTAGGGTTGCATTTGGTGAAGAGGGCCTCACAACTTTGCATGGAGATATCATCAGTTTTTTTTATATGCAATGTTTGCCTGAACATAACAGCTAGGCCACCACCTCTTTTGCCTATGTGATTTTGGGTGATAGTTTGATAGCCTAGAGGAACGGCTTCATGCAAGACTGGAGCCATCTCATCTCCCAACCATGATTTAGTTATGAAGACTATGCCAGGTTTTGTGTCAATGAGAAGGTTGTAGATGTGATGCTTGTTTTTAGAGAGCGATCAAGCATTTATTAGTAAGCAGTTTAGAGAATGTGCTTTGGTGATAGTGTGACTTTGTTTTGTAGAAGAGTGAGTAGTGTTTTGTGGGCCTGTAACATGTGTGTCCTTAATGCTGGTATTAGCTGTTTGAGGAGAGCAATAGTGTAGCTGTTCTGTCTCGTGTTCCTCGTCCAGCAGGCTAAGAACGCATTTTGATGGGTCTGCTTGTGTGGGTGATGGAGATGTTGGTTGAGAGTGAGTTGGTGAGCTGTGTTGTTTTTGTAGTGTAGCCTTGTTGTGCAGTAGACATGGAGAAGCAAAGCTGTGAGGAGTGGCATGTTGCTTATTTTGTCTGAGTCTGTTTAGGGTGGAAGGTGCATGAGTTAGGGGTGGTGGTGCAGCATGTGGGTCATGTTGTAAGGCTCTAAATTGTCCAGTGGATGAAAGGCGGTTAAAAGAGTTGCAGAGTTGCTCTGTATGTGTTAGGTGTGGGGGAAGAGAGAAAGCTTGGCATTGGTGTTTGTTCATGGTGTGTATCATTTGTGTAGTCAGGAAGGTGGGAGTAGGTGTATGTTTATAGTTTGAGACGGAAAATATTATGAGGTGTGTGTGAGAAATTTTGTTCTGCTGGTGTGTGTGTTATGTTTTGTTTTTGAGGAGTTGTGAAAAGAGGTGCTGATGTATCTGTTTTCTGAGAAGGTTTTGTTTGTAAAGTATTGTTGGTGGGTGGAAGTTGTAATGTAAAGGGGTGGTGAAGTGCTTGTGAATAGAGTATGTGGTGTGTAAAAGGGAATGAACTAGAGTTAAGAGTGTTTGATTTGATTGCTGAAAGGTAATAAGTGTGGTGCAGTGGAGTGTAAGTGTTGCGTGGTTGTGTCATTGTGGTAGAAAGAAAAGGAGGGTGTTGGTAGATGAAAAGATGGAAGGCTGAGTATAGGTGTGCTGGTGACAAACAGGGGTCTGTTAGGAGTAATTAGAGCAGGGCGTGTGTGTCTGGATGGGATATAGTTACTTATGGTGTGGATTTGGGTTGTGTTTGTGATGAGTGGATTGGTTAGTGGTATAGGATAGAGCGGTGTATTGTTTGTAATTGATGGTGCAAATGTGTGGTAGCTGGGGTAGAAGGTTGTATGGATGTGGTTTATGGGGTCATGTGGTGGGTGTTGAGACACTGCACTTTGTGTAGGGTTAGCTGGTAGTAAATGGGTGGAGTACATTTGTTGTGAGTGTGTTAATCTGGTTGTGGGTGGGGTAGGGTGGGTGCTGGTGCATGTAAATTTGGGCTGCATTTCTGGCCCTAGGCCCGACCAGTCTTGAACAGGCTCAAACAGGCAACTGCCCTTGTCCTCTCCGACCTCAGCCTCAACACCCGGTCTGAGACGCCCTGAACCCTAAGCTTAAATAGCCCTCGTAATCAGGTGACCCCTTCGGCCAATGGGAACCCTAACCAGTCACACTAGCCCTAAGCCCTAGAACCAAACCCTAACCCAAGCCCTTGTCCCAGCAGCCAGTCAGGCACGAAATTCTAAGCCCTATGTGTAATAGAAACCCTTTCCCCAGGAACCAATTAGAAACCCTAACCCAACCCACCAATCAGAACACTAAGCCCTACGTCCAATAAAAACACTGGCTCAGGGACCAATCAGAACCCTAGACCTATCAGCCAATCAGAACACTAACCCCAATCCCAATAGAAACAACAGACACAGCCACCAATCAGTGCACAAATGGAACATTCAATAGTATCTCATATAGGGGGTGTGTGACCTCAAGCACAGGCGGCTGAGCAGGGGGCTGGGAGCTACTCCTCTATTCAGAATCTCCTTGGAGACAGGCTCAATCCACACTCTGCAGTGCCGCAGGTAAGGGCCTAAACCAGGCCTCTAACAATACTGCTTTTCCCACACTTAAGCAACGTACTCTCCTGGCCAAAAAAAGAGTTTTACATGCACTTTCTAAACACAGTTTAAACTCTTGAGAGCAGATTACTGCAATCTCAGAGCAAGGTGATACTCGAGCAAGGCATCAGCAATGCAGGGTTCATATCAATGCATCTGCATAAATCTGCACACATTTCACAATGTTACAGGGAAATACAGTGAGTGAAGTCCAAGCCCATAAGAGCAAGTGCAATAGGCTCTAAATAGCAAGATACAGTTTGACCATCACAGTGATTAGATTGCATATTGTATTGTTGTCTGTCAGATCTTTGTACTGGCAGCACATATATCACAGGCATAGAGTGCTTACTCTGATGTGTGGGTTTGGTTAGGGGAGGTCGATGGTTCAACATCATCAATTAAGCAGCGTGGAATAAAAAGGTATATAGTGGGCCCTAGATATCTTTGGGACTCAAAGAAGGGGGTTGTAGCTCCACATATATTCAACTTCTTGTGTTGCAGACGGCAAAATCTCTTAGCCAATCTTTCGCCTTGTATCATAAGTGATTCATCATGAACAAGAAGTCAATGAATATTCCATTTCACACAGCGCCCCTCCATGTGATATAGGAGTGGCAGACGTGCACAGGCCAGGGAAATGGGGTATGGAAGCACAGTGTGCAGGTTCACCCAGCTTTTCCCGGGGTTATAAGCAGGGCCACTGATATTAGGAGGCAAGAAAGGGACACACTATGCGTCGGGGTTGAGTAAATTATTCGGCAAGAAAAAGCTAATTATGCAGCATAATGCGGCACATTTTTTAATAGCATTCCTTCATTATTTTCTCATTTTTAGAACTTGGTAACAATATCTGGACATTAGTTGCACCTCTTTGGTACCAGTTTAATACCCAAATATAGCACTAAGCAACAGAAAGGTGTCCAGTTCAGCTTTGCAAAGGGCCTTCCACTGCGCGGCAACACGTGTCACTGCATTTTTACTAACTTTTGAACCACTTAAGCTAGAAACAAATTGTTTTGGGATTAAAATCTGCAGATTGCTCATCAGATGGTGGATTATGCAAAAATTGTCACGACCGCACATTCGCATAATTCCAGTGGCCCTGGTTATAAGGTTGCCCCCGTCCCCTCCAGAAACTTATTGTCTCCTACGCCCCTGAGCAGCAGCAGTGGAGTGGTTTTCATGACCCCTCCCCTGCCAGGTCATCGCCCTGAGGCTACAGTGGGTTGGGGAGGGTGTGAGTAAGAGAAGTGGCCTTGCTAAGTGCCAGGTGTTGTCTCCTCGGCCCCAGTGTGTCTAGGCTTTGGTTGGGGGGGTGGGGGGGGTTGGTGGTGTTTGCAAAGGCCTCGCTGTGAGGCCACCTTTCCCAGAGAAATAAAATTGGCTGTAGCTACGGTCAGAGCTGCTGACATCACAACTAGGTTAGAGTACCAGCATTAGCTCAGCATTCTGTGATTCTGGCCAACTCACTTCATCTCCCTACCTAAAATAATAAAAATGAATTTGATTTTGTGTGTAATGTAACTGGTGAGCATGTAAATTGCTCCAACGTCTTTGGGAAGAGTTCACACTAAATAAAACTACAAAAAACATAACAAAACAATAACCACACAGATTCTGCAAAGGAAAGAACATGCTAACTTAAGGTAATTCTTTGTATAAAAGTCCCTATTCCTTTAACATGGCTTTTCTGCCTTTGTTTAGTTTAACTATCAGTTACAGATCATTTAGGCAACTTTAGAACATATTTTAAAGTGCTTCTGTCTTATGTTTACTGTTTAAAGTGCATACGAGTCAGAGGAAAAAATACCGGCTTTAGGTGATTTTCTTCAGTCTTGTACCGACCAAGATTTTAAAATACAGGCCACACCAGTAAAAAAACGTCCAATTGGTAACTCTAGCCAGCTCTTGGACCATTTTATTTCTCATCGCCTGCCCGGCCACACTGCAGTGCTTCTAGTTATAACAACATTAACAGCTCTATAAGCTATGAAATATTTAATTTACCAAACATTTAGTCCAATAAGACTAACCGAATGGTGATCCATGAAAGGGTCGATCCAGGAATGATCCAGGAATGTGGGCCACTTTTTTGGGAGTGCCTAATTGTGATCCCAATCCGACCCTGTCAATGGACCCTTAGGACAGGAGACACCATATGATACTCCTAAGGAACCACATACCCTAATGGATTTAGTAGGCTCTTGGCAGAATTCCTCGGCTCCTCAACGTGGTGCAGTCAGATTATGCAAGCATTACTACTCAAAACGTGACCAAATCTTGTATTCGTGCAGAGCACAAAATGTAGGATGAGCGCCGTTCACATTATTTATTACTAGATAAATCAAACAAAAGAAATGCAGCTTGATAATTGTGCAGTGATTAGGGCTGGGGGCCGGGGCATGATGTCCGCAATGTTACCAATTGTTTGCGTTTGGTAATCTCTAAACGGAAGATGGCTTTTTAAGTGCAGGTTTATGTTGCACTTACTAAGCAAATGTGTTTTTAGAATGTTATTTTAGTAACGTACGATTATTGTGTTTGAACCTGTACACAAATTAAGTACAATATTTTTTAGATTGTATAACAGTACATCTGCTGACGTTCTAACCCTGTGATTCTAAAAGCACAGTAGCCAAGCAACGCAGTTCTGGTACTGTCTCCTTACATCTGTAGCATCCATTTTGAAAAGTGCGAGTACTACCCAGTTCTGCCCCATTCAAGTAATGGCATCCATGCCGGGAAATGCCAAGACTATTCCATTTCAGGAACATCACTCCAGCTAAGAACTGCTGGTATGGTCAGATTTGAGGTATGTGAGCAATGCTGAAAAGTGATACATATCACACTCAACTCCCCAAAACTATTAATTTGATTACTTTTTGGACGTTCGACAGATCTGTGCCTTACCTGCAGCTGTTCAGTGCCTACTATGAGGCTTGTCGTGTACGTCCTCAGTCCGTCCCACGCCTGTTCACCGCATGCTTCTAGCATCGGGCTCGCGTCCACCAACCAACTACCTGTCACTTGGTCAGTTTCGACTCACGTCCGAAGTTGAAGCTCGAGCGCGCACACCAGGCGTTGCCCTTGCAGTCACCTCACTGTGGCTGACTACAGGTGCCGCTTGAGCTGCTACTTTCGGGCAGGGGGCGCGGTAGCATGACGTCGCCTCAGTTCTGTCCTCCCACCCAGCCCCTTGTGGTGACGCAATCCCTTCGTGAACAGCGACCTTTAAGCGATCTCGAACTTTGCTAGTTTGCGGGGGAGACCGGTTGCACCTGGGAAATACCATTGCATTGCAGCCGATGTTCGTTTATTTATTTATGCGTTTTTATATAGATCGAACTTTACCCGAAGGCGTCAGTGCGCTTTATAATAGAACCAGTTACATTACATAATGACTTCAGAGTACATGAATTTCTTCAGAGTACATGAATTACATAAAAGATACGAAACAGATAAACTCTCAACTCACATAAGAATGGTAGTAAGTACATCTGTCTACTACAGATGCTGCGGTTAGAGTTACATATATACAAGTTGCAAATTCAGTCAAGATTACATTTTAAGAAAAGTTGAAGCGATTATGGATGGACACAAATATATCACATATTTACAGAGCATGATCTTCTCTCAATTGCTGGGGTTCTTTTTTTTAAATGTTTTTTTTATTTACATTTACATGAGAAACCACATTTCCAAACAGGCATATTATATCAATTACAGTGTTCTCAGTTCCAGTCGATCAGGATATACAATCATGTAACATAAGACGTTATCATTACTCTGCTTAATTTTCGACCAATGTTCACAGATCTCAAATGTCATTATCATTCTTTCAACCATTGGTAACAATAACTGAAAACTTATCCCCCCCCACCCCATCCTCCCCCCTTATCCCTCCCCTCCCCCGGTCATGGGTGATATTGTTGCTTACAAGGCTTGGAGACCATCTTGTCACTGGTTACCTCAACTATCTGTGGTATTCTCTAACGTGCATGAAACCACGGGTGAAAGTGATATGTCGGCCTCTATCTGAGTGGAACTCAGGGAAAGCGCCTCCCTCTCAAAGTGACCCTTCTCCGTGGTCAATTCTGTGATCATTACATACCAAGCCCTCGCATCTTCCTCAAGCTTGTCGTCCCTCCTGACCTTCTTCATCCGCACTACTTCCGCGGTGGCCCATTCTATCATATCTCTAATCCATTTCTCAGACTTGGGCGATTCTGAACTTAGCCAGTGAATTGCGATTCGACGTTTTGCTAAGATGAGGCCCAGCTGTATAAACCTCCTAGTGAGTTTCTTATTGTTGGGCGTGGGTAATAACCCCAACACCACCCCTTTAATAGTGGCCGGTATAGTCCATCAAGTGACAGTCTGCAGGGTATCTATAACAACCCCCCAATAGCGCGCCAGTCTAGGACAGTCCCATAGCATATGGATAAAATGTGCATCCGAGCTTCGGCATCTAGGGCATGTGTCTGCTCGGTCCGGGTATATTTTATGTAATACTCGGGGAGTGAGGTATGTTTGGTGTACCACATTATATTGAGTTAATTTGAAGCGTGCATTAGAACTTATCTGCTTGACCCCCTCATGTACTTTCTGCCATTGTGTATCCGTAAGAGGCTTCCCTATTACATCATGCCATTTCGTATGTATTGGAAGGGAAGCAGCGGGGGTATCCTCCCTTAGTGCTTTGTACAAGTGAGAAACCAACCTTCTTACCCCTGTAAAGTGGTCACCATCTCCAGTGCTATTGTGACTTGCGGTTCCTGTGGGAACGCAGGCCATAGCTCTCTGGCCACTGCCGAAATCTTGGCATATTGCAGGAACTGTCCCCTACCCAACTGGAAGGTGTCATCTGCTTCCTCTCTTGTCATGAACCGCTGCGCAATGTTTAAGTCTCCCATCACAAGACAACCTCACTCCTTCTGTTTGTTAACATTCATGGTTTGCCCTATCTGCTTAAAGGGTGTGACCGCCCACAGCGGAGCCTCCGGGGCATATGGTGTTCTCTTGATTATTTTCCGTATCTCCATTCCCCAGACCGATGCCACGTGACGTATGACATAGGGAAAGGACTCTGACACCTTGGATCCCAAGAAAAAAAGGTCCGGCAGCGATAATCCCTGGTGTGTGCCCGCCAACAATCTCTTCTCCCAATTGTCGTGTTCATCAAACCAATGCGCCGCATGCTGCAACTGCGCGGCCATGTAATAGTAATGTAGCCGAGGAACCTCTAACCCCCCAGCCCCCAACGTCTCTGCAGAGTGCTCAACTTTATCCTCTTCCGTTTGAGCCCCCACAGTGACTCTATGATCAAGCAATCAAGCTGTGAGAAAAACGTTTGCGGAACCAAATACAGGGAATTCTGCAGTGTGTACAAACATCTCGGCAGGACAACCATTTTAATCAGTGCCACCTTCCCCATTAAGGATAATGGGAGTTCCTTCCAAAAATGTATGTATGCAACGCACTCCTGTGTAACCTAAAGGTGCTTAACACTAAAGTAGAGTTCCGTATGTTCATCAAAAGCATGCAACTGTAAACAAAGGGTTCTTCCCCACCCTTAAACAAATACTCAATAGGAGGAAGAATCGGAATTAACCGATCCTAGTTACAGTGCACTGCGAGGACCCCGAGGGGTTCGAGAGCCAACTATTAACAAGTTTGACAAAATATTTCCAAATGTACAAGAAGCTCAGACTCTGTAGCTATGTTTGAATGTGTTATATTACAAACATTTAAAAAAAACTTCATCTTTACAATACAAGTTTTTAAAAGAACATAAATGATACATCATGAGTACAAAAAACATTAAGGCAAAAAAACATTAAAGCATCATAGCATTTATGGGATCATTACTGTATGATCCTAAATATTTTTAAAGAACAAACTCAAAAAACCCAATGCATTTCAGGTCAACGTACAACCCTTCTTCAGGGGTAATATGCTATAACATATACATATTAAACATGGAGTGTAAACATGGAATGTGGACGAGTTGAATCGGCCGCCTGCCGGAAAAATGCAGAGAAACATATTTTACAATGAATACACATATGTAATAAAAAGCACATGTTGAATAAAATATGCCACCATACCAAAATTATTTAACAAACCATACAAATAAGGAATAAAACCATTGCATGCACAATATGTCATTGACCAATCTGTGTGCACATACACTATGCATAAAACACACGACACAATGTCTTTAAGTTGCTAGAAAGCAGTGAAAAAGAGACAGAAAAGACAGAAAAAGACAAAAAAAAGACCACGTGGTGTGTGTAAAAGCGACTCTCAGAGTGCCACAATGTGTCAATAAATCCCAAACTAACAAAGAATAATAAGTGGAGCACTATTTACCCAACGTGGATACATGAAGGTAACCATTATTTATTGACCACTGGGTCCATACCGAATAAATGCGCCTTACTTTTCTGAGAAAACAGAAAACGAGACCAATATCAAAAACGTACATCACCAAAGATAACAAACTCTAACCGCCTCGTGCATGTCAAAGGTAATCATAAGGAGCAGCGCCCCCTTACCTGCTCGATGACTAAAGCCGTGTTTAATCTGAAAAATCAGGTAATATATCAGAAATCTTACAAACTAACAGCTAACCATACTGCACTTGTGCGCTTGCACACCAGACGTGAACTCACCTATGTTCTACGGGATTCAACCCGACTGCACCTCGCCTCCATGCGAATGCGAAAACGCATTTCCGCATCCCTTAAATGAAATCCCGTGTGATTTTGTTGCTAAGCAACCAACTTTATTGAAACGGACACCTTTACGCAAGAACTGCCAATCAACCGACCATTAACAGAGCTACCAACAGCCCATACAAAACATACCCATAAGTCGCCACCCGTAGTTACCGGTTGAATGCTGCCTCAGCGCTTTAGATATTTTTCCGATCTACATACCAGCATTAATGACCGTCCGATCATGCCTCAATTACAAATGCCAATTAGACAAGGAATTTAAAGATGAAATAAAATGAAAGAAACATGGTGAAAATACCTGAATAAAAGACCCGAAAATAAAATTAAACAACAGTGAGTGAACCTCCCGCGCATACGTGAATAATGTGTCCCAATGATTTAAGATAGTGTGTATGTACACAGATGCAAAACAACCGGATTTACCGGATAGAGGACCTAGTCAGGGTGAAGTTTGATCCCAAATCAAATTGAAATGGAAGGTCAGGTGTTTATGACAAGAAAGAACAAATGCTTTCTTGAGTCCCCTCACTCACCGGGGTTTCCCACCGGTGACATGCTTCATCATTGGGGTCCTCTCAATCCGCTGTGGATTGAGGCATGCTTCGACTTGCGAAATTACGTAGGAGCACTAATAGGCGACTATGTGTGGTGCAATGTTTGGTGGAGTGGATAGAAAATCTAAAAATATCTGGCTAGTGGGCGAAACACTTTATTCTAGCTCCTAGTCGGTATATTAAAAACAGGGGTACTAGACTACGATGTAACTATAATAAGTTAAAAGTCTCTAGTGTTTAGTCAACATGTTTCGAGCCTCCCCACGGCTCTTCCTCAGGACCACACAGGGGCCAGCCCTGTGCGTTCCACTCCTAAGTGACCTAAAAGTGAGGTAAATAATTAGTTAAGTGAAAAAGTGATGTGTACACACCTACTGTGTGTGCACTATAATACATACGATTTTAAATTCAATTGATCGTAGTATCTGTTGAAAATAAAACAGAACAATGTTAGCCGTACATCAGCCTGCCAGGGCCCTGGCAGGTATGGAACTGCATGCAGCACACTGCGTCTAGAACACATTTAAAATAAAACGTTATGCGTAAAATAACATCATAGTCTCCACTTCCATCGTGCCTTATCGGTGGAGTCAAACGTGCGTGTGTCCTAAATGAATATAAGTGTCTTAAAAACAGAAACATAGACACCACGTGACAAACACATACATAAACCACAAAAAACTGTATATTGCGTCATTACATACTTCAAATGAAGTTCAAAATAGCCCCATGGTCTGGAGGGGTTGAGGGGCTCGTATTCATACTCTGAAATGAGGTTAATGGATGATTAGATATAGTGACAGCAACTAGTCTCTGAAAGAAATGAGAAAACAGCTGCTGCGGTATCGCGGTTGTCCATTGTTGCAGTTTTGCTGCCAAACACGATCTGTAGTGGCTACGCTGTTAGGGAGAAAAAATGGAACACTTACTTCAGTGGAGCTCGCCTCGGCATTTAATTCACCTACTTGTACCCCTGGAGACCGCATATTAACGCGTCTCTCCACGGGTACCGGGTTAAGTACTGTTAGTTCCGCCTAGTCATTGGGTTGGTGCTAGAGCGGGAACTATACCAGGAAATGGCCGCCCGAGTGTGCAAAAACGGCGGCCATGTTGGGGGAATGGAGTGGGAAAAAAATAAAAAATATATATATATTAAATGGGAATAAATACAGGGGAATTCTTTTTATGACTGTGTTATAGCCCCCAAGGTCACAAGTATCTTCATGAAGTAGTGTTATAGTGCGGTCTGATTCACGTAAAAAGACCGCCGTATTCGATGGAATTGGATTCATATGTATTTCGTATAATTATAACTATACCAGGCAATGGCCGCCCGAGTGTGGCAAAACGGCGGCCATATTGGGGGAATGAACTGTATTAAATGGTAGTAAATACAGGGTACTATACCAGGAAATGGCCGCCCGAGTGTGGCAAAACGGCGGCCATATTGGAGTGGAGAAAGAACTGTATTAAATGGTAGTAAATACAGGAGAATTCCTTTTAATAAGTGTCTTATAGCTCCCAAGGTCATAAGTATCTTCAAGAATTAGTGTTATAGTGCGGTCTGATTCATGTAAAAAGACCGCCGTATTAGATGTAATTGAATTCTTATATTATTCGTGTAATTATACTACGAGAGTAAAGCTACTTTCTTAGTCATGTTCACCCCCTGGGCTATCATTAACTTCCGCAGGGGTCTTGTTGCAGCGAATAACGAGTGGTAGGGTGTAATGGAAGTTTTAATACTCGGAAATTCTTCTTTGAACTTTTTCATATATACATATAAAAGAGAAAGATGAAGATGGGAGGAGGCCATGAGTATCTTATTCCTATTTTGTGAATTGCCCCCAGGGAATATTATCATTCAAACCCGTGGTGTCTGTGCGTAGTTTAAACACCCAACGTTGTTCCTTCTCCAGGAGTTTTTGTTCTAGGTTCTCAGTAGGTTTTATATGTTCCAACACCACCCAGTGGAGGTCATTAGGGATGTGTTGTTTTTCAATAAAGTGTGTGGTCATCTTTGTGGTTGCCCGCCTGCATATGATGTTACTACGATGCTCAACTATCCTTTTGCTAACCTTCCTGGTCGTCATGCCTACGTAGTGAAGGTTGCATGTGCAGGTTATTAGGTAGACCACCCCTGCTGTGTTGCAATTTGTAAATTTACACAATTCCCACACCATGTTGTTGGTTAGTGTCACGCTCTTGGTGGGTGACGTCAGGTGACATACACTGCAGTTGTTGCATGGATAATGTCCGTTTGGTAAGGGCTGTAAGACTCTTTGGTTATCCCCGCTTGGAGATGTAATTTTTGGGCGTGTGTGCACCAAAATGTCTTTCAGATTTTTCCCTTTCCTATGGGAAAACATAGGTTTAGGAATGTCCAAACTTCCACTATTTAAGATGCGCCAATGTTTCTTCACAGTCTTGGCCACCTTGTCCGATGCTACATTAAACGTTGTAATGCAGATGGGTCTCTTTTCACTCTCAGATTTTTCTTCCCGTTGGAACTCCAGGAGTGATTCTCTATGATTGTTACCCGCTCTTTTCTTGGCTTGATTCACTAGGTGTGGGGGGTATTTTCTTGTGATCAGTTTCTTGGACAGTTCTCTTGCTTGTCGCTTGTAATCCTCTTTTTCTGTGCAGTTTCTCCGCAGGCGCAGGAACTGTCCAAATGGAAGATTCTCTTTTAGTTGTCTCGGGTGAAAGCTGTCATACAGCAGGAGATAGTTCTTTGCTGTCCGTTTGAAGTGTGTCGTGGTTCTTAGTGAGTCTCCTGTTGCAAAAATATTCAGATCCAGGAAGACCAATTGTAACGTACTCATAGTATGGGTAAATTTGAGAAAAGGGTCTTGCAAGTTCAGCCAGATCATAAATTCAGTGGCTTCAGACTCATTTCCTTCCCAAATGAGTAGCACATCATCGATGTATCTCTTCCATAACACTATGTGGTCAGTATAAGGATTCGTGTCGTTCAGTATCTTATGTTTCTCCAAGTGGTGAACATAGAGCCCTGCCACACTTGGAGCGAATGTGCTCCCCATGCTGGTACCATGCTGTTGGCGGAACAGGGTCTCTTCTAAACGAAAGAAATTCTCCGTGAGGGCCATCCTGCAGCATTCTAAAACAACATGTCTGGGGGTATGATATCGCCATTCTTGTTCAAAAAGTACTTCCTCTATGATGTTGAGAGTCTCTATATGGGGTAAACTGGTGTAGAGGCTTTCTACATCCAGCCCAATGAGTATGCATGTTGTGGGGTTGAAGTTGAGGTCCTGGAGGAGGCATAGTACCGCCTTGGTATCCTGTAGGTAGGTTCCTGTACCTTGTATTAGCGGGCGAAGGAATGCATCCGCGAACTTTGAGAGCGGTTCCAGGATAGACCCGATACCCGAAACTATGGGTCTTCCTGGTGGGTTTTCAAGGGATTTATGTATTTTCGGTATCGTATAAAAATACGGTGTTGTTGGGTTTCTATTCATCAGAAAATCGCCTTCTTTTTTGGTAATCCAATCATTGGCTGTAGATTCTTCCACCAAACTGGCGATTTCGATCCGTAGTCGTTCAGTAGGGTCTTCTCTTATTCGTATGTAATTCCTTTCATCCGATATGAGTCTTAGGCACTCTTCGCAGTATGTTGTGGTATTCTGGAGGACAATTGCCCCTCCCTTGTCCGCTGGTTTTATTGTGATCCACGCGTTTTTAGCTAGCAGCTGGATAGCCTCTTGCTCCACCTTGCTAGTATTGTGGAAAACCTTAATGGTCCTGGGGTCAATTTCGCTTACTTCTTTAAGAACTGCTTTCTCGAAAGCTAATACTTCCACCGGTAAGTTGGCTGATGGTGGGGTGAAGTTGGATTTCCGATGCAGTCCTGTGTCACCTTCTCGGGTAGAGATAGGTTGTTTGTCCTTAAAAAAGACCTGTAGCTTGATTCTTCGAATGAATTCATTCATTTCGCAGCAGAGTCTAAATTTGTCCATATTGGGGGTTTGAACAAATCCTAGTCCCTTTTCCAACACAATTTGTTGAGTTGGTGTCAGTGTTGCGTCTGATAGGTTGACCACTAAACTGGGTGGTGGCTGGTTGAGGGGTTGCTCGGGGGGCCCATGCTCCTCGTATTCATCCTCGTTGATTCCAGTGGTTGTGCCCATTGTACTTGTGCTCCTCTTCTGTTCTTGCCTCTTTGTGGTCCTTTGCCTCTCCCTAGAAAAGACTGTCCTTGATATTCAGGTTGCTGTTCCTGTTCCCAATATGGATATGGCTGGTGTTGGAAAGGTTGTTGGTGGAAATGTGGTGGATAGAAGAAAGGTTGGGGCATGTTGTATGGTGATGGTCCTTGGAGGGGGGGCCATCCATATCCTCCCCTGTTCCTTGATCGTCCTCTCCCGTTGCGGCGATTCCTGTTGGTGTTGTTACGGCTGTAATTAGATTCTGAATTGTCAGAACCAGTATCCGAGCTGTCAGTGTCTGAGTTGTAGCCTGGGTTCCTGCCAGATGCAATATAGTCTTCCCTTAAGTAGGGATAAACCTTTTCATGTGAAAAGGATTTCTGATCTTTCTTAAATTTTTGATACTTTGTATCTTTGAGGGTCACCTCAAAGTCCGTCATTGTTTTATTCAGTTCTTCCAATCGCTTTTTCAGCTCTGTCACGGTCTGGTACGATTTCAGTTGTATTTCCAAAGTGTGTATTTCTTCCTTCATCTTATCGGACAGGCGTGCTGAAGTTTTTATGATCAGCACTAACCAGACCCAGACGTGGGTCCCTTGCTCACTTTGCCACTGGATTCAAGCAAGCCTGGCTGATGACGGCTGGAATGCCAGAAACCGGTCCTAGGATGCTTGTTTCCGGTCCAGGGAAGACATGGCTTGGCAGTTCGTGCTGGACTGTTCCCATGAGGCACAGGGTCAGACTGATTTGCATATGGCCATGTCTGAACTGGGGTGGTGGAGTGAGCTAAAGAATGATGATGGATTAAACCCAGATCAGTTGACTGGGGGTGAGTGTTTGATTGGCTCAAGCGTTCCGTCCATCATCCCCTTTTGTATCGCTTTGTTCGCCCTAAGTTGGCGGGGGTATGCCCAGACGTGGGTCCCTTGCTCACTTTGCCACTGGATTCAAGCAAGCCTGGCTGATGACGGCTGGAATGCCAGAAACCGGTCCTAGGATGCTTGTTTCCGGTCCAGGGAAGACATGGCTTGGCAGTTCGTGCTGGACTGTTCCCATGAGGCACAGGGTCAGACTGATTTGCATATGGCCATGTCTGAACTGGGGTGGTGGAGTGAGCTAAAGAATGATGATGGATTAAACCCAGATCAGTTGACTGGGGGTGAGTGTTTGATTGGCTCAAGCGTTCCGTCCATCATCCCCTTTTGTATCGCTTTGTTCGCCCTAAGTTGGCGGGGGTATGCCCAGACGTGGGTCCCTTGCTCACTTTGCCACTGGATTCAAGCAAGCCTGGCTGATGACGGCTGGAATGCCAGAAACCGGTCCTAGGATGCTTGTTTCCGGTCCAGGAAGACATGGCTTGGCAGTTCGTGCTGGACTGTTCCCATGAGGCACAGGGTCAGACTGATTTGCATATGGCCATGTCTGAACTGGGGTGGTGGAGTGAGCTAAAGAATGATGATGGATTAAACCCAGATCAGTTGACTGGGGGTGAGTGTTTGATTGGCTCAAGCGTTCCGTCCATCATCCCCTTTTGTATCGCTTTGTTCGCCCTAAGTTGGCGGGGGTATGCCCAGACGTGGGTCCCTTGCTCACTTTGCCACTGGATTCAAGCAAGCCTGGCTGATGACGGCTGGAATGCCAGAAACCGGTCCTAGGATGCTTGTTTCCGGTCCAGGGAAGACATGGCTTGGCAGTTCGTGCTGGACTGTTCCCATGAGGCACAGGGTCAGACTGATTTGCATATGGCCATGTCTGAACTGGGGTGGTGGAGTGAGCTAAAGAATGATGATGGATTAAACCCAGATCAGTTGACTGGGGGTGAGTGTTTGATTGGCTCAAGCGTTCCGTCCATCATCCCCTTTTGTATCGCTAACCAGTCCCTGGTACAGTGCCAGGAAATAAGTGACCAGTCCTTTTTGAAGTTTTTATCCTGCTGGAAGATGAAAGGCTCATTCCGTACTATCAAACCTCGTGGGGCGCTGTTTGCCCTTAGATATTCGGTCATCATAATACCGTGGATCATAGTTTTTATTTGATTCCTTCTTAATTCTGTTAGTTCATCCCAACATTGGCCAGCTTCACTGGAAGTGCTCTTCGATGTATCCGCTAATGGTAGCATGGATGAAATGATTCTTTCCACTTCCTCCTCGGAGAAAGTGAGACCCGTTACTTCGGTCATATTTGTGGATTATTGTGGTTATCCGGTATGTGTTCTGTGTCTTCGTGGTGAATGGGGGGTTTAGCTCCCACAGCTGGACGCTGTAAAATACACACTACAAAAAACAGGGGGAGGTAGAGGGTATAAGGCTAGGTCCACCCTCCTTTCAATCATATATGCAAAACAACCGGATTTACCGGATAGAGGACCTAGTCAGGGTGAAGTTTGATCCCAAATCAAATTGAAATGGAAGGTCAGGTGTTTATGACAAGAAAGAACAAATGCTTTCTTGAGTACCCTCACTCACCGGGGTTTCCCACCGGTGACATGCTTCATCATTGGGGTCCTCTCAATCCGCTGCGGATTGAGGCGTGATTCGACTTGCGAAATTATGTAGGAGCACTAATAGGCGACTATGAGTGGTGCAATGTTTGGTGGAGTGGATAGAAAATCTAAAAATACCTGGCTAGTGGGCGAAACACTTTATTCTAGCTCCTAGTCAGTATATTAAAAACAGGGGTACTAGACTACGATGTAACTATAATAAGTTAAAAGTCTCTAGTGTTTAGCAAACATGTTTCGAGCCTCCCCACGGCTCTTCCTCAGGACCACACAGGGGCCAGCCCTGTGCGTTCCACACCTAAGTGACCTAAAAGTGAGGTAAATAATTAGTTAAGTGAAAAAGTGATGTGTACACACCTACTGTGTGTGCACTATAATACATACGATTTTAAATTCAATTGATCGTAGTATCTGTTGAAAATAAAACAGAACAATGTTAGCCGTACATCAGCCTGCCAGGGCAGGTATGGAACTGCATGCAGCACACTTCGTCTAGAACACATTTAAAATAAAACGTTATGCATAAAATAACATCATAGTCTCCACTTTCATCGTGCCTTATCGGTGGAGTCAAACGTGCGTGATGTACAGAAACATGGTGACATAAAAAAACACAGATCTCCTATTTATCTATGCAGGGACAAGTTACAAAAAGCATAGCATTTCATAATGATCATTCAGTCCCTTCGGGATGCTTGTCCCCAGGTGTTTTATCCAATAAGTTTCCCTGCGTGCCATAAATATGTGAAACTCTATACCTGCTGGTGTCGCAACTTTCTCAAGAACAGTGAATCTCAACTGTGGTATGTTATGATTGGCGGCTATCCAATGCGCCGCAAGGCATGAATTCAAATTCTTAGTACGAATCATGCTCTTGTGTTCAATGATATGCGTCTTTATCTTACGTGAGGTTCGGCCTACATATGTTAAACCACATGGGCATTGTATGGCGTATATCACACCTTCAGTGTTACAATCTGATGTGTGTCTCAATGGAATTTTTTGGCCTGTGTGAGGTTGCGAGAATGTATTGCCAGTAACAACGTTGCTACATTGACCGCAGTTCCAACATTTACCCATGCCTTTGTGAATGGATTCATCAACTTTGGACTTGCCTTTCAATAATTCTCGCAGGTTTTTGGGCCTTGTGAAAGCAAATAAGGGTTTATCCACAAACACTGTTTTAAAATCTGGTTCTTCCTCTATCATTTCCCAGCGTTTCATAATGATTTTGTTGATGGAATAAGATTGCTGCGAATGTTTCATAACAAACACCTCACGTTTCACTGGGGTTTTTGGAACTTGTCTCAACAGGTCACTTCTCTTCTTCAGTGCTGTTTTTTCCATGGCTGATTGTAGAATCTTCATGGGGTAACCTCGTTGCTGGTATCTTGAGGCTTGTTCGTTGATGAGTATGTTCGCCTGTGCTTGGTGTGATGTAATCCGCTTAATACGAATGAATTGTGACACAGGTAGATGTCTTTTAAGTGATAAAGGATGAGCACTGGTGAAATGTAATGCATTATTTCTGTCTGTAGGTTTCTTGAATACCGATGTCCTCAGGCCTTCCTCTGTTCTTTCGACAAAAATGTCCAAAAAATTAATGCAATGAGCATCGATGTGATATGTGAATTGTATTCGGGGGTTTACATTATTGAGAAGAGATATATTCGATTCCAGTAGTTCACGTGAGCCTCTCCATATGATGAATATATCATCAATGTACCTCATGAAGCTTATCAAGTGCAGAGTCCAGGAATCATTATGCAAGATGTGCATGTCCTCAAAATATGCCATGTATGTATTAGCATAAGATGGTGCCCCGGGAAAACCCATCGCAGTCCCTGTGCGTTGCAAATAGTACCTGTCCTGCCAGGTAAAGTAACTATGGTACAGTGAGAATTGTAGAAGTTCTAATAAAAGAACCCCATTCAATTCTTCCTGAGATTGATGCAATAAACGCCATTCAACCCTTCCAACCCTTCGTCATGAGGAATTGAGGTATAGAGGGCAACTACATCAATGGTGCATAACCATATATCCTCCTTGAAAACCTCTTTAATGGTTTCTAACTTTACCAAACAATCTGTTGTGTCTTTAACGTAGGTACTCCATGCTTGTACAAGAGGCTGCAGATAAAAATCCAAAAAGCGTCCAATCGGTTCATGTATGGAATTGCAACCAGCCACTATTGGTCTAAATGGGGGGTCAGTGACACTTTTATGCATTTTAGGTAACATGTATAATTTCGGTGTTTGTGGAGTCGATACCTGCAAATATTTTCTTGTGGATTCATTTATCCAACCCATCTCTTCTGCATGATCAAGTATAGAGAACAAGGTTTTACTGAATTCCTTAATCGGATCTGCATCCAATGCCAAATATATGTCTGTGTTGAGGACATGTGCGTCCACCTTAGCATTATAAAATGATTTATCCATGAGCACTAGTGCCCCACCTTTGTCTGCCGGTTGAAAGACCAAACTGCTGTCTTGCCGTAGTGCTTGTAAAGTTCTGCGTTCTCTCACAGTGAGATTAGTAAATTTCGGTTGCAGATATTTCATAACTGCCAGATCTTTCTTAACAAGAAGTTCAAAGTTGTCAAGCGTTTTATGAGAAAAAGGTGCTAAGAAGGTGCTTTTGGGACGGAACTGTTCTGTGAGAATGCTGCCTTGTGAGTCTTGATCCTTCGAAACAGTGTGAAAAAACCACCTTAATCTTAGCTTACGTATAAATTTGTAAAAGGCGATCTCCGTTTCTAGAGAATTCGAGGAATAAGTGGGAACAAAAGACATACCTCTTCTCAATACAGCCTCTTCAGAGGCACTCAATTGTTTGCTCGAGATATTCATGATTAATTCGTGGTCTTTTGAGATTCCTCTGTGGGCGACCCTGTTCTCCTGGTTTTTTGTACTTTTGTCCCCTTCGAGACCTTCTTCTTTGTTGGTATCTGCTTTGTCTGGAGGGTGGTTGGAAGTTGTGCCCTGATCTAAAAAGCTTGCTTCCCACTGACTGATGGCATCTCTTTAGTGTTTGGACGAGCGGATTCCATCATGTGGACTGACACCGGAGGTCTTGACAACTGAAGATCTTGATCAGTAGCAAGGCTTTCCTCTGATGATTGATTATTTGTTTTTCTGACAAATCTCTTGTGCGCATATGCCTCCGCCCATGTATAAACTTCGTCAAGTTTGTAGTCGATAGTATCCCGTCGAAACTTGCGTATTTTGCGATCGTGTACCTCCTTAGCGTACGAATCAAGCTTCATGTTTATCTCATCTAAAGATTTGGTTAGGTCCTCACTGGACATCCGCGAAGCGAGGTCCTCTTTCAGTGAATGAATCTCCTTGGCTAACTCACCCAGAACTGACGAAAGTTCCTCTATAATCAAAAGAATCAAGTCTAATGAACATTTGTTGAGTATAGCATTCCAACGGTTCATAAAGGTTTTATCGAATTTAAACAGCATGGGTTTAAGAGCTATCCGGAGACCCCTGGGGATACGTTTAACCTTGTGATACTCTATCAAGGTAGTAGCATGTAAACGTTGGTTCACTTCTTTACTCATCAGATATTCCAGCTGTCTAATTTGTTGCGATGTATTTCCGGGAGAGGCGGCAAATGTTCTAACTTCCTGAATGATCTTAAAGCATTGGGACACATTATTCACGTATGCGTGGGAGGTTCACTCACTGTTGTTTAATTTTATTTTCGGGTCTTTTATTCAGGTATTTTCACCATGTTTCTTTCATTTTATTTTATTTCATTTTATTTCATCTTTAAATTCCTTGTCTAATTGGCATTTGTAATTGAGGCATGATCGGACGGTCATTAATGCTGGTATGTAGATCGGAAAAATATCTAAAGCGCTGAGGCAGCATTCAACCGGTAACTACGGGTGGCGACTTATGGGTATGTTTTGTATGGGCTGTTGGTAACTCTGTTAATGGTCGGTTGATTGGCAGTTCTTGCGTAAAGGTGTCCGTTTCAATAAAGTTGGTTGCTTAGCAACAAAATCACACGGGATTTCATTTAAGGGATGCGGAAATGCGTTTTCGCATTCGCATGGAGGCAAGGTGCAGTCGGGTTGAATCCCGTAGAACATAGGTGAGTTCACGTCTGGTGTGCAAGTGCACAAGTGCAGTATGGTTAGCTGTTAGCTTGTAAGATTTCTGATATATTACCTGATTTTTCAGATTAAACACAGCTTTAGTCATTGAGCAGGTAAGGGGGCGCTGCTCCTTATGATTACCTTTGACATGCACGAGGCGGTTAGAGTTTGTTATCTTTGGTGATGTACGTTTTTGATATTGGTCTCGTTTTCTGTTTTCTCAGAAAAGGAAGGCGCATTTATTCGGTATGGACCCAGTGGTCAATAAATAATGGTTACCTTCATGTATCCACGTTGGGTAAATAGTGCTCCACTTATTATTCTTTGTTAGTTTGGGATTTATTGACACATTGTGGCACTTTGAGAGTCGCTTTTTTACACACCCCACGAGGTCCTTTTTTTTCTTTTTCTGTCTCTTTTTCAATGCTTTCTAGCAACTTAAAGACACTGTGTTGTGTGTTTTATGCATAGTGTATGTGCACACAGATTGGTCAATGACATATTGTGCATGCAATGGTTTTATTCCTTATTTGCATGGTTTGTTAAATAATTTTGGTATGGTGGCATATTTTATTCAACATGTGCTTTTTATTCCATATGTGTATTCATTGTAAAATATGTTTCTCTGCATTTTTCCGGCAGGCGGCCGATTCAACTCGTCCACATTCCATGTTTACACTCCATGTTTAATATATATATGTTATAGCATATTACCCCTGAAGAAGGGTTGTACGTTGACCCGAAATGCATTGTTTTTTTTTTTAGTTTGTTCTTTAAAAATATTTAGGGGGGCGTGGCCAAGATGGCGGCGAGGTAGGACGCTCGATTTTCGGCTCCTGCTCGTCGTCCGCCCGTAGCAGCACAGCACGGCCCCCCAGGGGCCCCAGCAGCGTGAGCCGACCCAGCAACACCATCTGCACCCTCCGGACCCGGTTTGAGCCAGGAGCCTGCCTTACAGCGTTGGCCGTGGGAACGAGATCGGCGGCGCGAGGGAGACGGACCCAGCCGCCCTACGCCAGGGCGGCCCCGACAACGCAGTGGTCCAGGTCCGGACCGCCGAGGCAGGCCTCTCTTCTCCCGGTGCCCCTTCTCCGCCCACCGGACTGCAAACTTGCTGACAGCGGGGTGACGGACGGCCGGTCCACTTGCCCATAGAAGCCGCAGTCGACGCTGCCGGAGGGAGCCGTCCGCTGCCCCTGTCGGGTTTGGGGGGCTCCCCCTGCACCGGTGATACCCTCGGGCGCCCGCCGCAGCAATAGGAGAGGCCCACGGGGCCTACGCACACGGCCACCAGCAGCGTGAGAGGAGGGACCCGGGCCTAACGGAAGCACTAGGCCGCTGTGATCCCTGGTCTGGGGTAGATCCGGGCCCGCAGAGAACGAGGGGTGCCCGGGTAGAGACGACGCAACACCGCGGGCTCCGGGATCGGCCCCGACGCCGCCTTGGCCTTGTCATCTCTGGATCGGGATCTCTGGGGGCCCCCTCCGGTACACGGACACGATCGTCTGCCCTTTGTGGGGGCCGCTGGCCCCGCCGATTGTGAAGCGCTAGAGGCGAAGCCACGCACTGCCCTGCAGGAACCGCCAAGGTCGCTGGGCCGCGTTGCCTGCACTAGCGGTAAGGAGAGGGCTTCGAGACGTGCGGGGGCAGAGGCAGTGTTGAAGTGACCCTCGGACACCGCTGCGGTGCCTGGCCTGAACAGCGCAGTGGAGGGGCGGCAGGAGGCTGGGCCCTGTGTCGGTGGAGGGGGGCCTTTCCACCAACATCATTGCTCACTTTGACTACGTCACTGCTCACACCTGGCGCCTGCCCGATTTGGGACCCTGCACGCTTCACTGAGCCCGCGACCTTCCTAGCCTATGTCAGGGGACACAGACACACCGGCAACCACCGCCACATTAACTCCCACCCTGGGGATACAGCACAAGCACAGCCACGTGAGAGTGCAGGTGGCGCGGTCGCTACCTGGTAAGGGACACCGCCACTAGATCTGCATTACAGAGCTGCTATCACCTCGGAGAAGACAGCGAGGAACTCCCGCTTGCCCGGAGGGGACAGCCACCCCGCAAGAGGCTCCTTCTGGGCCCCTTGCCCAGACCGGCGACTGCTGGCTCGGGATTGACAGAATGTCCAAGACCAGAAACAACAAAGTGAAACCCCTCAAGGACATTTTTGGCCGCTCGCAATCTATACCCAATATGGCGTCCGCGACACACGAGGCAGAGGCTGGGAGGTGCCCTGCGGCTACTGGAGAGGAGCCAATCACGAAAGCCTTCCTTGAATCGCTGTTCCTCACTCTTAGAGAGGACATTCAATCGGTGAAGGCTGAATTTGCCACAGAACTTCGGGAGGTACGCCGGGACGTGGATAGCGTTGGGGAACGGGTTGCCTCTCTCGAGGAGAAAAGCGATGCCACAGTATCGGACCTGACCACACTCCAGCAGGAGGTTATCCGACTTCAAGACCAAAACGTCGACATGCAGACCCAGATGGAGGACTTGGAAAACCGATCCCGAAGGCACAACATCAGGATCCATGGGGTCAAGCCTTCAGAGGACTCCCACGACTTCTTTGCTTTCACCCAGGGTCTCTTCCGCCACATCTTGGGGGATTCGCAGGAGTCTGGTGTGGTTTTGGACAGGGCGCATAGAGTGGGGCCACCCCGGGCCAACAGCGCTCCGCCAGCGGACATCTTGGTATGCGTTCAAGACTTTAAGACTAAGGAGGCTATACTAGCTAAAGCACGATCACTCCATCCCATATCATTTCAGGGTCACTCTCCGGTGCTCTACCAGGACCTTGCCCTGATCACATTACAGAGGCGCCGCCAGTTCCGTCCGGTTACTGAACACCTCCGTCAACAGGGGATATCATATTCTTGGGGGCACCCCTTCCGCCTCATCTTTCGTCATAACGGGAAGCTACACCAGCTTCGCTCTCTCATAGAAGCATGTCGCTCGCTGGGCCTGGCGGAGCCGAGCGGGGAAGACGATGATCGCAGCGCCACCTCAGGGCCCGAGGTCTCCCCGTCGGGGTGGCAGCGGCAGGACAGGAGGCGGCGTTCCAGGCGGCCGCCCAAAGCTGAGATAGCCAGGGGTCAGCAGGCGGCCCTCACTGCAGCCACTGAGGCCCTTGCCGGAGGGGACCAAACTGCCAAATGACCTTCTTTGAACCACCGGACCTTTCACTTGCATCTTTGCTGGCTGCGGGGGGGCGGCGGGTGGGTCGATCCCTCTACTTGGCCACACGATGACCCCCATCTGGTTGACTGACCAGTCGTCCTGGGATGACGGACTATTTGGATCACTTATTTTTGTTCGAACTGTCCCCCGTTGGGGACAAGTTATGGGGACTTTTTCCCTGGGGGTTTTGGTTTTTCCCTTTTTTTTATTCATTTTTCCTTTTTGCATTTTTCTGGGTGGGTCCCTCCTGTCCACCGTTCCCTTCCTACTACTGGTATGGCTTGATGAACAACTCTTCACAGTTCTCGCTCACCGGTACCGCTCAATGGGCTTGCTCCCGGGGTACCCCGCCATAGCCCACACATCCTCCGCACGTTAGATGTCGCGTAGGCTGCTTAAGGTTCTGACCCTTAATGTCCGGGGACTCAACAACCCCATCAAACGTAGGGCTGTCCTCAACTATTTGGAGCAATCCACCGCCGATATTTGTCTCCTACAGGAGACACACCTGCTGTGCAAAGACCATCACAGGATGAAATCCCGAGCCTTCCCAACACAGTTCTTTTCCTCCAACTCCACTAAGTCGGCAGGGGTGGCTATACTTGTTTCCCGTTCTTTCCAGGACAAGGTGCTACAGAAGGATGCCGAGATCAGGGGCCGCCTACTCACATACCAGTTCCTAGTAGCTGGGGTATCCCTTATAATAGGTTCGGTGTATGCCCCTAATGAAGGTCAGGACAAATTCCTCCACGACGCACTCACTGAGGCCACAGCCAACTCGGAAAGGCGCCTGCTCCTTGGGGGTGACTTGAATCTTGTCTTCGACAATATCACCGACCGCTCCTGTCAACGCACTAGCCAAGCAGGGGCCCTCTCCCGGTCGGGGTTAGCCCGCATCCAGGAACTTGGGCTGGTCGACCTATGGCGTCATTTTCACCCTCACAGTCGAGCGTATACCTATTACTCAGGAGCCCACAAGACCTATGCCAGACTGGACTATTTCCTATGCTCCACCCCATTACAAGCGCTAGCCACTGACGCCCGATATTCTCACTGCGTCCCTGTCGGACCACTCTCCGGTCATGGCCTCCTTCTCACTACCACACACACAGCTACCTCAGCGACACTGGCGCCTGCGAGACTCCCTATTACACCAGGCCTCCATAATCGACCAGATTAAATCCTCCATCTCGAACTACCTAGCCCTTAATTCTAATGCAGATACCTCACTCGCGACACAATGGACCGCTCTCAAAGCTGTCTTACGGGGAGAATTCATAGCTATCTCCACAGCTATCAACAAAGAGCGCAGTCAAAAAAGAGCTGAGCTTACTCAGAGAGTCGCTGAATTGGAGCATAGGCACCAACGTACTGGGGCAGCCAGGGCCTGGCGCCAACTTTGCACGGAACGAAAGCAACTCGCGGCGCTGGACCAGGACAGGGCTGAATATGCGGCCCTTCGCCTGCGACACTCCTACTACACCGGAGGGGATAGGGGTGGCCGGCTTCTGGTCCATAAACTGCGGGAAGCGAGACAGCGACAGGGGGTGCAAACCATCCGCCCTGCTGGGGGGGACCTCACATCGGACGATGTAGCCATCGCAGAAGCCTTTCGAGTCTTCTATGCTAAGCTTTATTCGGGTGACTCCCTGGACATGCTTCGCAGCTTTGAATATCTGGAGGCGGCGCAAGTTCCCACTCTTGACCATGCGCAGGCCGCCTACCTAGACAGAGACATCGGGACGGAAGAAATCATTGCGGCGATCTCTCGCCTCCGACTCGGCAAATCACCTGGCCCGGATGGGTACTCCGCAGCCTTCTATAAAACCTTCTGTAATCAGGTGGCCCCTTTATTGCGGGATCTCTTTAACGCGTTCGCACACACAGGCGCCATCCCGGAGGAAATGCTAGAAGCCTCGATTGTCGTTATCCCGAAGCCCGGAAAGGATGCGACTCTCTGCAGCGCGTACAGGCCGATCTCCCTCCTAAACATAGATATCAAACTATACACAAGCATCCTTGCGACGCGTCTGGCCACCTACATGCCCCAACTGGTGGACCCGGATCAAGCGGGCTTTTTATTCCAGAGGCAAACGAGTGACAACACGAAGAGAGTATTGCACCTCATAGAAAAAGCATCTCGCACACAGGGGGAATACATGCTACTAGCAATCGACGCGGAGAAGGCCTTTGACAGGGTCCACTGGCCCTATTTAGAACAAGTACTACAGAGATTTGGCCTTGGAGACAAGATGCGCACCCGCATTCTGAACTGCTATCGTTCACCTCAGGCCACAGTTCGAGTTAATGGGCAGACATCCTCCCGCTTCCCCATAGGCAGGGGTACACGACAGGGCTGCCCCCTCTCCCCCCTCCTTTTTGCACTGTACATGGAGCCCCTAGCGCAAAGAGTCAGACTCCATCCCCTTATCACTGGGATTAAATTCGGCGGAGACACACATAAGATAAGCCTCTACACGGACGACATTCTGCTCTCTCTCACTGACCCTATTCAGACACTACAAGCTCTATTTATTGAACTGCACAGCTTTGCGCAGGCTTCTGGGTTTAAAATTAATATGGACAAATCCACTGCCCTTAATATCTCGCTATCGGCAAATACGCTGGCTTGCAAACAGAAAGAGCATCCTATCCAGTGGTCCACCACCGCGGTCCCTTACCTAGGGGTGCAGCTAGGCTCCACCATCCCAGCCACTGTAACTGCTAACTATGACAGGCTCCGCACCCACATTCGAAGGGAACTGGGCAAATGGAAACACTACCCCCTCTCCTGGCTCGGTAGAATAGCTGCTATCAAAATGACAATTCTTCCCCAGATCCTTTATTTATTTCAGACCCTCCCCCTACGCCCTCGCGTTGGCTGGATCCTTCAGACCCAGTCCGACCTGGCACAATTCATAGGGCAGGGCCGCAAACCACGGTTCAAGCACGCGATCGCAGTCCTGCCCCCAGAACGGGGAGGGGTTGGAATACCAGATCTACAGCTTTATTTTTATGCTGTACAGCTTCGCTACCTGGTGGAATGGAACCGCCTAGAATCCGGAAAACACTGGTTGTTCCAGGACCAGGCAGTTGCAGCCATGCCCCTGCAGGGTATCCCATTCCTTCGGAAGAAGCATAGACCGCCTAATCTCTATGCTTCGTACATCACGAGCAAGATTATGGAGGCATGGGACCGTACCGCTATCACACACGAGCTGACATCATTCCCCTCCCCCCTGACACCACTGTTTAATAACCCTGATTTTCACCCGGGGGTAGACCCTAAAGCGTTCACGAACTGGCGCTCCACCCCATGCAGATCTCTGGGTCATCTGTTCGATCTAGAGGGCATCATTCCATTCCCACAGCTTAGAGCGAACTATGGTGTCCCGGAGACGGAACGCCTGCCATATCTACAACTCAGACACTGGGCACTCCAACCACAGGTCAAACCTGGCGCTCAATGCCTGTTAACCCCATATGAGAAGTGGCTGATCACCCGAACTTCCGATAAAAAACTTATCTCTGACCTCTATCAACACTTACTGGCAACCACTACCCTTACATATAATGCTGGACGGGCACGATGGGAGCGGGAGCTGGGTAGGACTTTATCTCACAAGGAATGGGATGGCATATACTACAGGGCCCGACACTCGGCCTATCACACCGGTCTTACGGAAACGATGACCAAGGTAGCTACCTATTGGTATTACACACCAGAACGCCTGCATCAATTTGATTCCCACCTTAGCGCACTGTGCTGGAGGGGCTGTGGGGAGGTGGGAACCCTGGAACACCTTTTATGGAGCTGTGCCCGCATTCAACCATACTGGACACCAATCCTCGATGACATAGATTCTCATCTTGATACTCAACTCCTGCGCTTCCCAGCATACATTCTCCTTGGACTGCCCAACCCGTTAACTTATCCCTTGAAATCCCAGAGGGGCCGACTAATCACCATTGCCCTAGGGGCAGCCACCCAGAACATATTAGCACACTGGCGCTCACCCCAGACTCCCCCCCATTCAGGTTGGCTACAGAGGCTTTGGACGATAATGGGAATGGAGAAACTATCCCTCACACTGGCGGGCAGGGGGGATGAATTTCCGGAGTTGTGGCGCCCCTTCCTGACCTTGCTTACAACCGAATTCCGGGAATTGACATGCCCTCGCTATCTTCGGCTTCTCCGGTTAGCGGATACACAGATCCCACCAAAGCGCACTCCCAAAACGCTACGATAAACTGCCTTACGCTTAGCACCCTTCCCCTTCTCTGGGGCTTTTTCGTTTTGTGGACAGGAGGTGGGGGGGGGGGAGGGATGGGGGTGGGGGAGACAATTGTTGTTCTGTTTCCTTTATTCTTACTGAAGGCCTTCTTTTATAGACCCGCTCCCAGCATATTACTTGGTAACACTCTCATTATTGACATACGTTGTCTGTATTGCACTGTCTTTAAGGAGCAGGGGGTCCTGTTCTTCTTTCTATGTTCGAAAATCAATAAAAGATTTAAACCATAAAAATATTTAGGATCATACAGTAATGATCCCATAAATGCTATGATGCTTTAATGTTTTTTTGCCTTAATGTTTTTTGTACTCATGATGTATCATTTTTGTTCTTTTAAAAACTTGTATTGTAAAGATGAAGTTTTTTTTTAATGTTTGTAATATAACACATTCAAACATAGCTACAGAGTCCGAGCTTCTTGTACATTTGGAAATATTTTGTCAAACTTGTTAATAGTTGGCTCTCGAACCCCTCGGGGTCCTCGCAGTGCACTGTAACTAGGATCGGTTAATTCCGATTCTTCCTCCTATTGAGTTCCTTCCAAAAAGCCACTGATTTTCTGATACCGTCAATCCTTTTCCCTATGTTTTCGGCTAAATATGTTGTGCTGGTATGTGTCAGTGTAATCCCCAGATATCGTGCCCCCTCTGGAACCCATCTCATCCCAACAACGGGGAGCTCATTCTCAGGCTTCCCTATTAAGCCCCCCATGGGAAACAACTTCGATTTCCCTGGGTTGAGGCGTAGGCTCTGCAGTAAGCACCGGAACTGCTTCCTCCGGCCGACGCAGATATACCAACGAGTCGTCGGCATACATAGAGACCACGTGGAGTGTTTCCCCCAGTCTGATCCCCCATCCCTCCATCTTTGTTCGTAAAGTAAAGGCCAAGGGCTCCATTGCGATGGCAAACAGGAGCGGGGTCAAGGGGCACCTCTGCCTAGTGCCTCTTTTCAAACTAAAACTTTCTGAGACTTGCCCTCGTATACGAACCCTTGCAGTTGGTCTGTTATATATGACTTGCATCCATTTTATAAATGACTGTCCCACCCCCATCCCATCCAACACTGCCCACATGTAATCCCACTCCACGGAGTCAAAGAAGTGTTGAATATCTAGTAGGCCCAGTGCCCAATTTTCTGACTCCAAACTCGGTGCATGCCAGACGTGTGCTAAGCGCCGTAAATTATGAGTGGTATTCCGCTTAGGGATAAACCCTGCCTGATCTGGATGGATCAGTTGGGACATATACGGCAGTAGCGGGGCTGCCAGTATCCCACTCAAGATTTTGGCGTCTACATTAAGGAGCAAAATTGGCCTATAGGAGCTTGCCAAGAGGGGGTCCCTATCCGGTTTAGGGAGCATAGATACGATCGCCTATGACATTGTGTTCGGTAGCGTTTTACTGTCCAGGGCCTCATTGAACACTTCCAACAGGCGATCCACCAGCAAAAGCGCATATTTCTGGTAAAACTCCGCCGGGAGCCCATCTCCCCCCGAGCATTTCTCTGTCCTCAATTTCCGTATAGATGCCAGGATTTCCTCCCTGGAGATTGGCGCCCCAAGAGCTTCCGCCTCCACATCATCCAGCGTGGGGAGCGCCATACCAGCCAGAAACTCCTGTAACCCCCCCCGGGGTAGTTCGCTGGGCACCCGTGCACCTGGATTTCAAATATGATGCAAATTCCCTCAGAATCGCTCCTTGTGTTTGCAATAAGACCCCGTCATTAGTCTGTAGTTGTAATATGGGCGTATGTTCCTTTTATGTTTTCAGTAGCCTTGCGAGTAGCGCCCTCGACCTGTCTCCTTGCATATGTAGCCATTGCTTATACGATGTATATGCACATTTTTCCAACCTGGCCCAGGCGTCCAGCAGCTTTCCACGCACCCTCGTCCACTCAGCCAAGTGTTCATGCACCTCATGTAGAGTGCCCTCCAGCCCCTTCAATTGGCGTTCAAGTTTTGAGATGTCCCTCTCCAACTGTTGTTTCACCCCGTAGGAGATCTTCATACACACCCCTCTTACCACCACCTTCATGGCCTCCCATTCGATTGATCTAGTAGAAGCCGACCCCCAGTTCTCTTGGAAATAATTGTGCAGAGTCTCTGATACCACTGCAGCATAGGGCGGATCTGTTAGCGCTTCCACCCTGACTCTCCAAAGCCGGACGGCCGGACGGCCAGGCCCGCTCCGTAGGATAAGCAATAGTGGTGCATGGTCCGAAATGTAGCGGGGAGGTATAAAACACTCTCCGTTTCCGCCGACAATCCCGGCGTGAGACAGCAGTGGTCAATACGACTAAACGTATTGGCTGCAGGGGTGTAACATGAGAACACTTTCGTTGTTGGATTCCTTGCCCTTCACTCGTCCCTAAGTTGTAAACCCTGCATCAACTGGTCTAGCGATAGCAACATGCGTGGCCTAGTCTGAGCCCTTGGGGGGTCTCTATCTAGATTTGTGTCAAAGACACAGTTAAAATCTCCTAAGAGGACAACCTTGGCCCCTGTATATGGTAGTGCTGCTTTGAGGATGGTCGGAAAAAAGTCAGGGCAGTCCACATTTGGCACATATACATTAACAATACACAACTCCTTGCCCTCCCATTTTCCATGTAGAATAACATATTTTCCTTCGGGGTCTAATACGTGACTCATATGCTGAAATGGGACTCCAGGAGCCACCCAAATCATAGCCCCTCTTGCAAATCCTGAGTAGGAATTAGCATACATCTGCCCTCTCCATTTTCTACGTATACTCGCAATTGTACCCCCATACATGCTTTTCCTGTAACCCTGCAATCCCAACTTTATACCGTTTTAGAAAGGCATAAACTCTCCGTCTTTTCTCCAGACCCGCCATTCCCTTGATATTCCAACTAAGTAATTTCAAAGTTTGTGTCGTCATTATTGTCTGTTCATGTAAGGAGGTGTGGTAGGATGGTTCTGTCTTGTTCGTCCCACGTCTCCCACCTTGCCCAGTAGCTAATCCCCCCCATAACCATGTACAACCCCCACTTAACCATGAAAACTACATAACTAGAACTGTCCCGTTTTCCTCCCCTCGGGCAGTCGCGCAAGTTCCGCTGCTAGCAATGAATCCAGTGCAAAATTCGACACATACCGCCCCAAACCTCCCATCCCAAACCCTTCAACTTGTCTTGCAGACCATAAGATACAGAGCCGCAGCTCAGGCTCTAACCCGGGCCCGAATCGAGCCCAGGGAAATTCTGTAAGATTGAGTGCTGTGCAAGAGATCTGAACCCGACAAAGGCACGAGATTGCTCTCCAGAGGCCTTCGTGGGGTCAACTCTGATGGGGGCGTCGCTGCCCCGCAGCTGCCCACTCCCGTTACATTATTCAAAAAGTGAGAAAAGTCCTTATTAATGAGTCTCTTATAGTCCTTAACAACCTCTCAGTCCATGCATAACTAGTACCACAATAGTGCTTATTCACCAGCAGTAGCACTTATCTGTACTTCTGTTCCGTCGAATATTGGGCGCCATCATTCCGGTCCACTTCCCTTCTCTCCGATGTCTGTTTCCGGATCTTGGGTCACCACAATAGATTGCGGAACAGTCTCAGTGTCGGATGTGTGCAATGTGCCATCCTGAAGAACTTTGATACGGCCGGGGCCCTTCTGTGAGTCTATCCGTTGTTGTCTTTGTGACCGTCTATGGTCATACATTGTATCCGGCCCAGCGTGACTTCCAGAGGACTCTGTAGATGATACCAACAGTTGTCCTCTCGATGTAATGTAATGTAAATGTAAATTGGTATTTGTAAAGCGCTAACTGCCACTCCAAAAGGAGCATCCTGGCGCTGGTTGAATGGAGGTGAAAGGGGGGCTCAGGGATGTTAAATGAGAGAGAGGCATAATTCGTCAGAGGTGCTAAAAACCCAAGTTTTCAGGGCCTTCCTGAAGAGTGTTTCTGTTTTTTGCAGTCTTAGGTGGGTTGGTAGAAGATTCCATGCTTTAGTACCCAAGGCGGCCACTGTTTTTCCTCCTTTTGTTTTACATCTAAAAATGGGTGGTTTAAGGAGGTTGGCTGATGAGGACCTGAGAGTCCTAGTTGTAATGTAGGGGGTGAACCGTGCTGAAAGATACTTAGGTCCCAATTTAAGTTTGGCTCTGTAGGTGATTAGGAGAATTTTAAAAAGAATTCTCTTGTGTAGCGGAAGCCAATGAAGGACTTTTAGTGCCGCCGATGCCGATCCCCTGGCATCCAGCCATTCGGTAGCGTCCCCTGCTGAGTAGAACAGGGCACGCCCTTCATTTTCAACACTCAGTTTCGCGGGAAACATGAGGCTGTATTTCAAGTTCAACTCACGCAGCATGCGCTTGACCGCTACACACGTTTTTTGTTGATCTTGTACTCTCTGCGTATAGTCGGGGTATTTGGAGATGGAGTGTCCTTCGTAAAGGAACTGTCCTTGGTTTCGCGACATCTGCAGAAGGAAGTCCCTGTCTCTATAATTAAACAGCTTGGCAATAATGGCCCTCGGAGAAGCCCCTGGTCTGGGGGGCGGAACAAGCGGCCTGTGTGCGCGCTCGATGTTAAAAAAATTTGAGAGGGTCTTGGGAGCGATCACCTTAGTGAGCCAATCCTCCAGGAATAACTCTGTGGAGGGGCTTCTGCTTTTTCGGGAAATCCCACAAAACGTAAATTATTCCTACGCGATCTCCCCTCTGAATCCTCCGCCCGCTCGCCCAGTTTTATCACCTGCCTTTTTAGGTCAACCGCTGTGGCGCTGAGGGATTTGACCTCGGATTGTAACGTAGTCACGTCTTTTTCGGTATTGGACACTCTATCCGACACTTTCCGCAGATCAGCCCAAAGCAAGTTGACATCTATGGCCATTGAGTCAATTCTATTTACCATGTCGTTCCTGGTTGTTTGAATGGCTTGGATCACGTCCACCAACATGGGGAGACCTTCTTCATTTCCACCTGGAGGCACTTGGTCACCCCCATTGTTGTCGTCGCGTTGTTCCAGTCCCTGCGCTAGTGGCTGTGCATAGTTGGAGATCTTATTCGTTTGTGGCTTGGGGATCCTGTCCTTCCCCATGATTGTCGTCGACTGGGTCTCACTCCCCTCCCAGAAGAATGTTCTGTGCTGCCCTAGATGTATGAAGACTGAATCACATACAGTTTCCAGTGGCGGTAAAAATGCCCACCAGACACCCAAAGGACCTTGCTCACTCACCGCGTTGCAATCCTTTCAGTTGGGACGGTCGTGCCCTCATTGTCCGGCGGTCCGTGCCATCACCCCCATGGACCAGGGTGTGTAACGGTATCTCCTGCAATTTATCCTGAGTACTCTCAAAAATCCGAGGAGCCCCTCCAGACTGCCGGCTTCCTTCTCGATATGTGATGGTGGCAACCGTCACAGCAACCTCGACACTGAGATATCAGTCGCGCTGAACGGTATCCTATCTTTACTTGATTATGCACACAGTTCAAGGCCCCACTTTAGCCCCTACCGACTCCGATCAGCCCTCCAAGTTTTCTGGCCGAGCACTAGCAGTTTCTTTAGTGTAACTACTTTATTAGCCTCTTGCATTCATTCCTTCATGTGGTATTCTCGTGGTTCGCAACCATAGCCTAGCCGCTTCCAAGCCGGGCCCCGCTGTTGCTGCCAAATACGCTCACCCGCGTCCCCGGGGAACCGATGCGTTTATTGCGGGGACCAGGAAACACAATTTCGCATGTGTCCGGGCCTCTAGAGCCCCGGCGCTCTTCTTCACTGCCCCTCCTTTCCCAATGTGCCGCTCCCGCGTACCTCTGTCTCTCTCAGCGGCGCCCAGGGTCGGTCGCGGCTCCGGACGGAGTCCTCCGTTCCTCCAAGTTTCCCCAGGGTGCCAGGAGCTCCAACCGCCGTCCCGGGATAGCCGGTATGAATTTTGCTAAACCCGGGCCGCCCAGTCGTGTCCCGGGCCTCTCAGGCATTCCCTTTCCAGCCGTCGGCACTGACCCAAGATGGCGCCTCGCGTCGTCCGGGGCCTCGTCTTCCCCGTTACGACTGTGCACCGTCACCTCCACTCTCCCGGTGTCCCGAACGCCTTCAGGTACAAATCAGTGCCACCTCGGACTGCAGATTTGCTGGTTGTTGAGGTCAGGATTAGTCAGGATGTTGATATAATGCAGGCCGCCGCGAGGAGCTCGGAAGAAACGCGACTACACAGCCATGTTATTAAGCCACGCCCCAATTGCTGGGGTTCTTGCGGTGCTCATTCAGCCAGGCCTTCAGAGTGTTGTTGCGCTCAGGGGCAATGATCTTGAGCCTGGTGGAATGCCTGAGCTGGTGATAGCCTGATGTCCTCCATGCTTGTTGACCCGGTTGCCTCAACATCTCCAAGGCAGCAGCATAGATACGCGGGTGCCTGGAGGCTGTGAATCAAAGAGGGTACGAGAGTTCGCTTTTGTGTTACTCAAACCAGCACACAGACTGGGGGTCGAGGTGGGGGTTGAGGGGGTGGGGCAGCTGAATGGGACCATCCACGGGGAAGTTCAAGTCAGAGGGGACCCCGGGCTCACCTTTGGCGCCGAGTTGGTGCCTCTACGTCGGCCTCGGTAGTCTCCCTGCTACCAGTCGGCTGGGCACAGCGGGAACCCGGCAGCGCCCGGAGCCACATGGCAGAAGACCAGCGGCAGTCTCCCGAACACCAGACAGCTGTGCAAAGCTGAGCAGCACTCGCAGCGGAACAGGCCACATGTCGGGCATGCCTGGGCCAGGCCACAAAGCACACCATCCTCCCGCTGGAGTGGGCCCCACCGCCAAGATGGTGGTCTCCTGCATCTCCTCTCCCTGTCGTTGGTGTGCGATCTCCGCCGTGTCGCCCATGTTCCACGATCCTGGGCTCCATGGGGGATCGAGCGATCGTCTCCCTCGAATCCCGACACGTGATGGCTAGATGGAGGAGCCCGCCAGGATCCACACTGAAATGGCGATCCGGAGCCCAGGAGCTCCCGACCAGAGCTTCTTAGCAGTGGGCCTGTAATTTTGTCTGCATCCATTGTCATTTGTAGTTTTCAACCTTTTCTCAAGTACATAAAGCACTAAAAACTGTTAGGATTAATTCAAGGATAAGTGTTTCATAGTACATGCAATAACCATTTCTCATGCACTATCAGCCTATCCCACCTCTACCGTCTGTTGTCTCCGAAGACACACCTCGGCTGTGCTGCCTGGCATTCACACACATGAGGTAAGGGCTCAGAGAAGACATCAAAATGTTCACCAATATGTTAAACTTTTCCTTTATTGAATGTTTACAGTCTCCACAATGTGGTCTGGTGGTCTCTTGGAGCTAAGCACAAGACCCCAGCGATGTTATGTCGATGTTCTTATATATATTTTTTCTTCTGCGCTGTTTTACTGGGATGTTTTCCTTCTCGTAGCATGCCATACTTTGCTTACACGTAGAGTTGGGCAAGCTAAGCAAGACTCAAACTCAGTGCTTTAAATGGGCATGTACTGTCTAGTACTGAGTACCGCACTTTCTAATTTTGAGAGAGAGTACCTGCACTTTTCAAGAGAAACATAATATTTTTAATTGGCGAGTACTGGCACTTCTCAGAAACAAGCAAGTACTCTGGTACAGAGTACCTGCACTTCGATTTTTCCATTTCAAGCACTGCTCAAACCTGGCTGAAGTCAGATGTCTGGCATAGGCTTTGCACTTGTACCATGGAGACTAGTTCCAAAATAGCCCCAGGACAGGCAGTGCCCAAACTCTCCATAATGTAAAATGTTAAAAACATAAACGTAACACAAGAAAGCTGAGCAGATATAAAATCTGAGTTTCTGCTTGAACTATGTTGAAGGGAACATCTATTAATAAAGTAAGACAGAACAATTTTACACAATAATATTGTTTCAATCAATCATATGGGAAAATCAGCCAGGCTCAAAAAGAGACCTAAGTCTGAAGTTCAAAGTTTTTGATTACAGGCAGTAGCATATATAATGCAAAAGCCATAAAAAACACAGGTTACAAATTCCTACTCAACGCAAATAGCAAGCTGGGCAGATAAGATATTACCTAAACACGTACCTATTTCCAAGAATGTACATGCCTATGTTTAGCAGAAGCCCCTTCTTTGGGTTAGTTCTCAGAATAAGGGTGAGATAATACAGAATTTTTTTTTTGCTTTTCTGCATAGCGAGTGATTAACTCTTGTTTGACGTCAATGGGCCCACCCAGCCTATCTGACTTTAACATATTCTCAACAGGCTTGGGCTAAGGCAGAATCCACCCTTTTGTACAGCCTGTACTCAGTGCTCCATGACAATGCAAAAAAACAGTTTCTACTGTCGGCCTATCGTGTGTTTGTTTAACAGATAGAATTGTGGTGACTTTTTCTGAGATGTCTATACTAATTATTAATGTCCTGTCAAGTTTGAGTCTGCAAAGAAATATAATCTATTTATATGTTTCAGCGCAGCTAAATTGGCCTTACATTTTTTGTGTGTTTCCTAAAACTAATGTGCACTATGACCTATGTATTTCTGCAGAACCCACTGTTATCTTTTTCAGCACGTCCATGTATTAGCTTAGGCTGGTCCATTACTTACATAGGTTTAAAACTATCCCTTACCTGATATTGTATTGGGGTTTGAGATTTTATTTGTGTGTATGTGTGTATAAAATGTATTCTTATTATTTCCCTACATCATTCCCCCCTAGTTGATTCTTTAACTATGTTTCCCACCTTCCCATCTACTAGGGGATCACTTAATGCTCACTACTCTATCGCTCGACATCCTTCATAACCAAAAAGGCTCCTCCCGTTTTACCTTTCATCCTTTTACAACATTCTATTATTTTTTTTAAAACACACTTTATTGATTTTCTTTGTTTTACAAGTAATACATTACGTTAGGTACTTTGGTAGGCACAATAGCAGTATTTTATCATGCATAACATCAGGTGTAAGCCTCAGTATTGCAGTGTTTACAAGTATTTTGTACCATTTCTTGCAGTATACTTTACAGAAACCTTATTTAGAAGATACCAAGGTAGTAACAGGATACTCTTACAAGTGCATTTAGAATAACTTCAACAATTACGAAACCCCCCTCCCGCCCTCCCTTCTCTGGCTCCGCTTTGGTTAGTGCCTATGGTGCCCAGTTCCATCCTGGTAACTACTTCTATTTATGTTGGCGTAATTAATATGCTGTTTGCAAATGGCAGCGTTACGCATGTAGCATTCTTGGGTCAAAATCGTGCCATCAGGGGACTGTTTGCGATTGTTCCTCTATGTGTCATTTACCACTGGGACAGGCGCAGGCTCTAGTGCTTTAGATGCCTCCAGCATCAAGTCCCAGTCCATTGAAATCAGGGTTTGCGCAACCCTAGGGCCTCTTCCCGCCTAATGGCAGCACTCTCTACACTGCCCCATCGTACCACCTCCCCATGCCACAGATACATTGATGGACCCCTTGCCGATTTCCACCTCATGGTTATTGCACGCTTTGCAAGGAGAAGTGCTAGGTCAGCGAACCGCGAGTGTACCTTCCGCGATTTTGATCGCCGATGCATCCCAAGTATGCAGTTTCCAGCTGTCTTCTCTGTAGGAATGCCCGTCACCGTTCTGGTGCTCCGGACGACATCTGTCCAAAACTCCACTAGCACAGGGCAGGACCACAACATGTGCAGAATGTCAGCATCCTCCACCTTACATCTGGGGCAATATTGTTGTGTGCGCGGGAACATACGCTGCAAGCAGTGTGGAGTGAGATAAGCTCTATGGAGGATCATATGCTGGATAAATTTAAATTTGGCGTTTCGTGATACCTTTTTAGGGTACTCTAGCAGGGCGGTCCATTCCCTGTCAGTCAGATCCCTTCCTAGGTCGACGAACCATCTGTTACGTAAATCAGTGAGTGAGATTCCAGCGTGTGCCCAAATACCTTTGTAGAGCCATTTTGTGAGATGCTGCCCCTCCCCCATTAGATACATTGCTTGTACCAGTTCATGTGTCATAGGTTCTTCTCTTGCAGGGGCCCAATGCCTCTTAACATACACGGTTAGTACTGCATGTGTCATATATAGATTGCCCGAGACCCCATTTTCCCTGGTAAAGTTCTCGTGATCCATGAGAGCCCCGGCACTGAAGAGTGCCTCTACTGTAGTGACTCCTCCCTCAGACCAGCTGCGGGTGTTCCGTTTCGTAATGAGACCTGTGGGTGTAGGGATATCTAGTAGCGGTGTGTTGTTTGAGTATGGGGTACACTGGCGCATGTACTGTAGTGCTTTCCTCCAGTACACCAGTGCTGTGCGCAAAAGTGTCGGGGCATCCTGGGGGACCCGAGGACGAGGCAGCAGGAGTGTATGTAGGATCCCGTGATTGAGATCCTGGGTTGTATATCCCAGTTCATACAGGTTACGCCCTGCCAGCCAGAACGAGAGCCACTGCAGTTGGCTTGCATAGCTATATGCACGGAGGTCAGGGGCTCCCAGTCCCCCCTTTGTCTGTCTCCAGCTGCAGTTTGGCTAGACCCATCCGACGGCGGCCATTCCCCCAGATCAAGTCAGATAATAGCGTCTCAAGTGCCTTGAATATAGGTGCGGGGATTAGCACTGGGAGGTTTGTAACAAAGTATAGTACTCTTGGGAGAACCACCATTTTGGAGATCGCCACCCGACCCATTACAGATAGCGGTAGCGAGATCCAAAAGGTCGCCTGGGATCGGAGCAGCCCTAATCGATCTGGTCAGGTTGCCCTCTATTAGGTCTTGCGGGTCTCTGTATATATTGATGCCTAAATATTTGAATGTGTGTTGCGCTACTGTTAGAGAGAGCTGCATTGCAACATGTCTGGGCGCGCGCCAGGGTGAAAAAAGAAGGCTTGCGATTTAGCCTCATTGATAGCCAAGCCCAAGACTAGTTCAAATTGTCTAAAAATGTCCGGAATCAGCCCTAGGTCATTGGGTAGGTCTCTGGCGTATACAATGATATCGTCAGCATATGCTGATAGCACATGCGCGGCATTGCCCAGTCTGATCCCTATTTGCTCTGCCTCTGTCCGCAGCTTGATGGCCAGGGGCTCTAGCGCAAGCACAAATAGCAGCGGTGATAGTTGGCACCCTTGGTGGGTACCTTTGCCTATTGGGTATGCCCGCGATATGCGAGTCCCGGTGCGGGCCCGCGCCGTGGGCGCCGTGTACAGCAGTTGTACCCACTTCAGATATTCCCGTGGTATGCCAAATTGCCCCAGTGACCTGACGATGTAATCCCACTGCAGGGCATCAAAGGCCTGCCTAAGGTCTAATGCAATGCAGCCTCCATTCTGAGTGTCTGCTGGAATGGACCCCATGACATGGTAAAGTCTTCTGATGTTGAGAGACGTGCTGCGCGCAGGAACAAACCCGCATTGATCCGCATGTATGAGTTTGTGCAGGTATGGGAGTAAGCAGCGTGCCAGTATTTTACTTAATATGTTATATTCCGTAGCAAGTAGAGAAAGGGGTCTGTACACTGAGATATCTGTAGCGGAGCGTCCCGGTTTAGGAATTGATACAACTAATGCTTGCATTGTGGTGGAGGGAAGGGTCCCTGTGTCCATCTCGGATTGATACAGCAGTTCCAAATGGGGAATCAAGGCATCTGAGAAGGTGTCAAAGAATTCTATAGGCAGGCCATCTAGGCCCGGGGCCTTGTTGCGCGGTAACGCCCGGATAGCCTCTCTGATTTCAGCTCTTGTAATGGGGCCTGACAGTTCGTCCCTGGCGGCATCGTCTAGCTGGGGGAATGGTAGGTCGTCCAGAAAGGCCTCTATAGATTCGCCTATCTGTTGCACTGGGGCTTACAACATTCTATTATCATCTGAAAAATAAGACACGTCAAGAGCAATAACACCACCAAAGGCAACAAGGCCTTAAACAAGGCCAAAATCCAGGACGGCACCCTCTCAAACCAACCTATGAACCACTCCTCAGGGGCACCCCCCTCATTTACCATTTTCGTTTGTAGGTTATGCAAAGATCAAATGGCCTCAGCCAAAGTCCCATTGTTCACCTGCACACACTCCCCCTTCATGGCCGTCTTTATCAACTTTAATTCTAGTTCTTCTTCAAAATCAAGTGCCGGGGAGCGCACAGGGGGCTTGCAAACCGCATCTGGGCCTAGCCAGACAGTCTCTGCTTCCCCCTGGCTCAACCCTCCGATGGCAACCCCTAACGATAGCAACCATGCTACATATAACCACGTGTGTCATTGAATAGTCTGTGTTCCTGTGGGACTTTTTTCCAAACTGCAGTACCATAGTATTCTGAGTGTCTTTTTGTCCAGTGCTGATGAAGCAAGATCGTTGGACGGCCCAAGGGATGGTCATGTAACTGGGAGATGTTCACGCCTGGTATCACCAGGGTGGGGGTGTGTAGAGTCACGAGGGAGCAGAGGCCATTCCAGTTTGGGGGTAATTGCATGTGGAGCCGGGCCCCACACATCCAATAGTCATCCATCAGGCTGGAGGTGCCGCCCTGCATATTGGCATTGTAGGTGATGATCTTGCAGTTGAGGTTGCCCCCCCCCCACCCTTACTGTCCCATTCCCTCTGAAACAAAGAGAAAACTCTATTAATTTCATTACTATTTTTTGGTGTGTAGTAATTCCTGTCCATGTATATCTCTGCATTTGTGCATCCCATATTTCTTAACATAGGCCTATTATCTTATCAAATAGTAGGTAACCGTTTGTCTTGGTACCATCCCATAATGATATTGCTCTACATGTGAACTTGGCTCCAGTGTGCGATTTGTCATGCACAAATACTGATTCTGTAATGCTGAGACCTGATCTGCTGCACAATCAGGGGGTAAAGGGTTAACTAAATAGTTACTACATTTGGATGATGGGTAAGACCTTCCAAAAATGTCTTGGTGTAATATCCCTTTTACCCACTCTGTGTGAGCCCTCTTTTGCCCTCCCTTCAGTCTTAATATTTCTTCCATTTCTTTTTTTATGGGAAACACATTTTTATTGCTTTTCCAGATTAGTACATGTTACAACAGAGACATACACATGCCATAATATACATTTCCTGGTATTAGAGTTGGACTTGCAGGTATACAAAAAAAAACAAAAAACGAGCATCGTAGGTATTGCAATAAAACAGCAACCACAAGCATGCAATGATAATGACAAAAAGGAGATATGTAACAATACCCAAACTCCCTAACCCGCCCCCCAGAACAAGTTTGGGTGGTCCTAGTGTTCACAGAGTTAGAGACAGTAGGGTATTTGTGGAGTCCTATGTGTCCTGGGAGGCGTTGAAATGTCTAAGTTTGTGTCCTCTAGAAACATGCACAGTGATATTTCACTATCGGGGAGGAGAGAGTGATCCCCTATAGGGATATTTTCTCTGAGTCGGAACCAGGCACCAGGCGTGGTCACATATGGGCCTATCAGTGTCGCCCTTAGCTCCAGGGTCTACTACATGAACCTTTATTGAGGCCAATGAACTTGTGAACCTTCTGCCTCATCCATCATATCGCAGTTACTTGTACGCGGAACTGTTCAAGTAGCGCATCCTAATCAAAAGATATTGGCTTCTTGCAGAGGCCCCTATACTCCTCACGCCGCAGTGCCACATTTTCAGCTGAACCCCAGCGTAGCACCTCCTCCCCCCAAGACTCCCCTCTAGGAGCCTTAGGTGACTTCCAGCGCTGCGTAAGCAATCTCCTGGCCAGGAGTAATGAAAGGCAAACAAAGCGTTGCATCACTTGAGCCGTTTTGGGCAGCTGGGACAAATTCAGTATGTAGAATTACAACGATGTCCAGTTATGTATTCCCATCAGCCGCAAGAGCGCCCCTCAAATTTCCCCCAAATACCCTGTCAGGGAAGGGCAAGACCAAAGCATATGTATAATTTCTGCATTGGGTGAGTGTTAGAAATGGGGGTCTCTAGTTGGCGGAGGTAAGTTGTCCAAGTGCGGACCCTTCTTCCTAGTCAGGATAAGGGAGTTACACTCCTAAAATAACCCCTGCTCACCCCCTTGGTAGCTTGGCACAAGCAGTCAGGCTTATCTTAGAGGCAGTGTGTAAAGCATTTGCACATAACCAACAGTAATACAGTGTAAACACTACAAAAGGACACCACACCAGTTTAGAAAAATATCCAATATTTTTATATACTTAAGACAAGACCAAAACGATAAAAATCCACAATACAGTACTTAGAAATCTTCAGTTATCAAAATAACCTTCAAAAACAGTTCCTTGATGGGGCGTGGCTAGCCAGCCAACATGGCGGATGTGAATCCCTAGCGCTCGAGCTGCTATCCCCCATAAATCCGTCGAAATTATCCTAAATGTAAGCCATCCACGCCAAGAAGAAGTGGGACCAAGCGGCTAAAGATCTGCTGCGCCCAGTGAGCCCGGAGCTGAGCCATTTTGCCCATCGGGACTGTGGCGGCGGTGGTGAGGAAGGACAGGGCTTGTCTGCCGCGAAGCCGCGCACGGGAGCTTGCCGCCCGCGATCAAGCGGCGACCCCGGAGGCGGCGGAGAACTGATCCCTGAAGCGTGCACAAGCGGAGCCGAGCAACAGGAACGTCGTCGCGGACAGAGGGCCCGGAAACGTGCCGCCTGGCCCCCCCCCCGCTCCCCGGGACCGCAGTTGCCGCGGTAGGAAGGACGGAGGCCCACTGACTGCAAAGCCGACGGTGAGCAGAGGCGGGAAGCGGGAAGCGGCCCTCCCCATTGCTGTTACGGGAGGCCAGCCAGCAGCGACATCGTTCCAAGTGGGGATATCCTGGATCGCACCGTTCTGCCCCCTGAGACAGTAATCGCTGCGGAAAAGCAATCCGGGGCCACCAAGCGGCGAGGCCATGCACGGCTGGCGTCTGGCGGGTGGCGGCCGCCCAGGCCTGTGAGGCTACCCACCCAGCGACGGAGAACAACCGGGGTGAGGAGTTGGTGTACTCGCCAGCCCCTGGATCGGGAGTAACTCGCACCGGACACTCCTTTGCGGGGCCATCGTCGATAATCAACCCCGGAGGCCCAAACCCTGGTGAGTCGGGACCCCAACTGTGGCGCCGGGGCTGTGGAGCGAAGGTGATTGCGGTTCGGGGCACCGGGTACCTGTAAGGCGGGCTGCAGAGTCACTGAACTGCCAGGCGGCCTGTGGCGGGGGTTGGAGCTGCCCTATGCTGCGGTGATCTGAAGTGTGCAGCCCGGCAGCAGAAGCGGCGAAGAGGGGGAGGACGGATTATACACTGGTGAAGTTGCGGCTGCGGGGGAAATACTGGCAGGTGCACGACCCTTGCTGTGAGGGACCTGGACGGTGCTGGACCGGTACTGGTGAGAGTCGGAGGGAGCACTGATCGCCCTCTGGATGCCGGGCCTAGTGTTGTCCAACCACAGAGAACGCAACCCACCAGCTGAGGCCTAGGGGGCAGGCGTACGTCGTACCGCAGAGGCCGACAACATTGGGAGGCGACGCGGGTTGACCCTAATCCAACAACTGCGCTGTGGTGGCCGCTTCTGAGGGCTGCGGAGAGAAGCAGAGGTGGCGCTGATTGTGGGCAGCAGCTGTGGATCCCACGCTCTGACCCCACTATCCGAGGAGACGGGACCCACACGGGTAACTGCCTTGGGGACATCAGTGTTGTCTCACCCTTCGGGACTGCGGTTTCCGAGGTAAGGAGGTCAGGGGTTTAGTGACTGCAAGATTGTGCATGAACTACCAGCGACGGGGAACGTCCATTCATGCAGTGTGGCGGCTGGTGCAGAGGCGGAGAGCGGCCCTCCTCGCTGTTACCGAGGGAGCCCAGATAGCTGGGTTGTCGCGACAGACGAAAAGCCCTGCTTGCGCCGCTTTGCCCCCCGAGACGGCAACTGCTGAGGAGTGGAAAACTGAGTGACAGTAAGAGGTGAAACCATGCACGGCTGGTATCGGACAAGAAGCGGTGAGGCTGCTGCGGGAGAAGTATTGGCAAGTGCACAACTCTTGTTGTGGAGGCCCTAGACGGAGCTGAGAGCACGACCTAGTGTAACCCAATCACAGGGAATAAAACTCCTAGCGAGGGCCTGGGGGACTGGCGTACATCACACCACTGAAGTGGACAATAAAGGGAGGTGGCGCGGGTGGAGGTCTGCCTGAGGGAGTCAATCACGGCCTGAGGAACACTGACCCTCACTCGGCAACTGCGCTGTGGTAGCCGCTGCTGACTGCTGAAGAGGGAAGCGCCCAATGTGAGCAGAAGCTGCAGTCCTCACGCTTAAACACGAAAGGCACTGTGACTTGCGGGGACAAGACCTGCACAGATGACAACCTCTGGGGACATCAGTAACGACTAATCCGTCTTACAACTGAGTGGCCCTGCAGGCTCACATCACACCGCACTCACGCCGACGTAATCAGACGCCCAGCCATAACCGGAGATCCGGGTGATTTACCCCACTGGCAGGCTATCAAGGCGGAGGTAGTAAATAGCCCCCACAGACCGGTGCAGGCGGCCTTACCCACAGACGGCGTCAAACAGGGAGGCTATTGCAGGCAGCCCAGCTGGGTCGTGTCTCCTGAGTGACCCACGCAGGTGTGAAACTCTCCGGGGTGGCATCATTACCAGTGCGTCGCTCTTTCGTTAACAAGCCCCGCACGCCCACGGCGCAGCAACTTGTGATGGGCCGGATGCGAGCTAAGATACAACAGGGACCCCTCCGCGCGGGAGGCTTGGAACCCATAGGCGTGGGTACTGGAGGAGAGATGGAGCCAACAACCACAGCCCTGGCGGCCAAGATGGACTCAGTACTCGCAGCGGTGGAGAGAATTGGCGCTGCGCTAGAACACACCAGGACCTCTCTGGAAACCCGGATAGATAAGGTTACCTCGGGTTTCATGCTCCTTCATGCGGACCATCGCAAGTTGGCCGACAAAGTCAATACACAAGGCCAAACACTGAAGGAACTACAGCCTGTCACGCAAAGTCACACAGCTGCACTCCAAGATCTGATCGACCGCGTTCACGCCCTGGAGGACAGAGCAGAGGATGCGGAGGGACGCTCCCGCCGCAACAACATATGCGTGGTGGGTCTGCCGGAGGGCGAGGAAGGTAGGAACCCGGAGCAATACATGGAGCACTGGCTGCGCGATCTCCTGCCCCAGGGAACATTGTCAGCACAATTCGCAATAGAAAGAGCCCACCGCGTGCCGGCCCTGAGGCCCCAGCCAGGAGCCAGGCCACGTCCGCTCATCTTCAAGATGCTCAACTACAGGGACAGGGACGCGGTGCTCCGTGAAACACGCAAAATGGAGGGTCTCAGGGTGAACGGAAGTCCAGTTATGCTCTTCCCAGACTACACCGCCCTTGTGCAACGTCGCAGAAGCAACTATGTAGCAGTGAAACGCCAGCTCAGAGTTCTAGAACTGCCATACTCGTTGTTGTTTCCAGCCCGACTGCGAGTGGTTACGAAAGAAGGGACCCGCTTCTTTGCCTCTCCTGCGGAGGCATGGGACTGGCTGGAAGAGTCAGGGCTGTGGACGGGTGTGAGGCCTTCGAACCCGGACGGAGACAACCTAGCAGGTCGGAGGACAGAGCGGCGCGGACGACGTGGGACAACAAGAGGCGCGACAGCGGGAACTGTAGTCCCGAATCCGGAGAACATAAGATGGGAGAGACAAAGCGTCCTGGAAGCAGTCATGACCCTCGGCTCTCCACACCCTAAAGATCGACCGGACCCCTACACACGAGGTGCGCTGATGGCCAGTGGCTCTTCGTCGCCATCGACTGCAATATCCGAGGACCTTGGCCTGCCAGAGATAACCCCGCAAACTGCTGATGGCATTATATGAAACAGTTTGATGTGATGGACTCTGACACAAACGGCTCACGCAAGTAGAACATTCATGATTAACGTTTGTGGTTTTGCACACTGCTGTATAACAGGGTGGGATGACGGGGTAACACACCAAACGCACCTCACACAGAGATGATGCAGTAACACTGGGCCCGCACCTGGCCACCTTACACATGCAGCCAGAGGAAATACAAACACCTGAGTTGACATTTAGGGCTACACACTGCTGGTCTCGTACGTTTATGCAGGGGATTAATCGGATGGCATACTGCACATATAGGAATGGGGGGAACGACCATAGTAAATCGTTACTAGTACACACACCCCAACAGGCAACACACTGACCTAGTTTGTACTACCCAATTGTTACAGAGGTTTGGACGGACGTTGCGGAATGTCCGCCCCAGATGTTATGATGATAGTAGTTCATCTATTGCTTTTGTTGCAGCAACGTGACGCACTTATCCCTGTCCCTGATTCCCGCTCCACGTGGCGCGTCCCGCCCTTGGCACCCTTGTCGATCAAACTCACCAGAAATGGCACGGGCTAACATGATTACATGGAACATACGCGGCATGCACACACCCACGCGACGCTATTCCATATTCGCATACCTCCAGAGGTACTCGGTGGGAATTGCCCTACTGCAGGAAACGCACATGACACAGCCGGAATTAGACAGACTGCGTAGGCGTTGGAGGGGACAGGTGTATGGCACGGTATACTCCGCGCATGCGAGGGGCACCCTAATCTGGGTGAGAGCGGGCACCTCGTTCATTTGCGAGGACACGGTCATAGACCCTGAAGGCAGATACACCTTAGTGCGAGGGAGACTTAACGGCCAATCAATATTGTTGGGCTCAATTTACGCCCGAACATAGACCAGCCCTCGTTCCTAGCACAATTGTCCACAGTGCTGACTTCTCATGCTGGGCTTCCCTGGTTACTGGGTGGAGACTTTAATTCGGTGCTTGATGTACACACGGACAGATCCTTTCCACCCCTTCGGAAGACGTCTGCGATGTCAAATGCGCAAGCTCTCACAGATTGGCTCTCACATTGGGCATTGTTAGACATGTGGCGTGTCCTTCACCCCAATGAACGCATCTATTCCTATTACTCTGCAGTACACGACCTACATGTGCGGCTGGATAGGGTTGTGGGCTCCCAATCCCTAATACCACTAGTTGAGGTGTCCGAGTACCTAGGACGGACGCACTCTGACCACAACCCTATGAGACTCCAGCTCACCTGGGAAGCTGATCGTCCTCCCATACCCACTTGGCGCCTCCAGCCGCCCGCACTGGAAGACCCCGAATTCCGCTCATCACTGGGGACGGCTGTTCTTGAGTACTTCGAACTCAATGAGGAGACGGCAAGTACGACACTGGTGGAATGGGATGCCCACAAAATCGCTGTTAGGGGCACTGTCTCGGCGCCACCTGGAACATACGTAAACAGCTCATGCTATCGCTCACTCGTCTAGAATCGCAACTGCTCAAACATGAGCGAGAGGGCGAGGGCGGAGGCAGGCATTCGGGCCAGCTGGAGGGCCTCAGGACGCAGCATGCAGAACTCATGGAGAGATTGCGGTGTCACAACTATACAGCCCACACGGCTCGTACCCACGCTAAGGCGGACAGAGCGGGCCGTCTTCTGGCCTGGCTGCTTAAGCAGGAGAATAATCGCACCCCTATCGGAGCCATACGCACGCCGGAGGGGACTCTGGTATACACACAGCGTGAGATACACAAGGTGATGTCAGACCACTACACGAAACTGTATCAATCCAGGGGGCGCTGCTCCGGCCCTGATCTGGAGAGTTTTCTAGAGCCTATCCAGTTGCCCACAGCCTCAGAGGCGCACCAGGAGACACTCAATGGTCCCCTCACTCTAGATGAAATTGGGGAGGCAATTGGGTCTATGGCATCTGGAAAAACACCGGGACCGGACGGCCTACCTGCCGAATACTATAGGGCCTACCGGGAGACTCTTGTGCCGCGTCTGCACACCCTTTATAACACAGCCCTGGACGAAGGCATATTACCTCCGTCGATGTGTGAGGCCTACCTGGTGTCCCTGCTCAAACCAGACAGGGACCCTGCAAACCTGGGTTCGTACAGACCCCTGGCACTTCTCAACGTGGATTACAAGATATATGCTAAGGTGTTGGCGGAGCACTTGGCACCGGTGGTCCCCGAGCTGGTTCACGGCGACCAAAATGGATTTGTACCCAAACGCAGCACATCACTGAACTTGCGAAGGTTCTTTAGGGTGGCGTCGGATAGCGTGCAGGTGTGGCCCAGAGCAGGTTGCCTGGTGTTGGACCTTGAGAAGGCCTTTGATTGCTTAGAGTGGAGCTATCTTGCAGCAGTGCTGATGCGATATGAGCTGGGTCTGGGCTTTCTCCAAATGGTTGACCTATTATACAAAAACCCCATAGTCCGGGTGCAAGTGGGGCCGTACATCTCTGATGCCATACCAATACGCAGGGGCACCAGGCAGGGGTGCCCGCTATCACCCCTCCTGTTCGCGCTTGCAATCGAACCACTGGCGGCGGCATTGCGGGCGACGCTGGGGGATGGAATGCCTCTAGGAGATGCGGTACACCAGGTGTCGTTGTACGCAGACGACCTACTGGTCTTTGTGAGAGATATAGGAAATATACCAGCTCAGCTGGCACACACATTGCGTGACTTCGCTGCCCTCTCGGGACTCCGAGTAAACGTGAACAAGTCCTGCCTTTACGCATTCGGGGGGGAGACCCAAAACCCGGATTACATTCTAGATGGCACCAGGGTGCAGTGGAGGGCTGACACCTTCCGCTACTTAGGGATCCAGATATATCGCCAGCCGAAGGACCTCTTTGACTGTAACCTGGGACGGGCCTTGACAGCCATCAAGTCACAGGTGCAATTCTGGAAAACGCTTCCGCTAACGGTCACCGGCAGGGTTGCACTATCCAAGATGTTGATCCTTCCCCGTCTCCTATACTACTTTGCCAACCTACCATTGTATGTTCCGGCATCCTTCTTTTCCACACTCACCAAGATACTTAGGGACTTCCTTTGGGGCAACACGCAACACAGGATAGCATTGGCGAAATTGTACCTGCCTACCGATCAAGGGGGCCTGCAGCGCCTTGTTTCGAACACTACTATTTGGTGGCACAACTGCAGTGGATCGCCCGCTGGCTCGCAGACAGTGGTCGGGAGGACACTGCGACCACACTGCCTCCCAGATCTCTGGCCCATATCACCAAACTTTTTCACCCAGCCACTAGAGCCGCAACCCCGACGCCACTCCTCCTGGCGGTGGCGTACAAATGCTACTGTCGCTGTCTACACCTCACCAGAACGCTCATCCCATGTGCACCGGCCATACCACTAGAGGGCTCCCCCAGCGGGTCTGGGGTGCTTACATCCCTTGCACTTACGGAATGGCACGAGGCCGATATCCAGACCTTGGGAGACTTGTACCGAGACGGCATGCTTATACCATTTGAATCCCTGGTTGAGGAAACGGGACTGCCACTGGGGCAATTCCTGAGGCACCGCTCACTGATCGCGACATTAACCTCTAGATGGGGCGACATGAACGTGGAACCGAGCCAACATCTCACTATACAGTACCTTCACGTCATGGGACGGGGCAGGCACTTGATCCGCTGGTTTGCGGCGTCCCTCCGTACACATGCAGCGATAAGTCTGGATCCACTACGCCGCAAATGGGAAGCAGACCTAGAGCGACAGCTGGAGGACAGGGAATGGGATAAGATAATAAAGAGCCCAATACGTATACCCAGAAATATGAGGTTCAGACAAATACAAATGTTCATAATCCATAGAGCATATCTTACACCCGAGACGATCAATAGGTACTTCCACCGCACGGATGCGGTGTGTCCTCGCTGCACCGAACCAGGGGCTGGACTGGTACACATGTTGTGGGGCTGTCACAAGTTACACACATATTGGCGGGCAGTAAGTGTGCTACTACACACGTGCACAGGCCGCAACATACCCTTTGAATGGCCCGCTTACTTATTACATCACTTCCACAAAACCCCGGCCTCAAAGGTTTCATCTCGGTTCCTCGACCTGGGTATGGTGGTAGCTAAGCAGCTTATAACTAAGAGGTGGAAGGCGCAGGACCCGCCGCATATACGGGCATGGAGATACTCGCTCCTAGCATGGGCCAAAGCAGAGGGAATTGCCATCCTGCGGGAGGAAACGTTGGGGCTGCGGAAGGTACCTATAGTGACGCAGTGGGAGGGACTGCTCCAGGCCTTAAAGCAAACAGAGGGGGATAGCCTTGGGGGACCATCCGAGAATGAGGGAGACGCCCCTGCAGTGAGTGACGGGTAACCTGTCTGTAGATTCCTGGCACGCAGTGTATGCACACATGCACCATCTGACATCGGACACGGACACGGACATCGCCGTAGCCAATGGGTGGAGATTGCTGTTGAGATAATGCCATGGGCTGGAGTGATGGTACAGGGGATGGGGGGGGGGGGGGCAGGGTGAGGGATGCTCACACAAATGTTGTTCTATGCTGCTGCTTTTACTGGTTCTGAGTTTTGTTTGTTCTTACCTATAACATCTGTTCAATTGCTTATGCTGATTGATCTTAAAAGACTCTGTACAAAATACTAACGGAGCCAAACCACTATTGAATGGTGACCTTTGCCTCGAATGGAACGGACTAACTGCTGAGCCTCAACTTGTTTCTGAACCCATTATGTCATCGACATAACTGTTATGTTTAATATCTGCTCAAACTGAAATGTCTCTTCGATTGTTGGATGGTTCGGTATATGGTCGGTCTTCCACAATGTAATTTGTCTTTCATGAAGAGTTAAAACAAAATTAATAATAATAAAAACAGATTTAAACAAAAAAAAAAACAGTTCCTTGATGTTGATAGCTCCGTCCGGGGCTATCACGGCGTCATGAACAAACAAATCCAAACAGTTCTGGCTGACCGCGGCATCGCGGCCCAGCTACAGTGTCGGGAAGACCCGCAAAACAGTACCTTTAGAAATGCAGGGCGTCGGCGACCTCTCGTTGAGCTTCCGAAAGCACGGCGTCCACAGGCGTCGGTTCCGGAGGTCGGTGCAGGAGTCATCGGGGCCCTTGAAGTCACACGCGTTGCAGATCGAACTCCTTGCGGTTGAAGTCAGGAGCGATGGCTTTGGCAGGCGTCGGGTGCTGCCATGCGAAGTGCAGCGGTGCGGCGTGCGATGCCCTCAGGTCGTGATGCGAGCAGCGGCTCGGTGGCGGCGTCAGATGGCGTCGTCGGTGAGACCAGGGTCGCGGTGCGAAGTGATGCAGTGCTGGCAGGTCACGGTGCAAGCAGCGGCGTCGGCGTTGCTGAAGCGCTGTCGTCGGCTGAAAAACTGTAGTCGATGGCGCCGGCGTCGATAGGCCAAGGCATCGGTGCGGGATGAGGGCGGTGCGTCGTGTAACTTTACGAGCGGTGCCCATTTGTAGAAGAAAAAACCTTTCTAGGGGTTCACTGATGCACCTGGTGCACAAGTTACTAACTTGTGTAACGATATATCTGTAAGAGACAGTAGTTAGTGATAGATTCCTTACCTTAGAATATCCCCAGGCGTCAGGCTGGATCCGGGAAAGTTTTGCGTAGCAGTACCCTTGCGCGTCGGTAGGTGGCGCCGTGCGGCTCCGCGTCCGTCGTCGGCGTCGTGATCGCCGGGATGACGTCGCGGGCAGTACTTAGACGCCGCCTCTGCGCGCTGACGCCAGTTCTGTACACGACTTTCCGCGCCAGGAACGCAGAGCCATGCAAGAAGCTGACACAGGTGTCTGAAAAATACTAGGGCCCTGAAAGGGATGTCCTTAACTCCTAGAAATCAGTTCGCAGAACGGGGAGGATGGGTGGGGGTAGGAATCTATCACTAACTACTGTCTCTTACAGATATATCGTTACACAAGTTAGTAACTTGTGCATCTGAAAGAGACACGTTAGTGATAGATTCCTTACCTTAGAATAGATACCCCAGCAATACCAACCCCGGTGGTGGGTCTGCGAACAAAGATCAGACAAGGAAGTCCTGGAGGACAGAACGGCCAAAGAAGCCGTCCCTCCGGACCTGACTGTCAAGGCAGTAATGCTTAGTAAACGTGTGCAGCGAGGCCCACGTAGCTGCCTGACAGATAACCGGCAGCGGAACACCGCGGCCCAAGGCCGTGGTAGCAGCCGTTGCCCTGGTGGAATGGGCACGCAGCCCAACAGGAGGCTCCTTCTTGGCCAAAGAATAGCAGGTCTTGATGCACAAGGTAACCCAGCGGGAGATGGTCCTCTTGTGCACCGCCCGACCTTTTTGGCGCCCACGTAGCCAACAAAGAGCTGGTCACCCACCCGGAAGTGTTTTGTGCGGTCGAGTATAGAAGGAGAGCGCACGCTTTGGGTCCAGACGGTGGAGCCTCTCTTCCTCTCTGGAAGGATGCGGAGGCGGAAAGAAGGTGGGCAAAGTGATGGTCTGCCCAATGTGGAAAGCAGTAACCACCTTTGGCAAGAAGGACGGACGCGTCCGAAGAACAACCTTGTCTGGATGAACAGACAGAAAGGGAGGCTTTGCAAGATAGAGCCTGGAGCTCACTCACCCGCCGAGCGGAGGTGATGGCCACCAGAAAGGCTGTCTTCAGAGTCAGAAGACGAAGAGGACAGTTATGCAGAGGCTCAAAGGGAGCGCACATTAAAAGGTAAGAACCAAGTTCAAGTCCCACTGAGGCATTACAAACGGAACAGGAGGGAAGAGGTGAGTAATGCCTTTTAAGAACCTGTTAACAACAGGGGACTTGAACAGGGAGGGCTGATCAGGGAGCCTGAGGAAGGCCGAGATAGCACAAAGATAACCCTTGATGGTACCCAGGGCAGAACCCTGTTGGGCCAGAGAGAAGGAACAGAAGGACCTCAGAAAGAGGGGCAGAAAGGGGATCCACAGCCTTTGCTGTGCACCATGCCACAAATTTGTTCCACCTGCAGGCGTATACCACCTTAGTGGAGGGACGCCTGGCTGCCAGAATCACATCACAAACTTCGGGAGGCAAGTCGAAAGGAATCAACTGCCGCCGCTCAATCTCCACGCAAGCAGGTGTAGACTGGACAGGTTCGGGTGGAGGACCGTCCCCTGCTGCTGCGACAGAAGATCCTCCCGAAGAGGCAGACGGATCGGGGATCTATGCTCATATTGAGTAGCTCGGGATACCAAACTCTTCGAGCCCAGTCCGGAGCCACAAGAATGACTTGGGCCCGGTCGTGCCGAATCTTCTTCAACACTCTGGGTAGAAGTGGTATAGGCGGAAAGGCGTACAACAGACCGCAACTCCACTCGCGACGAAAGCGCCGCCGAGCGAGTGCCGCCTTGGAAATTCCAACGCGCAGAACTGATGACATTGCGCGTTCTCTTCGGTGGCGAATAGATCTAACCAAGGCTCTCCCCACTGTAGAAAGAGTCCTTGCGCCACTTCCGAGTGAAGACGCCATTCGTGATCCATCATGCACCTGCGGCTGAGTTCGTCCGCCCTGGCGTTCAGAGAACCTGCCAGGTGTTGAACCATCAGGAACATGCCCTGATGTTCCAGCCATGTCCAGAGGCGCAGAGCCTCCTGACAAAGTGTCCAAGACCCCACCCCGCCCTGTTTGTTGCAGTACCACATGGCGGTGGTGTTGTCTGTGAACACCTGCACTACCTTCCCTTTGACAGAGGGAAGGAATGCCTTGAGTGCAAGCCGGATCGCCCGGAGCTCCAGAAAGTTGATATGGAGCCGGGACTCCGCCGGAGACCAGAGGCCTCTGATCTCCGCCTCTCCCATGTGACCGCCCCATCCCAGAAGGGACGCGTCCGTCACAACTGTATGCTCTGGCTGGGGAAGGGAGAGGGATCTGCCCATGACCCATTGCCGGTTCGAGAGCCACCACTGCAACTGTTTTGCAGTCCCCTCCGAGATCTGGACGTGATCGGACAGGTTGCCCTGGTGCTGCGCCCACTGGAACTTCAGGTCCCACTGCAGAGCCCGCATATGCCATCTGGCATGATTGACCAGCAGGATGCAGGAGGCCATGAGGCCCAGCAGCCTCAGGGTCATCCGTACTCGAAACCCAGGATAAAGGCCGAAAGATCGGAATCATAGCCTGAATATCCCGGACTCGCCGTTCGGGAGGATAGGCCCTAAAACTGCGTCGTGTCCAGAACTGCTCCGATGAAAAGGAGCTGTGGAGAAGGAATCAGATGCGACTTCGGGCACATTGATGGAGAACCCCAGCGAGTGCAGGAGTTCGGCCGTAGTCTGGAGGTGGGAGACGACTGCCTGGGACGAGCCCGCCTTCAGCAGCCAGTCGTCGAGGTAGGGGAAGACTGAGACCCCTGCCCGGCGCAGATGAGCTGCGACCACCGCCATCACTTTCGTGAACACCCGAGGGGCACTTGTAAGGCCAAAGGGGAGCACGGTGAACTGAAAATGCTCGGGGCCTACCGTGAACCGAAGGTAACGCCGGTGGGCCGGCAGGACGGGGATATGGAAATACGCGTCCTGCAAGTCCAACGCTACCAACCAGTCTCCTGGGTCGAGGGCAGTCAAGACCTGAGCTAGGGTGAGCATCTTGAACTCTTCCTTCCGGAGGAAGCGATTGACGTTCCGGAGGTCCAAGATAGGACGCATGTCCTCCTTGTCCTTTTTGGGCACCAGAAAGTAGTGGGAGTAGCAACCACGCCCTACTTCTGGGGTCGGAACATGCTCGATGGCCCTCTTGGCCAAGAGGGCCGTGACTTCCTTCCGTAGAAGCACCAAGTGATCCCCTGACATGCGGTGGAATTGAGGTGGCATGGCTGGGGGGTGGTCTCGAAGGGGAGGAGTAGCCCCTTCGGACAATGTCCAAGACCCACCTGTCCGAGGTGATGGTGCGCCAGTGGGGAAGGTGATGGCGGACCCTGCCCTCTACTGGCGTGCCGTGCACCTGAAAGGAGGGACTAGGAGGGCTTGGAGGCCGCGGACGGGTTGGAGGTGGTGGCCTGACCCGCACGCTGGTTGCCCGATCCGCCACGGCGGAATCCACGTCCTCGGCCACGCGAAGACGCCTGCTGCGCGGGCCGGTGGCTGGGCTGCTGACGTGAAGGGCGCCCTACCGTGGCCACGATAGGGGCGAAAAGCAGAAGGCAGCGGAGGGCGTGTAGCAGAAAGGCCCAGGGACTTTGCAGTAGCCCGTGAGTCCTTAAAGCGCTCCAACGCATGGTCTGCTTTGGACCCAAAAGACCGACTCCATCAAAGGGCATGTCCATGAGAGTATTCTGGACATCCCCTGAAAAACCAGTGGTTCTCAGCCAGGCGTGGCGCCGGAGCGCCACCGTCGCTGCAATCGACCTGCCCAGCGAGTCGGCGGTGTCAAGGCCACAACGGATAGTGTATTTGGCCGCATCCCTTCCTTCCGCAATGGCGCGGGAAAGCAGTGCCTGGACCTCCTCAGGGCACTGGGGCAAAACATCCGCCACCGAATCCCACAGGGAGTGGGTATATCGGCCCAAAAGACAAGCGGTGTTAACGGACCGCAAGCCAGCACTGGAGGAAGAAAACCTTTCTTCCCAAACTGATCCAGGCGTTTGGATTCCCTATCCGGAGGAGCGGTAGGGAAGGCGGTTTGGGAAGCGGAGGCTTGGACAACCAAGCTCTCAGGAGTGGGGTGGACAGAAAGAAACAGGGGGTCGCCCGGAGCGGGGCGATGGCGTCGTGACACGTTCCGATCCACAGGAGCCCCTGTGTTGGGCTTGGACCAGGCGCCCAAAAGAACGTCCGTGAGGGCGTCGTTAAACGGCAGCACAGTCTCCGCAGAGGAGGCTGCCGGCTGAAGCACCTCTGTCAAGATGTTAGTCTTGACCGTCAAAGTAGGGAGCTGGAGACGTAAGGCCCCAGCAGCCCTACGCAACACCGTACCAAAATTGGCCCCCTCCTCCGTAGCCACGGGAGGAGACAGCATGCCAGTGTCAGGAGAAGTATCCAGACCACTGGCCTCCCTAGACTCTCTGTCCAGTCCTCATCATACTGACAGTTGCGTGTTAGAGGGTCATCAGACCCCTCCCAGTCCTCCTGGTCCTCCTCTGGTTCAAAATAAGGAGGAGGAGGGACATTTGGGACCCAAGGTCCCATCGGCGCCGGAGCCGGCGTCGAAGCGACGTCGCTCCGGGACCATGTCCGGAGCCGGAAGGAACTGGGGACGACGCCGCCCGGAGCCCAGGGCGGCGTCGAGAACGGCACCGGAGACATCGGCGCCGGCGGAGGTGTCGTGAGGTCGACCGGCGTCGATGGGAGTTGTGGAGCCGGGATCGAGGCCGGGGCCGGAGCCGGAGCCGGGATCGAGGCTGGAGGCTCGGGCGACGCCGGGGCCGGAGCCGCCGGTGACGCCGGATGAACCCCATCAGGGCCCGCGGGGCCCGAAGGCGCACCGGAGGGGCCTGAAGGCCCGAAGAGGCGGGCCATGGCCGACAGGAACTCCTGTACCTTGGCCGGATCCGCCCCCGAACCCGGGAAGGGCGGGTATGACGGGGCGACTCCACAGGCAAGTCCGGGGCCGCGGGGCGGGGACGGTGCCGGGAGGGGCCTCAGCCGAGTCGCGAGACCGGCGAGGCGAAGTCCGAGAGCGACGATGCTTCTTGGACTTCTTGTGTCGAGACTTACCGGACGAAGAAGACTTCGACGCCGACGACCGGTGTGCACTCCGCGAGCGACCCCTGGACCTCTCACGCGACCGGGGCTTCCGCGGAGCCGAATGCCGGGCCTCGAGGAGCTTTCGAGACCGCTCTCGCAAAGCCTTCGGGTTGAGGGCCTGGCATTCGGGACAAGACTCGGTGTCGTGGCCTCGGCCGAGGCAGAAGAGACACTCCCAATGCGGGTCGGTGACGGACATCATCCGCGCACAGGCGCCGCATCGCTGAAGCCGGGCATCCCTACGACACCTGAATGGTGGAAAAAGACAGTGAAAAAATCACCAAAAAGTATGGTCAAAAATTGACCAGGGCACTGCTCTTCCCGGATCTGCGCTTACTGGCGCGGAAAAAGAAGAACTGACGTCAGCGCGCAGGGGCGGCGTCTAAGTACTGCCCGCGACGTCATCCCGGCGATCACGACGCCGACGACGGACGCGGAGCCGCACGACGCCACCTACCGACGCGCAAGGGTACTGCTACGCAAAACTTTCCGGATCCAGCCTGACGCCTGGGGATATTCTAAGGTAAGGAATCTATCACTAACGTGTCTCTTTCAGATCCTTAAACCAACAAAGAAGAGATTGGCACGGAAGCTGGAATATCAAAATAACAACTTTATTAACCTCACATGAGGGAAACTGTGTCAATACAGTACCCGCAGGCCACTGTATGAGACAGTCTAAGGAATACAAAGATCCTGGGCCTTTTATGCCCAGTTTACCGCTGAGTTAGCATGTAGACTCAAAAAGAGGCAGTACAAGTATACACATGAATAGCTAGTTACATATAAGGATACATAAGAATTGCTTAGTCAACAGAGTGGGAGGGCTTATAATATTGCTGACATTAGTTAAAATAGCCTGACAGTTACTCTAAGAGCAGGTGCATTCTACCAGCTAGACCTTTCTGAGCATGTGCAGTGCTCTGGCTCAGTACTGAAGGAGTTAACTGTAACAGATGACACAAGCAGAATACAAGGGCAGGCAATAGTGAAGAGGGAGAAAGCACATGGCGAGCACATGGCTAACTAAAATGGCTGCCAGAAACAAAATGGCTTCAGCTGATGCTAACAACCATTGCAGCTAGTTTTCCACAGATGGCCGTTTTAGCATTTGCTGAAGACATCCGCTATGATCTAGAAGCATGGAAGTTATCCTGCACATTTATCCTATCCATTGCTAGGTGGGCATTTACATTTTAAACATTGCTTAACTGGTGAGATACAAATAGAAATACATGGGGAACAGAGCATTGGGTCATAATGAACACACAGATAACAGGAGAAAATAATGACTATTATTACAAACAGAACTATCAATTTTTCCAACCCTAAGCAAAAAGTAAATCCCAAAACCATCCAGTCCAATTCTATGTTTCAGGGCTCCAATGTATTTCAGTGGCCATCTATTTCAGCTTCAGAATAGCCAACAGCACATATCTAATATAATATCTTTAAAAAAAAAAAAAAAATTTAATAGACCTTTCCAATGTTCTTTTCATGAGGGCTAGAGTACCAATTGATATGCTCAGGAGGAGGGGGCAGAGTAATATTTGTCGACTGTTCAAAAAAATGTTTCTCTTGCAGAATAAACATTGCTAATGCAAATATTAAAGCAAATACAAGGATCATTACAAAAACAATTTTCGCTCCAGGGGACCAGGAAGACCAAAAGGGGCCATAGGAATTAGGACGAGGAGCCGCAAAGGGCTGCTCCTCCTCAAAAATGGGACGACCAAAGGGATACATTGCTAAAAAGTACTTAAAGAACAGAAGCCGCTGTACAACCAACCAGAGGGGAGTCTTCTCCGTGTGTCCGTCTGAGCCTCAGAGGCAGGCTCCTATCAATGTTCTTTTCCAACGGTGGAGCTGCACAACTTGCAACTCAAGAAAACAATCACGGCCCAGTTTTAAGGGAAAAAGTTTCTTCTTTCAGGATAGGGCAAGCAATCACCCTCCGGGGCAAATGCCCTCAACGATCCTGTCCAGTGTCTCAGGCAGTGCACCAGTATTCTTCACTTTAATCTAACAGGCACCAAAGGCACAGCACCTGTACCCTGAACTCAAGTCCTTCCCTAACTCCTGTGTTGCTCCACTGGCGCACTGCTCTTGTGTCGGGGCCAAAGATTGTACCCAGTATGCCCAGGCACCTCCTGATCAACAAACAAAGGTGCAGATTTGCATTCACTTGGGGACCAGGACTCAAAGGCCTGAAGCAACTCTTGTTTCAAAGGGGGTCACCTCAAGCAAAAGCCTCCTTGCCGTCCTTGTCGGTCTGTGACTCTCTCAGCTGGGCATCAAAAACTGGATCCATACAAAGATTTCTCCATCCTGATTTGTGACCCCGTCTTTCGCCCAAGACAGTGGCAGGGGTACACACTTCACGTCCCAGTGCTTCCGGCCTTCTACCTTCACTGAGGTCCTCGTTGCCAGCAATGCCTGTGCTGGTTCCCTTCACCTTGGCTCCAAACTGGACTGGCGCTAACTCCCCAGGCTGAATGTGATGTCCGGGCCCCTCTAGCAATGGTTGTAGGGCAGCAGATATCTATTGGTGGACAGAACAAAAAATCTTTAGACAAGGCATACAAATAATCTATCAAGCAGAGAGGATACTCTTTTTCCAAATACCTTCTCCTTTTTTTAGCTTGGGGCACACCATACATTAGCAAGGCACCCAAGACCCACTTCATCTATCTGAGAGTAAAAAAAACAACCCTGGACCTATTAGTGAGTATAAAAGGAACTTTTTTGGTGAACTGACAAGAGTAAAGCGTGACACTATGTGAAGCAGCCAAGGAAGTCTATGTTTATTTACTAAATTCTGAGGGAAAAAAGAAAAACAATACGGACATACTCTAAATCCTTACATTTGTGTATTCCTATATTATTCATCTGAAGAACTCTCAAGAAAGGGAAGTTTTAGAACAAGCATTCTTCTGTGCTTCTTGTCTTAACAAGCTTGTGTTTCATAAGTCAGAACCTTTCACTACTTGTACAGGACTGCAGACACTTCTAAAATGATTTTTCTTACGTAAAAACACCTACATTTTATGCTTAGGACCATGCTCTCATGTTATAGGCGCAGCGGAAAATCTAAAACTGCTAATTTAACAGGGATCCTGTCAGCTCAATTACACAGACTAATAAGAGACTAATAATGCCTTTGCAAAACTGTATGTAGCATAAAAAATAACTAACAATAATGGTGTTATCACCTGAGAATTTTAAAACAAAAATTACCCACATATAGTTCCCCTTTAAAGATCAAATAAGGGAACATCAATCTAGACTACTCATCCTTTCATAATGTCATCAGACAGGATGGGCAGTAACATGGCGTATTTTTTCTATTCATTTTATTAATCTTAATTTTAAAACAGTATTACTGAATTGTCAATTAAACATCTCATGGCCGTTCCTAGACAACTTAGACAGGCTCAAGAGAGAGTGAGAAAAGAGAGAGAGAGAGAGAGAGAGAGAGAGAGAGAGAGCATATAAATCAAGAAAAATGACAATGTATTACTTAATTGTGCTTACCCTTAATTTGCCCAGGAGCTAATCTCCCTAATCTCATCCCCTCATTCGACAGCAGGTAACCTGAAACAGGTGACCTTCTGTCGACACTATCTACCCCTATTTGTGGCAGCTGGGCACAAACAAACTTGTAGGAGGTAAATAGCACATTGAGCTAGCTAGAAAACATTAATAACCAACTACCAATTCCTTTAGCAATTGTACTAGTGTAACATGAGGGCGCATGAATGCAAACTGAATTTCATAGCCTTTTAATCTGGCCCTAGCTCCAGGAAGGCTTAATCTACTCTGTAACATTACAAGCTTTCATAGTGTAATGTAGAAATCACATACTGTCACAGTGGCTCCCTGCGTGGAAATTTTTACATGCAGTAAGGCTGGTCAGTTCTAAATACAGACCTTGGCCTCTTGACCCTTGAACCTGCTGTCCCCTGTCAGTAAAGCTATTCCATGCGGTCTTTCCAATTCAAAGGAACTCTGGAGAAGCACAGCTGAAAAGCAGTCCTATTCCGTGCCTGTGAGCTAATAATTTTAAAGGTAAGATGCACTGTTTGCTGTCTTATTTTATACTAATTTTCATTCGTGTGCAGTGTGTGATGTGCTTTCTAGCAGTTTAGAGGTCAGCTGCGTGTTCTGCAGTTGCATGTGTGCACTGCTGAAACCTAAGATCAGTTTGAAAACAGCCCTGGGTGCCAGGACTGCTTTTAAAAAGTAAATTGTGCCCAAAATCGACTTTGGTGGTAGGGGCACTTAAAAATGAATAACCTACAATGTTTTAACATATTAGGGACCCCCAGGGTCTCCCCTAGATATCCCAGAGGTGGGGGATCAGAAATATATAAGGTACACCCTTATAAAATAAGTTTTTATATGCCTGGGTAAAGTGAAATTTCACATTTCACTCCCCACATTGTGGTAAAGTGCTGCTCAAATTCAACTTTGATGCTAGGAGCTTATATATTTGTCACAGTAGGATTATTTAGACATTATAAAGATCCAAAGAAAAACGATTTTAGTGCAATTATTGTTAATCATTTTTTTCTCTTTTTATTTTTTTTTTTTAATAATGATCACTAACTCTTTTAATGTTTCCACATATGAAAAGCAACAAGAAAGAAAATCCCTGCTTTTAATCCTTTCTATTTTATCCAAAATAATGAAGCTGTATTTGTAACTTTTAAAATCAGTAGTTTTGTGGCCGAGCATAGCCATGTGTTGTTTACTCAGCTGTGTTTTTACGACCAGCAAGCCTCAATTTCCACGCCTTTTTCAGAAGAAAAACCCTTTGCTGTATTCTAATGTCCTGAAAAAGTTTGATCTCCGTCTGTTTTGACAGACAGCTTCCTTCGGTACAGACAGCTTTGAACAGCTGTTTTAAAAGCTCTTTTTCTAGTGCTGGAAATTTGAGCACGGTGAAGTCTATTTAAAACACAGGCATTCCAAGCCGGCACAATTCTATCGTTTTGTAATGTAAAAAAGAGGCGCTTTTATTTCAGCAGCAACCAATTTACTCAGATGATGTGAATGCCTTTTAATATTAATATTTAAGGATAATGCTGTAACATTTGGTATTCAGTCCTAGTTTGAAAGCACACAAATTCGTTTTTTTTCCCTTTCTATGAGGCCTATTTTTTTCCTATTGAGTGTTAATTCTAATTTCTCTTGTGGCAATATTCACACATCTATACTTTGTTACTGTTTTACTTCTAATGGTAGAGTGCAGCTATTTAGCATATGTTACATAATTCATTCCTTGAATTTTAAAATGTAATTCTTTCAATGACATTTGCATAACAGAATGACGACAAAAAAACCAAACTGAGCTCATTCCAGACATTTTCAAGAAGGGGGCCCACACACTCAGAGCACACAACACTGCTTGCTAAGGCAAGCCATTCTCACACAAAAACATAGTCAGTACTTACTGAAACAAATATTTTCAAGCAGCACCACCGGTGTCAATCCACAACCACATGGACACTCAAAAAAACAATTAACCCACAAATTAACACTTAGGGCAAGAGACAGCTCACAGACTGTACTTAAACCAAACCATTTGTAAATACCAATTGTAAATCATATTTACAAACGAAAGGACTCTCAAAAAAAGTACAGAGATTACACTAAGACAAATAGACAGCCAAAAGACTGCCATGTTCAAAAAGACAGGCTCGCGCCTTAAAACCTTTTCCAATAATACACCAAATTACCAGTTGGGCTGGCAGATCAGGATCCTTCTTTATATATTTATTCCATACTGTACTATACATTATGGAAGAAATACCATTTTTAATATACCTAAACCCATTTAGGTATCCCCTCTTAGAGGAGTCAGCTGAGTACTTCCTAAATCCATATTGGTACCTCCAAGACAGCAACACTTTCTACGAAGTGTGCTAGGAGCAGGCATGCCAAAAATATTATAGCATATATAATATTATACTCCAAGTGACACTTAACAGAATTTGTGCCGTTCAAGTTTTCAAAGTTAGAGAAAATCTCCTCATTACCTGCCTTCATTTGCTGCAGCAAACAAACACACAAACAAGAATCTTGGCCAAGCTAATCCAAACAAAAGTGTTGCTACAGCAACCTTACCAAACCAAAGTCTCCAACCTCCACCTGCCAAGTTCTGAGTGACCTAACAGTCATTTTAAAATACTCACACCAAAGAAGATCTCAGTGGGGAGCGGTCAACACCTGGAGGGTCAGATCGGGAAAACTGGAAAATACGTTGGTCTGCAAAGACAAAGGGTCTTCCTCATGCAGGGTACCTCCTCAGTAGATTCCTGTCTTCCGTCAAGACCACTCCCTTGGATAGCCGCTTCTCCGATGAGGTCCACGTCGGACGCCAATTTGTAGAAGAAAAAACCTTTCTAGGGGTTCACTGATGCACCTGGTCCTTAAACCAACAAAGAAGAGATTGGCACGGAAGCTGGAATATCAAAATAACAACTTTATTAACCTCACATGAGGGAAACTGTGTCAATACAGTACCCGCAGGCCACTGTATGAGACAGTCTAAGGAATACAAAGATCCTGGGCCTTTTATGCCCAGTTTACCGCTGAGTTAGCATGTAGACTCAAAAAGAGGCGGTACAAGTATACACATGAATAGCTAGTTACATATAAGGATACATAAGAATTGCTTAGTCAACAGAGTGGGAGGGCTTATAATATTGCTGACATTAGTTAAAATAGCCTGACAGTTACTCTAAGAGCAGGTGCATTCTACCAGCTAGACCTTTCTGAGCATGTGCAGTGCTCTGGCTCAGTACTGAAGGAGTTAACTGTAACAGATGACACAAGCAGAATACAAGGGCAAGCAATAGTGAAGAGGGAGGAAGCACATGGCGAGCACATGGCTAACTAAAATGGCTGCCAGAAACAAAATGGCTTCAGCTGATGCTAACAACCATTGCAGCTAGTTTTCCACACTCGAACCATGGTGCAATCAGCGGCGTCTATTTCGGCGTGGAGCGGCGTCGTTGGGGATACCAAGGCGGCGTCGTGAGGTGAGGCGATGCGGAGTGTGGTGCCCACAGGTCGCGGTGCGAGCAGCGGCTCGGTGGCGGCGTCAGCAGGCGTCGTCGGTGAGAACCGAGTCGCGGTGCGGCATTGCGGCGGTGCCGTCTGCGGTGCCTTCAGGACACGGAGTCGGCAGTGGCGTCTTAGACGGTGTCGGGTTGCTTTTTCTTCTGTTGCAGCACAAAACACACAGTCCCCAGTGCTGAGGGCAGAAGAACTTGAAGTCTTTGCTGTTCCTGAGACTTCTTGAACAGGGGGCAAGCTCTACCTCAAGCCCTTGGAGAAACTCACAAAAAAAGATTGCAGAAAGTTCAGTCCAGTCCGTTCACTGCCCAAGACAGAAGCAGCCACTGCAGGCCAACACAGCAAAGCACTCAGCAAAGTGGTAGTTCCTCCTCACAGCTTCTCCAGCTCTTCTTCTTGGCAGTCTTCTTGGTCCAAAAGAGTTCTAAAGTTCAGGGGTTTGGGCTCCACTTTTTATAGCCCAAAATCCTTTGTCCTCTCAGGCAGAGAGTGTGTGTGCCCAGCCAAAACCAGTTCTGCCTTCTCTGGTGTGGCTTCCTGGCAGGAGGTGGAGACGGCATTGTCAGAGGCAGACCAGGCCCATTCAGGTGCAAGGAAATCTCCTCCCCCTACTCTAAATGCAGCCCAGGTCTATTCAGCCCTTTCCTGACCCACCTAGACTATCCGGAGCCACTGCTGCTCCCCAGCCCCTGTCATCCAAAACCCAGACAGTCAATCCACAAACCCAGCAGAGGCCTGCTCGATGGCTGAGCAAGAAAATACCTACTTTCTAAAAGTGGTATTTTCAAACCCAGAATGTAAAAATCACCATTCAGGCATACTAAACTTTATTTTCCTACCTAGTTCACAGGGCCAGTTATGTTTATAAGATGTTATAAACAAACTCCCCATTCTGTCCTATGGGGAACAGGTAGCCTTGCAATAGTGAAAAACGAAATTGGCAGTAATTCACTAACAGGACATGCCACACACACCAGGGCATGTCCTACCTTTCACATACACTGCATCCTGCCCACAGGGGTACCTTGGGCCTACCTTAGGGGTGACTGACATGTAAGAAAAGGGAAGGTTAGGGCCTGGCAAGTGGGTGCACTTGCCAAGTCGACATGGCAGTATCAGACTGCACACAGCCTCTGCAATGGCAGGCCAGAGTTACCTTTACGGGCTGTTTGTGTGGGTGGCACAATCCAGTGCTGCAGCCCACTAACAGTATTTGATTTACAAGCCCTGGCGCACTCAGTGCACTTTACTAGGGACTGACATATAAATCAAATAGGCCAATCATGGAAACCAATCCATAACACATTTTACCACAGGAGCACTTGCACTTTACCACTGATCAGCAGTGAGAAAAGTGCGCAGAAACACTAACCTAGCACAAACAGAGTCAAAACCGGGAGGTCAGAAAGCAAAAACTCAGGGGAAACACGCCAAAAGATGCCAAGTCTAACACATGTCCCCTCCAGCTGAAAGTAGGGAGAACTACCCAACCTCCTGGGAGTTCTCTTCACTAAGGCGGAAGAACCTGGACAGACCATCTGCGTTGGCGTGTTCTGTGCCAGGGCGGTATTCCACCGTAAAGTCCATTCCCTGTAGGGAGATGGACCACCTCAGCAGTTTTGGATTCTCACCCCTCATTTGCATCAACCATCTGAGGGGCCTGTGGACTGTCTGAACCCGGAAGTTAGTCCCAAACAGGTAGGGCCTCAGCTTCTTCAGTGCCCAGACCACAGCAAAAGCTTCCCTTTCTATGGCACTCCACCTCTGTTCCCTGGGGAGTAGTCTCCTGCTAAGGAAGACTACAGGCTGGTCTAGGCCCTCTTCGTTCAGTTGCGAGAGCACCGCTCCCACACCATGCTCTGAAGCGTCAGTCTGCACGACAAATTCCTTGGAGAAGTCGGGTGCCTTGAGCACGGGTGCCGTGCACATGGCGGCCTTCAGGGCATCAAAAACCTTCTGGCAGGACTCAGTCCAGATCACCTTCTTGGGCTGCTTCCTGGAAGTCAGCTCTGTTAAGGGGGCAACAATGGTGCCATACCCCTTAACAAACCTCCTGTAGTACCCAGTGAGACCTAAAAAGGCCCACACCTCCGTCTGGGTCTTGGGGGGCTCCCAAGCCAGAATGGTGTCAATCTTGGGTTGTAGGGGCGCCACCTGGCCACTTCCTACCTGGCGCCCCAAGTACACCACAGAACCCAGCCCGATCTGGCACTTACTGGCCTTGATTGTGAGGCCTGCCCTCTGCAGCGCCCTCAACACTTCCCCGAGGTGCTGCAAGTGTTCTTCCCAGCTGGAACTGAACACTGCAATGTCATCCAGGTAGGCGGCACTGAAATCCTGCAGTCCAGCCAACACCTGGTAGACCAACCTCTGAAAGGTGGCAGGGGCATTCTTCAACCCAAAGGGCATCACCCGGAACTGGTAATGTCCTTCTGGGGTTGAGAATGCTGACCTCTCCTTGGCCCCATCGGTTAAGGCAATCTGCCAGTACCCAGATGTTAAATCAAATGTGCTGAGGAACTTGGCAGCTCCCAACCGATCAATGAGCTCATCAGCTCTGGGGATGGGGTGCGCGTCAGTCCTGGTGACGGCATTGAGCCCACGGTAGTCCACACAAAACCACAGTTCTGGAGTGGCACTGGGTGCAGCATCCTTTGGGACCAAGACCACTGGGCTGGCCCAAGGACTGTTGGAGGGCTCGATCACCCCTAACACCAACATCTTAGAGACCTCCTCTTTGATGCTGGCCCTGACCCAGTCAGTCAACCTGTAAATCTTGTGTTTCACAGGAGGGCTGTCACCGGTGTCCACGTCATGGGTACACCAGTGAGTAACACCTGGGGTCAGAGAGAACAGTGGGGCAAATTGTCCCAACAACTGGTGACAGTCGCTCTGCTGCTCTGGGGTCAGTGTAGGGGAGAGGATCACACCTTCCACTGTCCCATCGTGCTCCTTGGTAGACAGGAGGTCAGGGAGAGGTTCAGTCTCCTCTTCCACCCCATCATCTGTCGCCAATAGCATGCTCACTTCGGACCTCTCGAAGTGGGGCTTGAGGCGGTTCACGTGCAGGACCCTCAAAGGGTTCCTTGGAGTCCGCAAATCCACCAGGTAGGTGACATCACTTTTGCGCTCCACCACCTCAAACGGCCCAGTCCACTTGTCCTGCAAGGCACAAGGTTCCACTGGGGCCATGACCCACACTTTTTGCCCAGGTTGAAATTCGACCAGAGTGGCATTCTGGTCATACCACTTTTTCATTTCTTCCTGGCTTGCTTCTAGGTTCGCCTGAGCGAGTTTCCTGAAGCGGGCAGTTTGGTTTCTGAAGGCCAGCATGTAACTAAACACATCCTGGGGAGTTGTCCTGGGAGCTGCCTCCCAGCCTTCCTTCACCAAACTCAGATGTCCTCTCACAGGGTGACCATACAGAAGCTCAAAGGGACTGAACCCAAGAGACTTCTGTGGCATTTCCCTGTACGCAAAGAGAAGGCATGGCAAGAGGACGTCCCACTTACGCCTCATGGGTTCTGTTAGACCCTTAAGCATGCCCTTCAAGGTCTGGTTGAATCTCTCCACCAGACTGTTACCTTGTGGGTGGTAAGGAGTGGTGAACTTGTAGGTTACACCACACTCCTTCCACTAGGATGTCATATACTTCGATATGAAATTGGTTCCACTGTCAGAAACCACCTCTCTGGGGAAACCCATGCGGGAAAAGATCCCCATTAACGCCCGGCCCACCACTGGCGCCGTCGTTGTCCTGAGAGGGATTGCCTCCGGGTACTGGGTGGCATGGTCCACCAAGACCAGGATGTACCTGTTGCCCATGGCTGTCTTGGGATCCAGTGGCCCCACTATGTCCATCCCTACCCTTTCAAAGGGTGTTCCAACAACTGGAAAAGGTTTGAGAGGAGCTTTGACCTTCCTCCCACTCTTACCACTTGCCTGGCAAGTTTGGCAAGACCTGCAATGTCCATCTGACTGCCTTCGCATTTGAGGCCAGAAGAAGTGGGTGACAAGCCTGTCAAAGGTCTTGTCCCACCCCAAATGTCCTGCCAAAGGCACGTCATGAGCCAGACCCAGTAGGAAAGTCCTGAAGCGCTGGGGTACAACCAGCACACGGGCTGACCCAGGCTCAGCGACCTTAGGCTCGCTATACAGGAGACCATTCTCCCAGATGATCCAATGTGATCCGGACTGATCACCAGCTGCCTGGTCTGCAGCCTGCTGCCGCAGACCCTCCGAGAAGGGCACTCTTTCTGCTCCCGGCAGAACTCCTCCCTGGTGGGACCCCCTTCTTGCTACCAATGGGTCAGCTCAGAGATGTCCCCCAGTTCAGCTACCTGCTCCCCTGTAGGCACCGGGGCGTCCCCCTCAAGGTCCGCCTCCTCCCGGTCCGTGGGAACTTCAGGGGCCGGTTTCCTGCGCCCCTTGCCCTTTCTCTTGGCAGGGACTTGGGCCACTGTTTCAGGCTCCAAGTCCTTCTGATCACCCTTTCTGGCCGCCATTGACCGAGTAGACACGCATGCCCACTCTGGCAACCCAAGCATCTCCAAGTGAGACCTGAGCTCAACATCCTTCCATAAGGACTGCTCCAGGTCGTTACCTAGCAGACAATCTACAGGCATGGGAGGGCTCACAACCACCCTCAAGGGACCTGAGTACCCCCCCCCCATTCAAAGGGAACCTGCACCACCATACACTGGCACTCTGAGTTGTCTACAGCAACTACTTGGTGGAATGCCCCGGGGACTACTTGCTCCTCAGAGACCAGGTGACACTGGACTGAGGTCACACTGGCTCCAGTATCTCTGAGAGCCTCTACCCTTTGCCCATTGATGGTCACCTAGGTGCTATATTTCTTTGTGTTAGGGGGCACCTGGTTTCCTGGGACCATCTCACTGTCCCCTAGTGAGACAGGGTCATTTCTGCGGGATCCACCCTCCTGTGGGCACCCCTCCTCCCCAAGCGCTACACTAGCCAACACCTTGGACTGCCCACTGGTGGGTGGCTGTGCCCTCTTGGGACTCTTGGGGTCCCCCTTCAAGTGACCCACCTGGTCACATGAAAAACACTTGCAGGGGCTGGTCTCAGCAGGCTTTCCTGAAGAGACCCCTTGCTTCTTATCTCTTGGGGGGTGGGAACCTTTACCCTGGTTGTTAGTTTGGGGCCCTTTAGAGAACTCCTGTGCTTTACCCTTGTCCCCCCCACTTTTCTGCTGGGGACCCTACCCACCTTTGGCTGAGTCTTCCCCAAACGCTTTCTTGTGGACCCGGGTACTCACCCAGCGATCCGCCTCCATAGCAAGCTTCCTGGGGTCAGTTAGCTTACTATCAACCAAGTGCTGGCGCAGGTCTGCAAAACATAGACTAGACAAGTGCTCCCATTCAATCAAATTGTAGAGCCCCTGATAATCTGTCACATTACTGCCCTTCACCCAGCCATCCAGTGACCTGCAGAACGAATCTACACATTCCAACCAAGTGTTGGCATCAGACTTTTACTGGACCTAAACTGATCCCTGTACTTTTCAGGAGTGAGTCCATACCTAGTGAGGAGAGCGTCCTTCATGTCAGCGTAGGTGAGGTTCTGCCCCTTACCCAAAGCTATCAGGGTATCGCTTGCTTCCTCTGGAAAGAGAGGCCATAACCCTGCCCCCCAATTCCTTTCAGGGACCCCATTCATGTGAATGGACGACTCGTACCCTTGAAACCACCTCTGAATATCATCACCCTTCTTGTACTCTTTGCTATATTCTTGGGGATGTGCACAATTCTATCTGCCTGCACTGATGAATTGCTGCCACCATCTGAGCTGGGCCTACTCCTTAGTTTCAGCTCCTTAAAACTTCTCTCATGAGGGGGGCGTGGCTTGGCGCGTCAAGATAGCGGCCGCACTCTAAGAGTGCTCTGGACCCCTCCGTCATCCGCGCTACAATGTACTGCCATCAGCCCACTACATACCCTCACGCCGGCTGCTGAGGCCTCCGTCCTGTCCTGCGCTGCCCGACGAGGCGCTTGCTGCCACTCTGCCTGCTTCTGGGGCCGGTTCTCCCACAATGGCTGCTGACGTGCCTTCCCCGCAAGATGGCGGCGGAGGCTCCCTGAGGCCCTTCTGTGCCCCGGTGCTTGGACTGACGGCTGGCCTCCTGGAACTCACGGGCCTTGGTGACCGGCACGGGGCCCCTCCGACGAAGTTCCCACTGCTGCTGTGACCGGCCCCTGGTTTCTCGGTTGGGACGGCCCCCTCCTTTGCCCGGCCGGGCTTGCTGCTGCTGCTTGCCCTCCACGCGGCGCCGGGAGGAGGCGTCTGGGGCTGCGGCCGCCCAGGAGGCGTATCGGCCACCAGGTCGGGTGGCGGAGTCCGGTTGCATGGGCCCCCTTCTTTATGCGGCCGCAGCCTGAGCCCTGGGATCCCGGGCGCTCCTGAAGCCCCTGTGTTGCAGTGCCTGCTCCCTGAGGCCCTATTTGCGGGCAGGGCCTCCCCGAAACTGCTTCGCTGGCTGACCCGGCCCTCGCTGCTGATCGAGCTGCCGCTGCGGCCGCACCGCCCCTCCCTCTACCCGACAGGGTCGACATCCGTGGTGGCTGGCGGCTGTTCCACCCCGCCGTCGAACTCCGCGACGCCCCCCTCGGGGCCTCTGGGCCTGTTGATTGCTCTGGGGCCTGGCTGCTGCCACTGCGGGACTGCTGGGGTGTCCCCCATTTCACCGGCATTCGTGGACCCACTGGGTCTTTGCTGGGGCCCCCTCGCCTCCGGATGCAGTGTTCCCCCGCGGAGGTTGGCCTGGACGGGGACTGGAGGGACTGGCATCCTACTGCCCGGCCCACACCGTGAAGCTGTGAGGAGGTGGGTGCACTTTCTTTCGACGACTGGGGGTGAGGGGGTTCCCAGTGCCACCGGTTTGTCCGTGGCCCCCGCCCCATTCTGTGCTTCGGGGGGGCCTGTCCTCTGCCCCGCACCACCCCGCCCCCTACTTCCTGCTCTGGCACTGCCTCGGCGGGCATAGCGGTGGCGATTGGGGGCATCCAGTGAAGATACAGGAGTGCTGACCAGACGGCTGGAGGCCCGAGCCTTGGGGTGCCCCGTGGGTTGGCATCTGCCCGGTGCTATCGGCCGCACATATCGAGCGGCGGGGATCTCCCGGCACCGCCCTCCCCCTCACTCTGCCGTACCTTCGCGGCCTTGAAGCCCCCTGCGAGGCCCGGCCTGACCCCGCTGATTGGCGACGCCCCCCCCCTCCTGTTTCGGCCGCCGTTTCGGGCGGTGGAGAGACACTGTTCCCTGCGCTGTCCTGATGGGTCCCCTGGTGTTGGGGACTGGTGCCTGGGTGGATTCGGCGCCCGGGCCTGAGCACTGACGTTCTGGGTGTCAGATTCCTCTGGCTGGGGATCATCGGCCCGGGACACGTCGCAGTCGAGATGGGTCGAGATCGCGCCATGAGGACACCAGCCCCGCAGACCCAAACAAAAATGGACCAATACACTACCGCAGACTGGAGCCTGGCGGAGGGTGCCACTGGTGGCCCCCCCCCTCGCCGGCGGCGACCTCTCGACCATCCTACAGGCCATCAGTACCTCTCAGGCCTTGGTTGAGGGAAAGATTGGCGAGGTACGGGTCGACGTGGCCCTTATCCGCCAGGACCTGCGCAACCCACAGCGAGAATTTCGGAGGCCGAGTCGCGCCTCTCCGTGGCCGAGGACGAGTTGGGACAGCTGAAAACCCAGGTGGCCCGCCTGCAGACTCAAACCTCGGAACTACACCGAAGGGCTGAAGATGCGGAAAACCGCTCCCGGCGTAACAACCTGCGCCTCATAGGATTCCCCGAGGGGGTCGAGCAGGGGCGGGCGGATGCCTTCGTGGAGACCTGGGTGAAGTCATGGATGCCCAAAGACGCTCTCTCGGTGTGGTTCACAATCGAGCGCGCCCATCGCTCCCTGGCGCCCGGGTCTCCTCCTGGGGCGCCGTCTCGTCCCCTCATCATCCGGATTCTCAACTTCCGGGACAGGGATGCAGTCCTTCGGGAGGCGCGAGCTCATGGCCCCTTAAAATGCCAGAACAATACGAGAATGGTTTTTCCGGACTACACGAAGGAAGTGCAGGCCCAACGTCGCACATACGCTGAGGTCAAACAAAAACTCTGCAATTTGGGTCTGCGGTACGGTCTTCTCTTTCCGGCCCGTCTCCGTGTTGTTTTCCAGAGCAAAACAATCTTCTTTGACGCTCCACAGGCGGCCTGGACTTGGCTCACGGAAGAGCGTCCATTGCGGACCCGGCCCCCCTCCCCCACTGCTTTATCGCTATCGCCACGGTCGCACTCATCTCCTCCCAAACCACAGCAACGGCCTAATCGCTCCCGTAGGAGGGGAGACCGGAGACGGGGGCCTTCCCGTTCACGTTCGCCTGCTGTAGGGACCCATTTGCTGGCTTCCTCTGGGATCCCTCCGGCACCCGATGGCCCCAGCCGAACCAACTCCCTGATTGACTTGAGCCAAGGTCCTGGCCCGTCCGAGACTCTACGCCCCGTTCTCTCGGACTCCGACCTCTCTAGAAGTCCTGCACTCTCGGGGTCCGAAGATGACGTCGAAACCTGATAATGGAGGCCCAGGAGAATGGTTTTGAGGCTGAACTCTTTGTTTGTTTTTCGTTTTCCCGCACGCTGGTGACACGAAGAAATCCGTCTACATGGAGGGGTCCATTACTGCCACGAACTGCCCTGCTAACCGTTTTAGATTAGCTCATTGTTATTGCTATTGTTATTGTTAATCTTTTTCTTTTTAGGGCGACAGATGCTACGATTCCGGAAGTATAGGGTGGGGGGTGTTGGGGGGGGGTTGGAGGGGGAGGGAGGGCCGTTGTCCTCTGGACCCTTTCTTTTTTGGCTTCGTTTGAGCCGTTAGGTTTTGTTTTTTATGACAGCTCATCATGCGCACGTACCACCACCATCGACAGGGAACCTACCACTACGCACAGGCCACATCCCCTTACCCTAGTCGCGAGGAGTCACCCCACCTGGGACCCAGGCCCCCTCACATCTATTTATTCCCGCACCATTCACACCACAGATGCCCACCCACGGTAGACCACTCCACGTTTTGTCGTGGAACGTAAATGGTTTGTTAGATCGTATCAAACGTACTGCAGTCCTTCGGAGCGCCCAACGCTAGGGGCCTGACGTCCTTTTCCTTCAAGAGACACACCTCCTGGGAACCCACTGTTCTTTTCTCGCCCGCTACGGGTTCGACAGGGTCTGGCATTCCGGTTTCACACGGGACTCCCGAGGGGTGGCCATACTGACTCGAAGAGGTCTCCCCTTCACCCCAGTACATGTGACGACCGACACACAGGGCCGCTATGTGGCCTTGACTGGTAGGCTTGAAGGACAGATCCTCAACCTACTATCCACATACATCCCTCCAGCCACACTACCCTCTACTCTTCAGCACCTCACAGAGGTCATCTCCGCTCTCCCTCAGGGTCAGACAATAATTGGGGGTGACTTCAACGTGGTTCTACAGCCACCCCTTGATACGACGAGTGACCCCTCCTCCTCGCGCCTCACCTCGGCTAAACGACTCTCAGATTGGTCATCCGCCCTGGGCCTGTGCGACGCCTGGAGGATTTGGAATCCCCGCCTGCAACAATACACTCACACTTCCGCGGCCCACCACACCCACTCCCGCATTGATCTGATCCTTTTGCCAGCCACTGACTGTCAATTGGTTTCTGATGTCTCTATTCTCCCCCGTGGAATCTCAGATCACTCCCCTGTCTCCCTCCATTTGGGACATGCCTCCGGTGGGACGCGTACGGTTTGGCGGTTGAATGCATGGTTCCTACGGGACGCGGAAATCAGGGGCACCCTCACAGTGGAATTGAAACAATACTTTCTGGTCAACAAGGGCTCGGTCCCTTCATCGGGTACACTGTGGGAGGCCGGTAAGGATACCCTACGTGGAGTGGCCAGAGGTCTGGTTCACACGAAACGGGCAGCACAGACTGCTCGTCTGACTCAGCTCGAGGTTCAGGCCGCACGGCTAGAATTGAACCCGGCGACAAGGACGATGTTCATTCCGCTAGGCAGCTCGCGATGCTCTGGGAGGAGATCCGTCAGGTCTCCCTAGACTCAGCTAAGACGCTGTGGCACTCATCTGTGGCCCGCGTTTATGGATGGGGCGACAAGAACGGAAACTTGCTCCATAACCTGGTCTCCTATCCCAAGGCTAACCGCATTATCCCTGAAGTCTGTGATTCTGCCGGTACCCATCACTGTACCTTTCAAGCTATCGCCCAAGCTTTCGCGGGCTACTACGCCCAGCTCTACTCAGCCTGGCCCCCTGGGGCTTCTCTGACAGCACTGCTGGAACGGGCAGAGGTTCAGCTTCCCCGCCTTGCCCAGGAGGAGTCCACGGACCTTGAACTTCCCTTTACCCCTGAGGAGATACATGGAGCTATCTCCCTGTTGCACTCTGGAAAGACACCAGGGCCAGACGGCTTTCCACAGGAATACTACGCAACATATCGCGATGTACTGGTCCCCCACTTAGTCGACCTCTTCCAACATGTGGTTGAGACTGGCTCCTTTCCCTCAGAGTCCGATGTGGCTACTATCGTGGTCATTCCAAAGACCCAGCCGCCCTCCCTCATGTGCGGACTACCGTCCGATCTCTCTCATCAACACCGAGATGAAAATCTTTGCCACTGCCTTGGCTCAACGCCTTCGTCCCCTACTGCATGAGTTGGTCCACCCGGACCAGTGTGGCTTTATGCCTGCCCGTGGTACCCGGCATTGCATACGACACCTCCACCTCGCCCTTGCCCACCGCCACCTACTCACCCCGTACCTGGCGCTGCTTCTCATCGACTTCGAGAAGGCCTTCGATACGGTCGATTGGAGCTATTTGGAGGACGTTCTCACCACGATGGGTTTCGGTCCCCTTTTTAGACGTTCTGTCCGAGTCCTGTATTCCAACCCCAGAGCACGAGTCCTGACCAACGGGGCCTTTTCTATCCGGAGAGGCACCCGTCAGGGGTGCCCTCTTTCACCACTCTTATTCGCGCTGGCGATGGAGCCCCTGGCCTGCCTCATACGCAACGACCCCCAAATTCGAGGATGGTCTTGGGATCCCCATCAAATTGATAAAATTGCCCTATATGCGGACGATGTCCTCCTTTTTCTAGCCGATCCGGAGAACTCTGGCCCACGCTGCTTGGAGGTCCTCCGTGCCTTTGAAGATGTCTCGGGGTTACGGCTCAATCCGGCGAAGTCCACTCTGGTTCCCCTCCATCCGTCGAGGGCCTGCTTTGACTGGCAGTCAATCATCCCCCTGCGACGACAATCGTTCAAATACCTGGGGATCTGGGTGACCTTGCTCCCGGAGCTGGAGTGGGCTCTCAACCTCACACCACTAGTCACGAAGGCTAAGGCTGATCTCAAACGCTGGCAATCTCTCCCACTTAACCCCCTCGGAAGAGGGGCACTTTTTAAAATGATGATTCTCCCCCGTTTTCTATATATTCTCCAAAATATTACCTTTCATCTTCCAGGTGGTTGGTTCCGCGAGTTTGATGGCATACTCACCCGGTTCTTGTGGGGAGGTGGGAGGCCACGTATGGCCCTGGCTCGCTGCCGGATCCCTCCCTTTGACGGTGGCATGGGTGTGACCAACCTCCACCTCTACTATCTGGCCACTAGACTTATTGTCGTTCACGACTGGTTCGCTGGTGGCTGGTCCGACCCGGCTTATCGTACCGAGCTCAGGACTATGGACTTTCCGCAGCTCCTGGCCTATTTATACGGGGCTCCCGTACCACAAACCATCCCACCTGTCACTGGAGCAGTCCTAACGGCCTGGTGCTCTGCTCTGCGCTACACGCGATGGGACAAGAAACTTACTCAACACACACCCCTGTGGAATGGCACCTGGCTCCACGAGGCATCGGCCCTTCAGGGTTTTCGGCAGTGGGATCGGATCGGGATTTCGCTCCTTGGGGACATTTGGGTGGGAGATCACCTCAGAACCTTTTTTGACCTCCAGCAATGCCACTCCCTTCATAACACCCAATTCTATAAATATTTGCAGCTGCGACACGCCCTTAGTGTGCACATTCCACCAGCCACCTCCCTTCCTGAATTCAGCCCGCTACAGGCCCAGGTCATGATGGGGAACTTGGGTAGAGGGGGGGTGTCACAGATCTACCGCTCCCTGGAAAACAATGGCCCTGCGACCCTAGACTCGCTGCGCACCCGCTGGGAAGGTTGGTTGGGTCCCTTAGAAGAAGCAGATTGGCGAGACGCGCTCATGGCTCCCAAAACCCTGACGACCTCCTCTAAACTACGTCTCATCCAACTTTACTATCTTCACACGGCATGCCTCACCCCCGCGCGTCTGTATAGGGCAAAACTACGCTCCTCCCCAGCCTGTACACGGTGTAACCACGCCCCGGCTGATTTTTACCACATGGTCTGGCAATGTCCTCTTCTTGATTCATTCTGGGCGGGTGTTGAATCAGAGCTCACGCAGACGTTGGGATGGTCAGTTCCCCACGACCCCTTGCGTCTTCTCCTGGGAGTATTCGATGGCCTAGACGGCTCCAGAGCCGACAAAAGCTTCTTAGGCACTGCGATTGCGGTGGCTAAACGAGACATTGCGGCGGCCTGGTCCCAGGCCAAACCCCCTACTGTGCGTAAATGGCGTCGAAAGGTGGACTGGTGCGCGGCCCAAGAAGAACCCCTCTTCGAGGCCAGGGGATGTCCCGAGAAGTTTGAGAAGGTTTGGGGCAAGTGGCTAAATTTATTGTTTTGATTATTGTGCACGTTTCTCTTCAGTCGTGCTATATTCACAAGGTGGCCTCTTCGGGGGCATTGTTCCTAGGTTTGATATCCCGCTGTCGATGGACTTTGATATCATGTACACACTCATGCTGTCTTTGTATGTTTCGTTAATTTCAAATGCTAATAAATTTGATTATCAAAAAAAAAGACTTCTCTTATGAACTAAGATCATCTTCCTTTCTTCCATGGCTATTCTTTTCTCTTCCCTCTCATTCTCCATCCTGAGTTTCTCCAATTCGAACTTCCTTGCTTCCCGCCTGTCCTCCAGCTCCTCTGGGGATAGGCCACTGCTGCCTGGTCTGAAGGGTTTCCCTTCTCCCAAAAGCACATCCACCCTAGGAGTAGGCTCCGCTGCCTCTCCACTGAGATCTCCAGATTGCCTACTGGCATGTCTGGCTGCTACCCAGGCCCTCAGCGCCTTTTGTAGCTCCTCCTTCCTAGTGAGGCCTCTGACTTGGACTTTTAGGTTTTTGCAAATCGCTTTCAATTCTTTCACATTGTAGGATTCCAATCTATCCTCCTCAAAGGCAACTTCCAGGGATGCAACAGATGATGCTCTTGATTCAGGCATGATGAAGTAGCAAGTTCAAACTGGCAAGATCAAAAATAGGCCAAAAAGAAAAAGAACCAGTATGTGGCACGTAATGGTCTGCAATATGGTAGTAGTGCACACCAATCACTGTAAGTCAAGTGCAAACACAAGTCCTATCCTCACCGCTGACAACCAATGTTAGAAATGGGGGTCTCTAGTTGGCAGAGGCAAGTACCTTTGTCCAAGTAGGGACCCTTCTTCCTAGTCAGGATAAGGGAATTACACTCCTAAAATAACCCCTGCTCATCCCCTTGGTAGCTTGGCACGAGCAGTCAGGCTTATCTTAGAGGCAGTGTGTAAAGCATTTGCACATAACCAACAGTAATACAGTGTAAGCACTACAAAAGGACACCACACCAGTTTAGAAAAATATCCAATATTTTTATATACTTAAGTCAAGACCAAAACGATAAAAATCCACAATACAGTACTTAGAAATCTTCAGTTATCAAAATAACCTTGAAAAACTGTTCCTTGATGTCGATAGCTCCGTCAGGGGCTATCACGGCGCAGTGAACAAACAAATACAAACAGTTCTGGCTGACCGCCGCGTCGTGGCCCAGCTACGGTGTCGGGAACACCCGCAAAACAGTACCTTTAGAAATTCAGGGCGTCGGCGACCTCTCGTTGAGCTTCCGAAAGCAAGGCGTCCGCAGGCGTCGGTTCCGGAGGTCGGTGCAGGAGTCGTCGGGGCCCTTGAAGTCACACGCGTTGCAGATCGAGCTCCTCGCGGTTGAAGTCAGGAGCGCTGGCGTCGGTAGGCGTCGGGTGCTGCCGTGCGAAGTGCAGCGGTGCGGCGTGCGATGCCCTCAGGTCGCGGTGCGAGCAGCGGCTCGGTGGCGGCGGTGAGACCCGGTTCGCGGTGCGGCATTGCGGCGGTGCCCTCTGCGGTGCCTTCAGGACACGGAGTCGGCAGCGGCGGCGTAGACGGCGTCGGGTTGCTTTTTCTTCTGTTGCAGCACAAAACACACAGTCCCCAGTGCTGAGGGCAGAAGAACTTGAAGTCTTTGCTGTTCCTGAGACTTCTTGAACAGGGGGTAAGCTCTACCTCAAGCCCTTGGAGAAACTCACAAAAATAGATTGCAGAAAGTTCAGTCCAGTCCTTTCACTGCCCAAGACAGAAGCAGCCACTGCAGGCCAACACAGCAAAGCACTCAGCAAAGTGGTAGTTCCTCCTCACAGCTTCTCCAGCTATTCTTCTTGGCAACCTCCTTGGTCCAAAAGAGTTCTAAAGTTCAGGGGTTTGGGCTCCACTTTTTATAGCCCAAAATCCTTTGTCCTCTCAGGCAGAGAGTGTCTGTGCCCAGCCAGAACCAGTTCTGCCTTCTCTGGTGTGGCTTCCTGGCAGGAGGTGGAGACGGCATTGTCAGAGGCAGACCAGGCCCATTCAGGTGCAAGGAAATCTCCTCCCCCTACTCTAAATGGAGCCCAAGTCTATTCAGCCCTTTCCTGACCCACCTAGACTATCCGGAGCCACTGCTGCTCCTCAGCCCCTGTCATCCAAAACCCAGACAGTCAATCCACAAACCCAGCAGAGGCCTGCTGGATGGCTGAGCAAGAAAATACCTACTTTCTAAAAGTGGTATTTTCAAACCCAGAATGTAAAAATCACCTTCACTAAAAGATGCATCTTTAGATTCTGAGTTCAGGCATACTAAACGATATTTTCCTACCTAGTTCACAGGGCCAGTTATGTTTATAAGATGTTATAAACAAACTCCCCATTCTGTCCTATGGGGAACAGGTAGCCTTGCAAAAGTGAAAAACGAAATTGGCAGTAATTCACTATCAGGACATGCCACACACACCAGGGGATTACCTACCTTTCACATACACTGCACCCTGCCCACAGGGGTACCTTGGGCCTACCTTGGGGGTGACTGACATGTAAGAAAAGGGAAGGTTAGGGCCTGGCAAGTGGGTGCACTTGCTAAGTCAACATGGCAGTACCAGACTGCACACAGGCTCTGCAATGGCAGGCCAGAGTTACCTTTACAGGCTGTTTGTGTGGGTGGCACAATCCAGTGCTGCAGCCCACTAACATCATTTGATTTACAGGCCCTGGCGCACTCAGTGCACTTTACTAGGGACTGACATATAAATCAAATAGGCCAATAATGGAAACCAATCCATAACACATTTTACCACAGGAGCACTTGCACTTTATCACTGATCAGCAGTGAGAAAAGTGCGTAAAAACACTAACCTAGTACAAACAGAGTCAAAACCGGGAGGTCATAAAGCAAAAACTCAGGGGAAACACGCCAAAAGATGCCAAGTCTAACAATGAGCGACAACGGGGGCACTCCGAGGCGCCCGGGGGGACATTGTGTGCAATTTGTGTGGTGTTAAGTACGCCCTGTGTAATATTGAAAATTGAATAAATTTAAGTCGGGTATTACGGGATATGCTTTTGGGTATTCTAAAATGTAGGACCATTCCCTGTCAGTAAGTTCCCTAGCCAGATCGGATTCCCATTTGAGTTTCAGGGGAGCAAGCAAAATCATGAGGTGTTCCTTCAAGCCCCGGTAGAGCCAACGTACAAGGTGGCTCCCGTGCCCCATTGTGTGCAGCTCTCGGAGCAACTCATAAGAGCAGGTTCCATATTATCTGCCACCCAGTGTTTGTGCACATAGTGGAGAATACTAGCATGAGTCAGGAACAAAGAGTCGGGCAACCCATGGACTTGTACAAACTCGGCATGGGGCAGAAGGACGCCATCCACGAACAGTGAACCGACTGTCGTCACCCCGGCCTGATCCCAGGGAGTTAGCCTGTGGGCCGTCAATGTCCCTGTGGAGGTCGGAAGACTGCAGAGTGGAATATTTGGGACATATAGTGCTCGTGTATTAGAGTACTTTAGGGCCATTCTCCAATACATCAGGGCAGTGCGCAACAATAGTGAGTCTACGTGTAATACCGAGGACTCTGGACATAACAGTGTATGGAGCTTCCCCTGTTGCAGGTGTACAGTTGTGTATCATATTTCGAACAGGTTATGACCTGCTAACCAATATGATAACCATTGCAACTGTCCAGCTATGCAAAAGGCTTTAAAGTCAGGGGCCCCCATTCCCCCGCTGGACGCGGGCAGTTGCAATTTAGACAGGCTAACTTTGTGACACCCCTTACCACAGATGAGATCAATCAGCGGGGAGTTTAAAAGCTTAAATACCGAGGCCGGGACCACCAATGGGAGATTCACAAAAGGGTACAATAACAGTGGTAGAATCACCATTTTTGCCAGCGCCAGCCTGCATGCAATGGATATGGGTTGTCTGATCCAGGGCCCCTGAGACCTCAGGGAATTAATCGTACGTACCAAATTCCCTTCCATTGTATCACGCGTTTCCCTATAAATCTGATTTCCTAAATAACGGAAGGAATCAGGTTCAGTTTTTAATTGTAGCTCACCAAAGAGGAGAGTGGGCTTTTTAGAAGTGTCATAGAAGGAGCACCCGCAGGACTTAGTGGCGTTTGTTTGTAGTCCTGACATGTAGCCAAACTAGGAAAGCAGCTGGGCCAATTCAGCTGTATTCGTCGGAGATCTTTAAGATACAGGAGCATATCGCCGGTGTACAGGGACACTGAATTAACAACCCGACCAATCGAGATTCCAACATGAGGCATGGCGTGGCGGAAATGTTGGGCGAGTGGTTCCACCGCCAATACAAAAAGGAGCGGGGACAGCCTTGACGTGTCCCACAAAGTATCTGGTAAGAGTGGGAAATATATTGACCCGTTTTGGCCCTGGCTGTGGGTAAGCAATATAACAGTTTTACCCATTTAAGATACTCCGGAGGGATCCCATACCACATCATGGTTGTAAGCATATAAACCCATCCCAGGGTGTCAAAAAGCTTGCTGGATATCTAAGGAGAGGCATCCAGCATAGGGGTACTGATTAAGGGCTGCATCCCTTATCCCAAGTAGTCGACGTATATTCAAAGAGGTATTACTGTGAGGCACAAAATCGCATCGGTCTGTGTGTATCAACCGTGGGAGGAATGGAATTAGGTGGCGGGACAGAATTTTGCTAAGAATTTTATACTAAGTATTAAGGATTGATAGAGGTCTATACGAGGTCAATTCGGCAGGCGGCTTATCTGGTCTCAAAAGGGACGTCACTAGTACTTTGTTACGAGCCAAGTCTTTGATGGCCCCACGTATCTCATTAACCGTAATAGGGGCCTCTAGGTCCTCTTTATCAGTATCCAGAATATTAGGCAGGGACGCACAAGACAAAAAGTCAGAGAGCTCCTCTGGGGCGGTGGCACAAAGTAAAGCTCCGCATAATAGTCGCGGAACACCATACTTATCTCTACTTGCGTAGTCACCAATCTCCGAGTGGGTGTAACAAGGGACAATATGGGTGTAGGGGAAGGTGTTGGCCGAATTAATCGGGCCAATATGGTGCCCGCCCTGTCCGCTTCTGAGTGTGTCCTTTGCACATAGGCCTCTGATCTACCACAGTCGCACTAAAAGTTCAGCATACAAAGTCCCAGCCTCCTTCAACTCCGTTGTATTCACTGCACTTTCTTGAGCTGCCACCTCCAGAGGGCCCAATCTGCCCTCAAGCTCCGTGATGTCTCTAGTGACCTCCCGCCTAGCTCCCACCACTGCGGCACGCAAGGCACCGCGAACAACCACCTTAAATGCTTCCCACTCTATCAATCATGAGGAAGCTGTGGCCGTGTTCTCGGAGAAGTATGTAGTGATGGTTGTAGCCAATGTGTTCCTAAACACTGAGTCTTCTAGTAGTTGAGGTTGCAAGCGCCATGTTGGTATGGGAGAAGGGACCCGTCTCCAAGAAAGTGTAAGTTCCAGAGGGTTATGATCAGATATTGTTTTACCAAGATATGTAGTGTGAGTGACAGAGGAGCGTAAGCTCTGTGTACAGAGGAACCTATCCAAATGGGAGTGCAAGGCACGGGGATATGAATAAAAGGAGTATTCGCGCAGACCTATATTATGGTCCATCCATATATCTGCCAAGTCCCACCCGTCCACCTAATGAACGCAATTCCTTAGCTTGATGTACTATAGCTGTACCCGGGAGGGAGGGGTATGTGAGCAGTCCAGGTTGGTATCCAGTACCGCATGGAAATCCCCTCCCAGGAGCCAGGGGTATTGTGACCAATCCGCCAGTGCGGTCGACAAGCGGACTAGGAATTCAGCTTGGTCTCAGATGGGTGCATATATACATCTCAGGACTATCTGTTCTCCATCAAGTGTGCCCCTAAGTAGAACATAGCTGCCCCTCGTGAGAATGCGGAGTAGGTGGTGTGGTGTAATTGCCCTCTCCATCGTTTACTCAATTTATGTGCTTCAGAGGATACCAAATGAGTTTCCTGAAGGAACACTATTTGTGCGCGGCATCGGAGCAATTGAACAAGTATTCTGTGCCGTTTGTGAATTGAACACATACCCCAGACATTCCAAGTGATAAGAGTTAGTTACTGTCGACATGAGGAAGTGGAAAAAATGCAGAACATATATACCACCCGGAGACAGGCCCGACCCCCAGTGTTATTACAAGAGATGACCACCCCAAACAGTAAAAAACACAATCTCACAATACTATGTCCAGCGATTCTTCATCGCTCGACCAAACTTGAAACCAAACAGAAGCAATATAAACTGTAAAATAATATGTTCATTCGCCATGGGGCGGGTAGACAGCTCCCTCTTAGGGGGAATAAGTAAGGTACAAATATGTGTAGAAGAGCCCAAACCAACTGGACCCAGTACCAGAATAAGTGTAGGATCCAGGTACAATCCCGCAGCTATCATGCAAGTGTCCATAGGAAAGTAGGGAAGGAAGCGAACATGGCATTATATGCCCCCCACACACCCCCGTCCACTAGGAGAGTCATGCACATTGGAGACCCAGCCTACATATACCAACGCCTGTAGCGCATGCCAAGCATCCTCAGGGCGCCCCAGGGAGGCGGCACTTTGTCACCAAGCGACAGCCAGTAGGCGCTGACTTAAGAGATCTGTCTTCGGTGGTCATTCAAAAGGATCATCACTCAAATGTGGGGAAACTGAGGGGAACAGTACCATATTTCCAGCGGAATCCGAGTCTGAGGCGTTGTTCAGCGAGGAACTAATGGGTGGCCTGATGGATCACCTCCTATTGGCCCTCCAGGGCCTGACGTGGGGAAGGCACTCCACCAAACTGTCCTGTGTGGTGAGCCCCCTTCTATGTCTATGGGGGGCATGCTGTGTTCTCTGCAGTGCCGCATCATGAAGGCCTCGTCTCATGGAGTCCATAAAGAGCTGCTCTAGCCAGTCCCAGGCACTCTCTGCGATATCAAAGAAGTGGGAGCATTGACCGTGAAGTATTTTCAGTTTGGCTGTGAAAGGAAGGGCATAGATGAGGCCGGCTGCACGTAAGTGGGTTTTTATGTCTGGGAATGAGGCACGTTTGCGTTGTACAGCCATTGTATAGTCAGGGAATATGGAGACCCTTGAATTGACCAGGAGGGGGCCCCTGTTGTGGGCCACTTGTAGGATCACATCGCGGTCCCTGAAATTGAGGATTTTAGAGATAATTGGACATGCATTTGCCCCAGGAATGGGCTTCTTAGCGGGGACCCGGTGTGCCCTCTCTACAGTGAATAGTTCAGATAGACCAGTAGGGGCCACCTCCGTTCTGAGCCGGTCTTCGATATATAGTGTTGTGCAGGGCCCTCTGTTCCATCAGGGAGTGCCACAATGCGTAGATTGTTTCGGCAGGATCTCCCTTCAGCATCCTCCTTGTACACTTGGAGATGCTCCACCTGTTGGCGCAGTTGCAAAATCTGGGCATTGTGTTCCTTCGAGCACGGAGATAGAGTTCCTGGTGCCCATTTGTTGGCCTTGACCTGATCTGTTAATTTACGGTGGTCATCCTTCAGTAGGCTAAAGTCCGTAGTGATCACCCCCAACTGCTGTGCTATGGCCGCTCAAGACTCATGGATCTCCTGGAGTATAACATTTAATGTGTCCATGGAGGCAGCCGGGGAAGCTTTGCCCTCCGTTAAAGAGTGAGTAGGTGAGCCCTCCGATGGTGAGTGAGAGCGGATCGGGGCCAGAGGGGCTCCCGGCTTGGCTTTAGTATGCCCGATAATAGTCACCCAGGTGGCAGACACGTTGGGACAGTGAATGATGGAAACTACTAGACTGAGCGTGGGGGCGGGAGATAAAGATTATATTGAGAAGGTCATTGTATGTACTGCAAGGCCTTAGTTTTAGTCAATGCCTGGCCATTCACCACTGTGAGTCCCACTGTTCCTCAGCCTACAAGATGTGCCTTAGGGAGCCACAGAGTGTATTGCAGGGAGTAGGGCCCGGTAGCACCTAAGCAGACGAATCAGTTCTAGAGACGGGGTTGCAGTTGTGCATCTGCTCTTTGGTTAAGGACGTGTGCACTCTTTCCCCAGACACAGTGGCCGTTGTCTACAGTACTGGGTTCAGCCACATGCAACGGACCAAGAGACTATATACTCGTAGGGTCTTGCAAATTATAGATAAAAGCTGGAGGATCCCTACAGTAGAAGCACTCAGTTCGCAGGGCAGTGCCATAACTGCGATCTCCTTCTTCAATTGGAGAACAGAATCATTAGCAGAATGTCTGTTCCACTTCTGGGCAAATAGCCGGGGTCAGTGATGCTCCCTCCCGAGCCACTGCTCACCTCAAAAGACAGGTCTCGGGGTAACAGTGTGGACCTTTAATCATAATGCGCCCGACTTTACTCACAGTCCTCACAGCGCATCTGAAGGGAGCATCCTTTTCCTCTTCTGAGGGGGCTGGTGTGCTCAGCAGATGCAGGAGTCACCGCAAGCAGTCAGGCGGCACCCCCACCAGTCACAGGCCCTCGTAAGATGGTCCCTCGAAGTCAGCAGTCGTGGCACAGACTTCCACGCCAGGTCAGACCGCTCCCAGGTGCCGCACAACAATCTGCCTACAAGTGTAAGGGGGGCCGGCAGGTTCCAGTACTGACGCCACCCCACTCCACACCAGCATGGAGAGACGGCACTGCCGGGCCCAAATACTACTCAGGCCTCAGGCGCAAGGACCGCGCCACACCCATGCAGTGACACCGGCCAGCGCCTGACAATGCCCAGGGGCGGCCCAGCCAAGCACCGGCCGCAACGCCCACCTCCGCAGCCAGCAGACAGACAGGTAGGGAAAGGAGATGGAGGGTCCTCGATCCGTTCCATGCTCACCACAGTGGGCCCGCCGCGGTGCCTAGGGCCCTCCGTCCTTGCGGTAGCGCCCCCCGCCGACAAGTCTCTCACAGGCCGCAGCAACAATGGGGGATTGGCTCACTACCAGCCTGCACAATTTAAAGGCACCCACAACGTTCCATAACTCTGCCAGTCACGATCCAGCCTGTAAGGCAGGCACCGCAGACCGGGTGCCACTGAACCTCCTCCACTCTTCGCGTTGTCGGTCTCAGTCGAGCACCAGGCCTCCAAGCAGCTCTGATTCGGCCACCATGTTGCTACCTCTATGCAACCAGTAGCGTCGGCAGCATAGGCCCCCACCGGTCCCAGGCCCGCACCGGATGTCTCACCCAGCCCTCACGTAGCGCCTCGGGCCGTCGGCGGCCCGATGCTGTAGACTAGCAGGGATGTTAGCAGGATTTTGATTCCTGGGTCTGAGAGAGTTCTGATTATGCAGCCGCCATCTTGGGCTGCTAGCCATGCCCCATTGATATCTCTCCCATTATCTCTTGTTTTTCTGTCAGAACTTGTAGTTCTTCAGGGGTGGTGTCAAATCTAGTTGTATTAACCCATGCAGTTACAGGATTAACATGAGTTGGTTGTAGCAGTGCTTTTATTCTGCATAAAAAGAGGTGCAGGAGACAGTGTGCAATCAATGGGGATTCCTCTTTAGGGAGATGCCATCTGTCCATTGCAGTAGCATGGGGGATGAGGGAGCATACATAACAATTGTTGGTGGACGTGGATGCGCCTATACTTTGCATGTACTGGTACCACATATTCTCAAATAAAGCAGTATGGAGAGGGTGATGGTCAGTATCATTATCAACAGTTTTGCACATGCGTGTAATAGTTGATGTAGGATCAAAGGAATAATAATGCACTAGGGCTAAGAATAGCAGTATTAGTACACCGAGAAGGAAAAACAAACAAGAAATACATAACTTTAACCCCTTCCCTGCTCATGACGAGCTCAGCTCGTCATGCTGCGCGGTCGGGCTGTGCGCATGATGAGCTGAGCTCGTCACGACCACGCCCGCGATCGGAATGTCCAGCACCTGGGTGGAATTCCGATCGCAGCGAAGGCGTTAAAGAAGTATTGCTGTAGGAAAGTGCCCCTTTTTGCATGGATACCCCCTAACTTTTTGCCAGATACCTGATGCCAACTTGACTGAGTGTGTGCTGGGAACCTGCTAACCAGGCTCCAGCAGCTGTGTTCTTTCCTAAAACTGTACCTTTGTACCCACAATTTGCACACCTCTGGGCCACCTGTAAGTCCCTTGTAAAAGGTACCCCTGGTACCAAGGGCCTTGTGACCAGAGAAGGCCTCTGAGGGCTGCAGCATGTATTATGCCACCCTCAGAGACCCCTCACCTTAACACCCCTACCCTGCCAGTGCAGACTGGGTGTTTTGGTGCAGACCAAACTAAAGAGTCAACATGGCACACATCACTGTGTGCCATGCCCAGCAACACTGCCTGTGGCACGGGTAAGTCACCCCTCTAGCCGGCCTTACAGCCCTAAAGGCAGGGTGCACCATGTCCAGGTGAGGGCATAGCTCCAAGAGCAATATGCCCCTACAGTGTCTGTGCCATTCACAGACATTGTAAGTGCAACGAAGCCATTTTTAGTACATGGGCTAGGAGTTTGTCAACATGAACTCCACAAGCTCCATGATGGCTTTGCTTAAGTCTGGGAAGTTTGGTATCAAACTTACCAGCACATTAAACCCACACTGATGCCAGTGTTGGATTTAATGAAAAATGCACACAGAGGGCATCTTAGAGATGCCACCTGAAAAACGACCAACACTGGTTTGGTTTCTGACTGGCCCCCAGCCATCTGTCACCATCAGACTGATTTCTGGACCCCTGGGTAGAGAGCCCTCCGCTCTCTGTGTCCGTGAACAAAGCACATCCAGGGCAGAGGTGTCATGCCTCCTCCCTCTAGATGGTCAGGGTCTTCGAAGGGGGAGCTTCAAAGGCCTGCCGCCTTTTTTTAGCTAGCCTCAGCCTTTTGCTGCTATCAGCAACTGGCTCCCACCGGTTCAGACCCCCATTTGGGCGCAAGAACCTATGGGACAACTAAGCCAGGAAGGGAGATGTGCCCACCTCTGCCAAACCCACTCCTCAGGTGGGGAAGGCGAGGTGAAGCACACATCTCAGTCCCCACCATCTTGTAGATGGGGGGACCCCTCCAATCAGGCATATGCCCCCTCCCAATGGAGCGTGGCATACTAGGGGGTGTAGACACCCCAGGGAAGGGATCCATTAGTCCCAACCTGCACAGCCCTGTACTTTAGAGGCACCCTTGGACCTTGCCTCTTCAGATTCGATGTGACAAGAAGAAGAAGGACCGAAGAGCTGTGCTGCAGAAGAGGACGATGATGACAACTGCTTTGGCCCTAGCCCTACCGGCCTGTCTCTTGCTCTGAACCCCTGTGAGCTGAACCCAGCCTGTCCTGCAGCCAGCAGCCTCCAAGAACCCCGGGAACCTGCCCTGCCTTCTAAAAGAACTCTTATCTCCTGTGGACACCGGATTTGTCCAACCCCAACCCGAGCCAGGAGTCCAGATCCAGCCGGATCCTCGAGTCCTCACCACTCTGCACCCGACGCCCATGGCCGTGTCTGAGTGGCCCAACACCCCAGTGAGGTCCCCTCGGCAATCCTGACCTGAATGCCAGTGTTGGACGACCTCCTCCCACCTTCTCCTCGATGCCTGCAGCCTCATCCTGAAGGGTCCCCCAACCACGACCAGAACCTGTGAGAAGAATCCAACACGAAAGAACACCCCTTCACCCGCAGCTCCTGAGTCCTGAGGTGCCTGACCAATGGTGTCCTGGTGTCCAGCAACTCTTCATCTTCATCCTCGAATCGTTGGTTCCCTTCATCCAGTCTTCTGGCTCCAGCCTGCAGTCCTTTTCCGTGAATAGCGCCCCCATTGGAAAGCATTGGGTTCCTGACACCTCCTAAGCACCCTGCACCCGGCCGCCCCTGCGCCGCTGGTGGTGTGGACTTGGTGCCAACCTGGGCCCCCTTTGCCCTGACCTTAACCCTAGGACCTTGGCTCCTGAGACAAGGCGGGCTGCACGAGAGCAGTCCCCAACCAAGGTACCCACTAGCCCTATTGGCTAACATTGGCACTCTGCACCCGGCCGCCCTAGTGCCGCTGGTGGTGCCCCTTGAGTGCCAACCTGAACCTTGGGGAACCTTGGTTCTACTCCCCCAAAACTCCAATCCTAAAACCGTTTTACTCACCTGTTAACTTAACACTTCATTTTCTCCATAAGACTGAATGGTGTTTTTTCTCTGAAAATTCTTCTAAGTGTTGAACTGTCTTGTACTGCACAAAACATATTGTATTGCTTGCACAAGAGTTGACCTTCTTACAAATGTCCTGTGTTGTGTAAACTATGTCAGGAGTGTGTTTTATATTAAACTAGAACAGTGGTCTAAAAGTAATCTGACAGTACTCAAAAAGTAATTATAAGCATTAGTGAACAGTTTGCAACTCGTTTTCTCAATTGAAAAAGTTATCTGAATGTTCCTACAAAACCAGTGTTCCCTGTATTTTTAAAAGTCACATTGTATGAAGAGTTTAACTTACCTGCTACTAAGTAAATCTTGGTTCTGGAAATAAAACAAAAATAACTTTTATACAAACATTTGGTCTGGATTCAGTCTTTGAATGTGTGACATAATTTCTTGCCTGACTGTGTACAACAAATGCGTAACACTATCCTCCTGATAAGCCTGACTGCTCAACCACACTACCACAAAAGAGAGTAAGGTATTATCTACTTTAGCCTCTGCCACACCTCTGGGGATCCACTGGACTCTATGCACCTTCTACCTTACTTTTGTCTATTATTGGAACGATAGAGGGAGGATTTACTCCGGTTGCTTCTCCTGTTCTCCCCCTCTTTTTCCTGCTCGGTGTCCGAAGGGATGGATGGCATGGTTGCAGTGGCGTTGCAAGGGGGGGTGGAGGGGGTGGTCCGCAGGAATCGACAGCACCCCCGCTCTTAGATTTGGCCGCGGCGGGCGGCAAACCCAGAGGCCTAGCTATGCTACTGCATGGTCGGGGCGAGGCAGACGTTTGTTAGATGAATCCTTGGTTTGTGGCCATGGACTTTCATTGCAGTAGCTGTGCTGTCTGTTACAGGAAAGGGTCCTTGGAACTTAGGGGTCTTTCACTTGCAAAAGTTTCTCAATGTTAATTGTAGTTCCCAATGGCAAGGGTGTCTGTGCGTTGGCGTGCGGCAGCTACAAGTGTAACATGTTTAGAGAAGAACTTTGCGCCTTTGTTAGATTAGACATGTAGACACACATTTCAGTTTGTACTACTTCAGGCGCACTCTCAATCTGCAACTTATGTCTACTTAGTGGCACAGATATATTTATTACTCTTCCTGTCACAATCTGATGTGGGGTCAAATGGTAATCTGGTCTTGAGGTGTTTCTTAAGTTGAACAGTGCTAGTGAAAGATTTTGTTTTTAGGAGTCTGTCCTTGGAGATGATAAGTTGTCAAAGTTTGTGCGTTATTCCTAACAGGGTGGTGAGGTGGGAGGAAATATTATGAGGACGTAGGTGCCAAAGTCGGGCCTGGTCCCCCTCATGAACATCCCACTGGGGTTTTTACCTCGCGGACCAGAAAATTAGTAGCAGACTTGACATCACAGTGGACATAATGTCCGGCTTCTTAAGAATGGGCAGATTACAACTATGAGATAGCAATAATATTTGCATCTGGCAATTATATCAATGTAGTCAATGTGCAGGTCCTTAAGGGGCTTGTGTTCGTGGTATTATTGAAGCTATTACCTTAAAGGTGAGACTTGATGAATACTGCTGGCATATGGCACAGGTGTGTATACATTACAAATTAATCTTGGCGTATTTAGAAGAACATATTGTCTCTGGCAGAGTGTAAAAGAAGATGTAGCTGGTTTAGGGCAATCAGTAGCAATGCTTAGGGCATGACAGGTTTCCCTGTGGATATATATCTATATATTACATCTGCTCCTGTCTGGGTGCACCCTCTAGCTTCCCACCAGTGGCGGCTCGCATAAGGCGTGCTGCGGGGCGGGGGAGGGGCAGGGTGGGGGGGTAGTAAACTCGGACATACGACGGAACGGAGAAAAGTAATTATTACGTTCCTCCGTTCCGTCGTATGTCCAAGATTACTACCCCCACACCCTGCCCCTCCCCCGCCCCACCCCACCGCCCCACAGCACGCCCAACGCGAGCCGCCACTGCTTCCCACAACTGTTTTTCAGGCTCTGGGGCACTTTCATGCATCTCTCTAAGGCGCAGGTAAGCTGTCTCAGTGTAATGTCTTGATGCATTCAAAGGGTTAAATGGTGTTGATGTTTCACTAGCTACCAAAACTGTGGTGTGTGTGTCACTAAGTGGGCGTTTTGCTGTATCTTTGGCTGCCGAATCAGCCACGGCGTTTCCACAGGATACAAATTCCTGAGCACTAGTGTGGGCTGTGCACTTCACTGCGACTACATGTGGTAGTTTTAAGGCTTGTATTACATCCTCCAAGAGGGGCCGGTGCATGATGGGACTTCCATTAGACTTAAGGGATCTACGCCTGCTCTGCCTCATGATACTAGAGTGCACTGTTGTCATAACATAGGCGGAATCCGAGTATACTGTTATTGTTTCTCCTTCCCTTGTTTGAGGGCTGCCACTAAAGTTACTAGTTCAGTATATTGGGCTAAGTAATAAAGTGGCAAAGTTATTTTCCTTTATATACATCCTTGCTCATAGCTCCTACCCTGTTTATCCACTGGACTTTCTTCTGTGAACTTTCCCTCGTCATTTGAGACCTAGCTATTTGACTAAGGCCCGATGGAGCTACCTTGTTTAGCTATAGGGGAGACGGGCTGTGGATTCCCTCCTCAGGCGTCACCTACCCAGTCGGTCTTTGGGCAGACTTCCTTTCGTCTCTCCTGCCGTCTTTTCCCTCATCCTCTCCCTTCACACTTCCCCCAAAGACCTACCCAGCCGGTCCTTGGGCAAACTTTCCTGCGTCTCTCTGGACCTTTATTTCCCTCCTCCCCTTCACCCTACCCCCTACCCCTCTCCGCTCTACTCTTTCTCCTCTTTCTAGCTACTGACCCTTGCCCTCACCCGTCCTTGCTCATAGACCCCACCCTGCCTTATCCACTTGACTTTCTTTTGTGAACCTTCCCTCGTCAGCTGAGACCTAGCTATTTTGACTGATGCCCGATGGAGCTACCTTGTTTAGCTATAGGGAGACGGGCTGTGGATTCCCTCCTCGGTCGTCACCTACCCAGTCGGTCTTTGGGCAGACTTCCTCTCGTCTCTCCTGCCATCTTTTCACCCATCCTCCCCCTTCACATTTCCCCTCCCCCCTCCGCTCTATCTGTCTCACCTTTCCTTCCTCTTTCAATATGTTGCTTATTTTTTGATGTAAAGTGTAATTTGTTTATTGTGTCCTGTAACATTGTGTAACCCAATGTAAAGCGCTCTGATACCTCCGGGTCTAGCCAGCGCTATATAAAACTCTCAAAATAAAATAAAAATAAATTTGGTCTGTTATCTACAATATATCTGAAGAGTCAAGTTACATGACTTTGAACACTGCTACACCTGTGTGTCTCAATTCCATGTCCTAATCTATTGTAGAAACCCATCTACAAAAATATGCAACACTACCTGGAATGGGGTGTGCAAAGAATGTAGCACGGTTGACTATATGGCACATTACTATTTTGAGGGATGTTGATGATAATGTTTTATAGCCTGATACTCTGTGTTGTTAGTGTTGTTTTGCTGTCTGAATGATCGCAAATACTGCTGTTCAGCGTACAATGTCAGTGGTGCACCTACAACAATGCGGGCACTTTTCTCGATTGCAAAGGCTGCCATTGCTAGTGCTTTTTCACAAGGGTAATGACCTTTCATGACAGAATCAAGTAGGCCACTAAAGTACGCAATTGGCGTGCGCCCTAAAAGTTAGTTTTTGGGTGAGGACAGCCATCATAACCTGGCCATTACAGTGGCAAAAAAGGAAAAACTCTATATTGTAGTCTGGTGTTCCTAACACTGGTGCATTTGTTATCTCTGTTTTCAACTTACTAAATGTTTGTTTAATCTCTTTAGTCCATGTTATCCTATCTTTCTATGATATAGCCTGATTGATAGATTCAAGCAGTTGGGATATTAACATAATATTATCAAAAAACCCATTGTCTAACTTAATTACATAAGTCCAGGATCTTCTGCATTCCTTTCACATCTCTCTGATGGATGCTACTCTCCTGAATTTGTGGGCCATATTTTGCCCTTGTCTGGCCATTAAATTCACCATTCTTTTTAGACCTGCATTCTCTACTAAAATCATTTGGCTTCCTACAATAGTAGCATGTTTGTCCGCTCTGAAATATATTTGATCTATTTCCCCCAAACCTTCCTTGTCCTTCTCTTCTATTCATGTTATTTCTTCCTTGATCATATGGTTGGCATTGTGGAATGTCTGCATGAGGCACACCCAGGGATACTGCAGCTAGCTTAGTAGTGATAGAGCGCTGATAGCACTCTATTTTGTATGAGTGCACTATACTCATGGTTTAAACGCACTCTCATGTATTCATATTGTTTGCAGTGTTTTACGACTATTAAGAAACATTTATTTGAATCATTTGATGTTGAAACTAGTGAACGCATTTAAGTAGAACTTTGTATGGATTACGATTCCTTCATGCATAATGTGCAGGACGATATTATTTCTATACACCGTAATTGTGGTTAGTTTAAGTTGCCTGAATTATAGGCCCAAAGTCATAAGTTTCGATTCTCCTTGCTCTTGAGAAATAAATAATTAAATGTTGTTGTGTTTGAAAGTAGAATGTTCTCATCCTGCTGCAGGTGAAAGAAACACATCGTTATTTTCAGAGTTAAGGAGAGACCCGGAATGTCTTTGAAGACGGCTGGAAAGCGAGAAGGGAGGATGGCTTGCGTATCTGGTCTGTCTGAAAGCCAAGGCCACTGGAAAGAAGATATCATTAATTAAATTTGTGTCATGAAAAAAGAGCTACTGCATAGAGGTGCAATGGAAAGTTTTAAGAAGAATGACGTATTGTGGGTTGAATCCCATCTTTTGTATGATGCGCAGGGACAGCGACACCAGACTTCTGCTAGCTTTCGGAGGAGAAGGAGCATCTTAGAGCAAGCTCCATAGCCATAAGCTAAAGCGACCCATTTGACGTGAGTTCTTCTTAGGAAGTCGACACGTGCTGACACCGTTGGGGAATGATAGAAGAGAGACAGGAAGGGCCCTCATCTAGAGCAGTGTAGGGAAAGATTTTGATTCCTTTCAATGAGCCGAGAACTAAATATCGCATCTATTCTGTGTTGCGTTGTGATTTTGGAATTTATAATCATCTGTCTTTTGGGCCGAATTACTTATATTCGTAAACTTGGCTCTGTATTAATTTTTCTGTACCTCTATACTTTGCTATTGAGATGTATTTACATCCAATTGTTTTTGGCCTTATAATAAATAATCAAACCTCAATTTGGAGTTGGTGGTCTTTTCAGGCATGACAATTTTGCTGATATCTGTCTGAAGTTGTTTCCTCCCCTCAACCACTTTTAGTAGGTAAATAAAAGATCGATCGCTTACGCTATACTTAGTAGGGAACATTAGGTGTGCAATTTAGCGTAATCAAATGGTAGCAGAGGATGGTTTACCTCTAAAGTGGTTTATCTCTAAGGTGAGGGGAGTAATCAGGAGTAGGGTTGAAGTCGAAGAGCCCTGAAGTGGAGTGGAAGACGGCGGAGACCGGCGGACGTTGATGGTGCGGCGGAAACAGTGGTGGCGTGAGTATGAAAGGAATTGTGGTGTTAAATTGCGGTGATGAGTAAGTGGGTGATGTCTTGCGGAGTTGGGATGTATGTTGAGTGAATGTGGTTTTTGGTTTACTGGTCCGGACACGTGCGGGCAGGAAGTTTTGGTGAGCGGACTCAAGAGAAGTCCAAGATCCCGGGATAGTTTTGTATTGTAATTGTCTGATTAAATGTGGGGGTTGTAAAGTGCTATCGACGATCCACTTGTGTTAGGGAACTTTGTGTGAATGAGGAATAGGTCGCGGTAAAAAGCCTCAGGTACCGGGGGTGGACTATGGCGATTGAGTGACCAACGCAGGTCGGGGGGTCATAGCGGCTGAATGTTCTTGTGAGAGTGTTCTATCGATCTTTAGGGACAGACAATTACTTGTTTTATGTGACTAAGTTATTGTAATTGTGTAGGAACAGTTACTTGGTTTAATAACTTTTGGATATAGTTACTTGTGGTACGAATGTGTGTAAGCGAGTTTGTGGTGAAATTGTAAAGGCGGGTGAGCCGCTGCAAGGAGTGAGAAGTGACGTCAGGGTGCGCCGCGCTGTGATAGGTTGGTTGGAGTAACGCCGCGCTGGGATTGGTGGAAGTTCATTTGCAGTGGAACAGCGTATTTTGGGCTTGAAATTGATCGATTTTACAATGAGATGCTTTAGGGTATTGCGAGATTTGTGTAGAGGCGACACAGGGGTAGTGACTTGGGTAGGAGAAGAAGCTCCGCCAGAAGACACACCGGCACATTACATGGCAACGAATGTAGGACTTCATACTATAGTGTGGCTTCAGAATTGGCATAAAATTACAGAGAAAGAGGGTGAATTGGCTTTCCCTCGTTATGGGTCTTTTCGTATGGAAGTGCTGATCCAGCTGAGGGGGGTGATGAATGCACTGAAACCTCCCCCTAGACCCACACAATTTGAGGCATTAGATGCATGGATGAGAGCTGCTCTAGCAAAGAGGAGAGAGGCTTCACGAGGAAGCATGAGGAAAGCAATGAAGGCATATCAGGATGCTAGATGGGATGCCCAGTTGAAAAGATGGAGAGTAGACACCATTGACGGGGGAACGCTTGTACCCATTTCGTACGTTAAGAGAGGGGGCTGAAGGGAAAAAGACGACAGAGGAGGACAGTGGTACAGATGACAGCTTCCTCGATAGATTGCTAGCGGAACGTCCTCCACCGTGCGACTCTAGATCAGAGACAGAGAGGTTGCGCCCATCAGAAGAGCTTTTAGGTGTGGGACATCTGGGTTCAGAGGAACAATTGGCAGGAGTAAGAGGCAAGATTACAATGATACACCTTCCGGGAGGGTCTGGAGGAATGAGGTATCCAGACCCTGAGCCAGTACCACCTGCAGGAAACATGCAGTTACCAGATGCTTTGTCGGTACCAGTCACAATAGGGCCGGTGGTTCCGATATATACTCCTAGAGAAAGAACCGATGACAGTCAACAGCAAATAAGTGAAGGGGAAGAGACAATGTCTGGAGGGAGCCTTGCAATGAGTGGGACTGGGTTAAGTCGGATACCAGTGGAATCTAGTACTCCACTGCCAGCTACAGCTGATCCACCAAGAATGGATAGTGGGTCAGAACGAAGACGGACAGGAGCTCTAGCGAATTCTAGGTCTGACCTTTGAATGTGGGTTCAACCAGTGAGAGAGTCAATGATGCCGAGGGAAGAGACAAGCAAGAGACAAGAAGTGCCTAGAGTACTATTTGAGCCACAGGTTGTTTATGCAGGTGACCATTGGAGAAGTCGAAGCTGGGAAAGAGATAGACGCCCAGCTTCGAAGATAGAAGAGGGTGCAGCTCTAAGAGAACCCAAAGCTGTGACAGGAAGATACAAGAAACGAGGAAATTCAGAAAGTGTTAAAAAGTGCAATAAAAGCGCCAATGCTAGATGTGAGTACGATTGAAGGCAGAACTAGACGAGGTGATTGAAGGTAATCTACCTCTGAACAGAATTGAGACGTATGACTCGAGCGAACTACTGTTCGTAGCAAAGGACATGACAAGAAAGGCCAAACGAGCTTATGATGCATTGTTGCTTTTGGCACAAAGGTATGAGGTTGATTTGTCAAAGACCAAGCTGATACAGGGTTCTTGCAGATTAAATTACACAGATAAGGATTTGGAAGAGAAGCGAACGATTGGATTAAAAGCACAAATTAGAGAACTAGCGATAGGGATGCGGACATGGAAAGAATTTGGCAGATGGAAAGAAAGATGGGCCAAAAAGAAAAGCTTCAAGACCGAATAGGAGATACTCCCTCCGAGTGGAGGGACGGGGAGCTGCAGGAAATTTCCCCCTCAGGGAGGTACAGAATGGAGGGTATGTACATGTGCCATGGAGCAGGGGTGATTTAGCAGCATTTACGAATGATTTTCCTCGGCTGAGGGAAAAACCTGCTGAGTGGTACAAGCAAATAGATCGGTTTGTAAAGATTTCGAAAGTATTGTGGATTGATTTAAACACCTTGTTTGATATAGTAGTGCCGGCGGATTTGTGGGCGGCATGTAAGATTGCCATTGAGTGGCCTACTGCAGAGCCACCTAGAGATACATTGACTCATGGTCCTTCACCTGATGTAATGAGAAAATACGAGCAAGCGATTACATGGTTGCAATCGAAGGTAGCTCCTCAGATTGTTGATTGGTTGAAGATTGATCGCACCACTCAAGACTCTAAGGAATCAGTACATGATTATTACGAAAGATTGTTGTTAGCTTTTAAGCAGCATAGTGGATTGGATACAATTGAACAGAAAGATATGGGACAATTTGTCTCGAAGTTTGTGTTGGGACTGAAATCTGATATTAGTTTGATGATACAGCAGCACTTGATATGTTGGCAGAATAAGTCGGTGGACGAGATTCTGCGTTATGCTAAATATTGCAGTGATCAAGTGGAGTCGACACAGAAGAAATTGAAGGACAAGTTGATGTTGGTGCAGTTGAGAAACGCTGATATGACGCAAGGGATTGGAGGAGCGGTAGGTAGAGGTAGAGGAGGTGGAAGAGGAATGGGACAACAGATGGTGACCCAACCTGGTCAGGGTAGAGGAAGAGGAATGGATCCAGGTGTAAGTGAATGGGTGGCCCAACAGAAAGGGGTCACTGCCTGCCATTATTGTCACAAAATCGGGCATTGGAAGCGCGAGTGTAGATCGAATCCAGCAAATCAGATACAGATGGAAGGAGAGGGACAGCTGTCCGAGACTGTCAATACTGTGACAAGACCCAGGTCTATGTATGGAGGAGGATATGAGCCGCAAGTGCAAGTACCTCAACCTCCTAGGATACCCATGCATAATCAGTTATACCATCAGATGCCTTATTTTGAAATACGAGATAGATTTGATCAAAATCAAGATTTACAAGAGTGTCAGAGGGGGTGCACGAGGAATGCACCTTAGATGCGATCCTAGAAGTAGATCCAGAGTGGGCCGTTTGTAGATGCAGATGTGAATGGATATCCTGTTACCTTCTTATTAGACACTGGAGCTGCTCGCTCCACGGTGAGAACTGAAGTAGTCCCAAATTTAACTCTTTCGGGACAATCGATTCAACTAGTGGGGGTTAGTAATCAGAAGATGACTAATCCATTGACAAACCAATTACCCGTGAGAATAGGACCATTTCGGGATAAACACCAATTTGTAGTGTGCAATTCCAAGTCCGGTCTGTCTTTGGGACGAGACCTTCTGTGCAAGCTCAATTGTACTATATCGTGCACTCCGAGAGGTGTGGAATTCAGATCAGATCAGAAAAAGCTTTATTCGATTGTTTAAACAAAACAGTCATAAAAGCACAGCAATAAAAAACATTTCATAGCTACAATAAATTATTTACACAGGAATAAAAAAATATTAAACTATAAAGCTTTCCAATACAGGTTAAATCAAGTCATAACCAATCGTTTTCTATGATAAAGAACTTTTTTCAAGAAATTGGAGACGCTAAAAATAATATGTACATTATCCAGTTGCTGCAAGACTAATAAGGCAGGACGACATTGTCGTAGGCCAAGTTTTTTTGTTCAACATCTGTTTATTGAGCAAGAGCAATTAGAAAACAATACTTGTCACAAATAGCAAAGGAAAGGGGCAAGGGAGTAGCAGATGATGAGCACAAAGAGCAGATCCCTCACAGGAAAGTGCAAATATTTGATATGCAAACAGAAAAAGCAAGTTGGAGGGATGACAATACTTATGAATTTGGGCCGAGGCAAAAGTCCAGGATTTGAAAGCCATTCATGTAGGGGAAGATTCTCCTACACAGCCCAGAAGGGCCTAAAGTAAACCCAGGATCTAAGGGCCAGTATAGAAAGGATGGACTATCCCGGAGGGATCCCAGCTATTCATAGAAAAGCAAATAGGGACACAAACCTGACAAAAGTTGGCTAAACAAGGCCCTCGCCCCCTCTTAAGGCACAGTGCAACCGCACTGACAAAGTTTGTGACAATCAACATGTGAAACTGTATTAAACAGAAAAAGAAAAAGGAAAAGAAGAAAATTATGAAGAAAAGGCAAAAGAGAAAAAAATAAAGATCAAGAAGAGAAAAGAAAAGAGCAAAGAGAAGAGGGAAGGAAAGAAGGAGAGATGGATGCGCCAGAAGAGAGTAGGGGAGGGACTAACAATAAGTCCCAGAGTGGAGGGTGGGGACTGTCAGGATCAGGGTGTTCGTCTACCCTGCGGCCTAACCTACTCCAGGGGATCCAGCCGTCCGCCTCTAGAGTAAGGTTCCAAGGGACTATCAAACAATTGCAGGGCCCTCAATCGAGGAGGCATTAGGCGTGAGTGTTCAGTTCTAGTAAGGTGGTGCACTAGGGGACGCCAGATGCGTTCAAAGCGAGTGTCAGAATGGGCAAGACGGGCTGTAAGCAACTCAAGGGAAAGAACATCCCATAGGCGAAGAAACCATGCAGCAATAGGCGGGGGGTGGGGACGTTTCCAGCAGGAGGCAATGGTCTGACGCGCTGCGCCCAGTAAGTGAAGGATGAGATGCCAATGGGCCGAGGTCATGGCCCGTAGCGCGCTGGGTCGAATGCTTAGGAGTGCCAGGGACGGAGTAGAAGGGACCGGGAAACCCACAATGTCCTTAATATGGCTGAGTACCTCCTTCCAAAACACAGTGAGTTCCGAGCAAGACCACCAGATATGTAAAAATCCCCCTAGTAGCCTGACACCTCCAACAAAGCGGAGAGGTGCCTGGGAACATCTGGTGAAGGTGAGTAGGAGTATAATACCACCGTGTCATTAGTTTATAGGCAGATTCACGCTGTGGGATACTACGGTATACCTTAGGAATGTCCTTCCATAAGCGGTCCCATTCTTCCGGGGAAACGTCAGTAGCCAAATCAGCGGCCCAGCGGGTTTGGTAACCGTGGCTTGGTAGATGCCCAGAGTGCTGAAGAACCGAATAGGTCCTAGAGATGAGGCCTTTAGATCCGTCGAATCTACGAACCAGGGTCTCAAAGGGGTGAGCCGCCGAGTCACCTCCCGGGAATATTCGGGAGCGGAGAGCCAGTGGCGTACTTGGTAGTACTGCAGACGCTCCTTATCAGATAAGCGAAAAAACTGTTTACATTGATCAAAAGAGCGGAGAGCAGAGCCCTGGAAAAATCCTGGAGGACCCGGCGACCCTCTACAGTCCAGGCCTCAAAGGAGCGGGGCTGAAGCGCAGGAGGAAATGCCGGATTGCGTGTTAACGGCGTGTTAGGAGAGGGAAAGTCGTGAGCCCCGGGAGAGCGCCAAGCCATCCCATATCTCCAGAACTGTTCTCGTCGGTGTTGCCAGGTATGCACTGCGTGGGCGTGCGGAACGCGGGAGCCAAGCGAGGTCCCAGAGTGGTCTACAAGCTACAGCACGGTCCATGTGGAACCAGTGTTTTTCACTTTCAGGGACTATCCATTCAGAAATAAAACGAAGATGGCAAGCCCAATAATATTCCAACAGGTTGGGGCAGGCCAGCCCTCCCCGCGATCTGGGAAGCAGAAGTAGCCTGTGGGAGAAGCGAGGGCGCGATTTCCCCAGATGAACTTAGTAAATTCTCGCTGCAAAGCCTGAATATCCGCACGCGGAACGGGGGTGGGTAGAGACTGAAACAAATAGAGAATTTTAGGGAGAAGGGACATCTTAACTGCGTGAAGACGGCCCAGCCACGCCAAAGGAAGCCCCTCCCACCGTCGCATCTCCTCGCGAACAGAGTTGCGAAAGCGAGGCCAATTCAAGGAGGTCCAGGATGAGAGCGTAGGGGTTAAGTCCAGGCCCAGGTACCGTATGGACTCATCAGTCCATTGAACAGGGAGAAGATCCCGTAGACGCTGAACCTCCTGTGCTGGGAGCGTGAGGTTAAGAGCATGAGATTTCTCCAAATTGATGCGATAGCCCGAAGCCATCTCGAAAGAGTCCAAGAGTTCAGCCACCGCAGGCAGGGAAGACGACGGAGAGGAGAGAGAGAGCAACAGGTCATCAGCAAAGAGGGAGGCCTTGTGCTCCATCCCTCCCATACGGATGCCCCGGATATCCTGGTGGCAGCGGATGGCAATGGCCAGGGGCTCAACAGCAAGCGCAAAAGAAGGGGAGAAAGCGGGCACCCCTGTCGTGTTCCCCGGTGAATAGAAATAGGGGCAGTGGTAGAGCCATTGAAGCGTATACGAGCAGTGGGTTTGGCATAAGGGGCCATCAATTTAGATATAAAGCCCGGTCCCAAGCCAATCTTCCGAAGAACCGCCCCTAAGAAGCCCCAGTCCACTCGGTCGAACGCCTTCTCGGCGTCAAGGGAGACTAAACAGGCGGGGATGGCTCTGATGCGTGATGTTTCCACCAGGTGGGCAATGCGCCGGATGTTATCAGCACCCTGACGATGCCGAATAAATCCCACCTGATCAGGGTCAATAAGTCCCGGTAGATGGAGTTCCAGCCTATTCGCTAGAATTTTTGTGAAGAGTTTAGCGTCAGTGTTTAACAAAGCAATGGGGCGGAAGGAAGCTGCCAAAGTCGGGTTTTCCCAGGCTTAGGGACCAGGACAATCTCAGCTTCATTCATCGTAGGCGAAAGGCCCGTAATATCCGTAAAACTATTAAAGAGATGAAGGAGATGTTCCCGTAACTGCGGATAAAAAACTCGATAAAAAGTAAGCGGAAGCCCGTCAGGCCCCGGCGTCTTGCCCGTCGGGAGTTGCTTCAAGGCTTTAGCAAGCTCTTCCTGAGAGATAGGTTCGTCAAGCAACCCCTTAAAGTAAGGGTCAATCGGATCCCAGGGGCAGGACTCAAGAAACTTCTCGATCGCCTCCGGGGAGCAAGGAGCCTGAGCATAAAGCTCCTTGTAGAAGGCCATGAGGGTATTGCTCTTATCCCTCTCCAAGGTGGCCCAAGAGCCATCAGGACCTCTGAGCTTGGAGATATGGGAGCGGGCAGTCTGGGCTCTTAAGCGACGAGCCAAGCACGCTCCAACCTTGTCGCCCCCGACGTAGAATCTCTGTTTAAGGTTGACAAGCAGTCGTTCAGCCTTGTTAGTGCGGTGCAAGCGAAGTTGACCGCGCAGGGCAGTTAGGCGGCGTTTATTAGCAAGAGATGGAGAGGCATGGTCCACACGTTCCAGGCCTTTAATATCGCGGGAAAGAGTGGTCTCAACCAAGCGGGCCTCACGGGTCCGGGCAATGGATATAGAGGTGATGACCCCTCGAATAGTAGCCTTGAAGGCATCCCATCGAACAGCCTCAGGCGTATCCTCAAGGGTATTAGACACAAAGAAAGATTCGATCTCTTTACGAATATCTGCCACGTCTACCGGGTCGCGAAGGGCTTGGAGGGGCAGGCGCCATCGTGGCAGGGGATCCTCTCTTGGAGTGGGGAGTTGAAGCGTAATTAGGACATGCGCATGGCCAGAGATAGAAATATCTGAAATATCCGCCAAACAGAGATCTCGCATCAAGGGGAGCGAGAGAAAAAAGTGATCAATCCGCGAATATGAACGGTGAACATGGGAATAGAAGGAGTAGTCCCTGGAATCTGGATGAAGGTATCTCCAAGCATCGACCAAGCCCAGGTCAGTAATGGTATGTTTCAGTTGCGCCGACATCGCCCCGAGACATGGTGCGTCTGTGCTGTACGATCCCACTCAGGATCCCAAACTAAGTTAAAGTCACCTCCGAGAACAATAGGGGTAGAGACCGCACGCAGTAACATCCCCAACTGCTGTCGCAGATATACATCCTGCTTCTGGTTGGGGGCGTAGATATTAACAAAGGTGCAGGAGCTCCGACCCCAAGCCATATCGAGTTTTAAAAATCTCCCCTCATCGTCAGCTATGCATTGGGAGGAGGTCGCTCGCCAGCCAGACTTAAAAGAAGCGCCACCCCGCAGTCTTAGTATGAGAACTTGCCCAAAACTGGGTGGGATATTTGCGGTGGGACATGAGGTGAGTATCAGAGGAAAGCAGGTGGGTCTCCTGAAGAAAAATCACATCAGGATCGTGCTGTGAGAGATAGCGCCAAACCTGGCGGCGTTTAGAAGGAGAGTTGAGGCCCTTTATGTTAAGGGAGAGAAAATTGACAGTGTGAGTCATTGTGTAGGAGAAAGGGTGCAGCGCGCATTAGGGCCAGCAGCAGGCAGAAGAAGGCAGCACCGAAAACCAGCTAGAGGGAAACGTAAGGTAAGGAATAAAATGGATCTCAGACTCAAAGGAGCCAGTAGTCCACCCAAGCGCACATAAGTGGTAGGACGGCAGAGGGACAAGGGCGTCTGCAGCATCCGCAAAGCAAGCAGGTGGGCAAAGACCCAGCCAATCCCCCCCGACAACCACCAATACCCCTCCGCATACCAATTGTGACGATACCAATCGAAAAACAATCCCGACGCATCCGAAAAGGACAGAGAAAAGAGAAGAAAATGAGAGAACCAAAGAGGAAAAAAAAAAGACATAAAAGATAAACAGGCCAACTGGGCCTCAGTAATGTAGAGTCTAAGCGGGACAATCCGGTATCCCGAAGGCGGATTATCTCAGAGAAGTCACTCCCTTATAGGACTCCAACAAGGGGGGGTGTTGGACACACACGAGGTACAAAGCGTCCGTCGGCAGCATCCCGTGCAGATCTGGAAATGAGGCAAATTGAAGACCAGTCTCTGGGTCCTAGCACAGGGGCCCCCACTGGAAAGGCCCAGGATGACGGCAAAGCCAAAAACATCACAGCGTCAGCGGTGGCTAGTTCGTAAGGGACGGAGAGGCACTCAGGGACCGCACCTGATCGATGGCCTCCCGTTTAGCCTGTGCAGAATCAATATCTCTGGAGAGGCGTCTAGAACGAGGTGGAAGAACAGTCGACCACTCCGGCCGAAGGAAGCCCATGGGCCGAGTATCAGAAGGCGGAGGAGCATCGTTTTCAGGGTCAATAGGAAGATGGAGAAGACGCTGCGCCTCTTGCAGGGAGCGGATGCTCCGACGTCTACCCTCCCAAGAGAACATCAAGGCGAAAGGGTGGCCCCACTGGTATTTAATTGCAAGGTCTCGCAGCTTGTCAGTAACAGGTTTGAAGCTCTTCCTGCGCCGAAGAGTAGAGGGCGCAAGATCCTGGAAGATCTGGACAGAGAGACCATTGTACGAGAACGTTTGCACTCCCTGCACCTTGCGAAGGATGGCCTCCTTATCTGCATAGAAGTGGACCCGTGTGATGATGTCTGGGACAAAGTGAGGGCGGTTGCGAGGGGCATATAGCCGGTGGGCCCTGTCAAGCATGGGCGGAGATGTGCCCTCCCCCTCTCGGATGGCGTGAAGAAGGTCTGCTGTATATGATAGAATATCCGACCCTTCCGTTCCCAATGGAACACCTCTAATACGGAGGTTGTTCCGCCTACTACGGTTCTCCAGATCTTCCTGCTTCAGCTGAAGGGTGATATTCTGGTCCTCTAGCTCAGCTACTTTCTTCCATAAGCCATCCACGTCCTCCGTCCGAGCATCCATCGTGCGTTCTAGGCCATCCACCCTATCACCAAGTTCAGTAACTTCTCTGCGAATGTCCTGCAGCCCAGCCTTGAAGTCCTGACGGAGAGAGCCAATCTCGGTCTTGATCTCCTGCAGGAATGCCGACATATACGCCTGGGTGATGGGCACCCCAGAGGCCGGCACCTCAGACGGCGGCAGCGAAGAAGCAGGGTCATCATGCGTGGTGGGAAGTGATTTGGACCACAGGGAGGCCACTGGATTCCCCGGGGGTCGCAGCGTCAGCTTCCTTAGCCCCTCTATGCTTGGGAGGCATAACTGCGGTACGCAGGGGTGGTGAGGATTCTGTCTCAAGGGGCGCCCACAATGAAGGCAAAGAGCGTACAGACAATGTCCCAGGAGAGGCCAGGCAAGCAGTAGGGGGTGTGGGTACAGAGCTAGCTCGGACTCCGGACCGCCGAGCGCTGTCGAGGGTTCACAGTTCCCAAGCGTGCTGCAGGGGTAACAAAGTGAAGTCCAAGCAAAGGCAGCGCCGGTCCAAGGGGCCAACAACCAGGATTACCAAGCCAGGCTACACCCCCACAGAAGGCCGTGGGTTCCAAGCTACGTGGAGGGCACCAAGTTGTAGTACGGCTAGGCAGGCCAGGCAAAGATCAGGATTAAAGTCAGTGGGTGAAGGTACAACTGCGCTGGGCCCAGGGCTGACCCTCTCGAGGATCAGGGGGTCCCCAACGGCCACAATGAGCTATGGGAGGTCTCAGTTGGGCCCAGGGTGTAGGAGACGTCAAGGCAGCCCAGTTGCAGAAGGGAGAGTCACAGTCAAGGCCCCAGGCAGATGATCCTCCCAGCCGAGGGCATCAGGCAATGGCACCAGCGTCGGGGTCAGGGGTGTGTAGGCCTCATAGAAAAGACAAAATGGTGGCAGGGCCGGGGAACACCACGGGAATCCCCCGAGCCACCCACGCACACAGCAGCGCACCCACTGCCCCGGTACCTCCGGCCTCCTAGCGGCCCAGCAATGTCCACCCTGCACGTCCGGTCCGGTGATAGCGGCAATGCGCAGGATCCGCGGGGCTCAGCAGGCCTCTGCCAGCTCTCCGGCCTCTTCCAGCAATCGTCAGCACCCAGCAGGGGAGCCGGCCTCCCGCAGACCCACCGATGGTATCCAGGCGCCGCAGTTCTCCTGATTCCCCCCGGGAGCCAAGCGCCACGCAGCAGTATCGCAGGGGAGGGCGCCCGCCGCCGCTCGAGGCTCCTCCGTAGAAGATAGGGAAAATGGCGGCGGGAGCGGGCGGACCATCAAGAGGCAGATTCTTCAGAGCGCCGGATCTCCGGGCGGCTCTCACAGCAGCAGGTCCTCGCAGCGGTGGACCCCAGAGGTCATAAGGGCCATCAGCGAGTGTAAAGGACCACAGCGACCGGGCAAGTAGCGATAGTGGGAAGCGCCGGAACGGAGACGCGATAGAAGGCGACTCACTCCATGCGCGCCCAAGCCACGCCCCCCAGGCCAAGTTTTTTAAGAATAGGTTTTAAGAACAGGGTCCGTGATACAGAATAATATTTACAGAAGAGAATAACATGGATCGTAGTCTGTAGTGAGACATTATCACAGGGACAAGGCAAGAGGCATTGAGACCAATCATGTTTCGTAGGAAAGGTAACAAGACGATGAAAAGTTCCCATCCTAAAACGGGTCAGTAAAAATCTTTCATATGCACTAGAAACGATAATTAAATATGGTTGTATATTGAAAGTACTTAAAACCAACTGATTATACAAGACAGTGGTTTTCAGTATCTCAGTAGTTAGTCTCACGGACTCTAACAGAGACAAAGCCTTGTGTTTTAAGTCCTTCCTCGATATAGTGGTCACAGAACTGGGATTAGTATAGAATTCTGGATGACCAAGGTCATTTAAAAAGTTAAAAAGATATTTGAGCCACGGTATCTTCAGGGCTCCATCCAATTTCATAATGTCTAAAAGAATTTCCCGATTCAGTTTAGCTTCATCTTTAGACCAAAGTCTGTGCCACAAGAGTACCGGTTCGAGCTTAATTAAATCAGGAATATACGGCAAACCCAATTCAGCATGACAAACATGTGTGGGAGAGCTGGAAGGAACAGATAAAATATATTTTAGAAATGAGTTTTCCACTCTTTGAATTGATGACAGCTCAGCAAAACCCCAGATCCCACTCCCATAGGTGTGGAATTGCAAACACATGATGATGATGCTGATTTTAAAATGGCCAACATGAGTCTGTGTGCAGAAATGTTTGAGAGACTCAGTTGATCCGAAAGTGTGGGATTTTACGGGCGAGGATGTAGGTCTGATGAGAGGGGTTGAGCCAGTTAAGATACAGGTCAAACCCAATGCTGAATTCCCACGAACGCCACAATATAAATTGACTCCAGAAACTGTGGCCGGAATAAGACCTGTGATTGAGACTATGATTGCCCAAGGTATTCTTAAGGAGATAAGAGGAAGTCCCTGTAACTCACCTATCATGGGACTGCAGAAGCCAAGTGGCAAGTACAGAATAGTGCAGGATCTGCGTCGGGTTAATGAAATTGTGATCCCATGTTGTCCTGTGGTACCGAATCCAGCTGTTTTCTATTCCAGATACCATGCAAAGCAGAATGGTTTACAGTGATAGATTTGTGTCATGCATTTTCTCTATACCATTGCATGAAGAAAGTCAGTTTTTATTTGCGTTTAGGATGGACAATCGTGTGTTAACATGGGAAAGAATTCCTCAGGGGTATACAGAAAGCCCCTCCATTTTTAGTCAAAGTCTGAAAAAGGATCTTGAAGGACTGGTGATGCCCCAAAACTCAGTCTTAGTGCAATATATAGACGACCTTTTGGTCGCCTCAGAGACTGAGAATGCTTGCAGGATTGACACTGTGGCGTTGCTGAATCATTTGGCAGAGAATGGACACAAAGTGTCTCCAAACAAATTGCAGTATTGTTTGTCTGAAGTTCAGTACCTAGGTCACCGGATTGAGAAAGGAAAACGAAGGGTGTCACCAGATCGCATAGAGACTATTCTGCAAATGGGAACCTCGAAAACACAAAAAGAAGTCTGCATGTTTTTGGGAATGGTCGGCTATTGTCGACAGTGGATCCCAAATTTTTCCTTGCAAGCAAAGCCTCTGTTGAAACTGACTCGAAAGGATGTTAGTGATCCGGTACCATGGGATGACGAGTGCTTGAAAGCCTTCCGTGAGCTGAAGGAAAGTATCTGTCGTGCTCCAGCTCTCGGAATGCCGGATTATAACAAAGCGTTTTTGCTCTTTTGCTGTGAAAAGGAGGGATGTGCGTTAGCAGTCCTTGTACAGACACATGGGGGTGCCCGTAGACCAGTAGCTTACTTCTCAGCTACATTAGATCCTGTAGCTTCTGCGTTGCCCGGATGTCTGAAATCCGTTGCTGCAACCGGTGTCAGCATTGAAAGATGTGAAAGCATACTGATGGGTTATCCGCTCATTGTTTATGTGCCCCATTCCGTAGAATTGTTGATGACCAGAACGAAAACACAGTATCTGACCAACAACAGACTTACCAAGTATGAGCAGGTTATCTTGGCCGCTAAAAATGTTACCCTGAGACGTTGTACCACCCTGAACCCTGCTACATTGTTACCTGTTCTGGAAGAGGAGGGAGATGAGGATTGTGAAGAGCATGACTGCCTAGATGTTACTGACCTATCTACCAAACCCAGACCTGACATTGTCGATGAACCTTTGCCCCAATCTGATTTGATCCTTTTTGTTGATGGTACATGTTTAAGAGACAATGAAGGGTATTTGAGAGCAGCGTTTGCTGTGTGCACCATCATGGGAGTAGTGGAAGCTGCCTGTTTAAATAGAGTATTCTCTGCTCAGGTGGCCGAAATTGTCGCTTTGACACGTGCCTGTATCATTGCAGCTGATATTCGAGTGACTGTGTATACTGACAGTCAATACGGATTTGGTGTAGTTCATGACTTTGGGCAGTTATGGTCACAGAGGGGGTTTCTAACGTCCTCAGGGTCACCTATACGTAACAGCGAGTATGTGCGCCAACTATTGGAAGCTTTGCAGAAGCCCAAAGAGATAGCAGTCGTTAAATGTGCAGCTCATGGAAAAGGAGAAGACTTAGCCACTAAGGGCAATAATTATGCAGATGAAGTAGCACGATTTTGCGCTGAACATGCTTGTATTTTCAATGGAGACTATATAGGCGAGAGCACAGAAGAGACCGAGCTCAGCATGATGTTAGCTATAGCCGATACTTGGGATGAGGTGAAGCGGTTGCAGGATGAAGTCCCAGAAGAGGAAGCTGCTTCATGGGTCAGAGCAGGTTGCACAAAAAGAGATGATGGCATTTGGGTGTCCACAGATGAGAGAGCAGTATTACCCAATTGTCTACTGAGCCCAATGGCAAGGCAAATCCACGGAGCAGTTCATCTGGGAAGAGATGCTATGGTGCGAGTGTTTAGGCAGACGTGGTTTAATCCACGCTTCCGTGTGTGGGCTGAAGCGGTATGTCACAGGTGTGTTACTTGTCAACAAATGAATGTTGGAAAGAGAACTGTGGTTGCACTGAGTCACATTGGAAGATCTGGAGGTCCCTTCAATAGGATACAATTAGACTTCATTGAGATGCTGAGGTGCAATAGGTTGAGATACGTTTTGGTGGTGGTGTGTATCTTTTCGCGTTGGGTGGAAGCATATCCAACTAGACGATGTGACAGTCTCACAGTAGCCAAGTTGTTGTTAAAAGAAGTGATCCCGAGATATGGATTTCCGACATCAGTGGAGACAGATAGAGGAACTCATTTCCACAGTGAAATCATGAAATTGTTGTGCTCTGCTTTGAACATTGATCAGAGACTGCATTGTAGCTACAGGCCAGAGGCTTCAGGTCTTGTAGAGCAGGTTAATGGCACCATCAAGTCAAGAGTGGCAAAGGTGTGTTCGTCAACTTCATTGAAATGGCCAGATGCGCTGCCTCTGGTGCTCATGAGTCTGCGTAGCACCCCTGATAGGAGAACAGGGCTTTCTCCCCACGAAAGATTGACCGGAAGAGCTATGCGTTTGCCTATGGTGCCAGCTACAGCATTGATAAACATCACTGATGATTTAGTGTTGGATTATTGTAAGGGACTGGCTGATGTGGTTACTTCTGTATCCCACCAGGTCGAGGCTGCGACTGCATCCACCTCGAGAGACCTGCTGCATGATCTTAATCCAGGTGATTGGGTACTAGTTCGCAAGCACGTCAGGAAGAGTTGTCTTGATGCTCGCTGGCGAGGACCATATCAGGTGATATTGGTCACAAGTACCGCTGTGACGTGTGGAGGATTGTCGAACTGGATACACGCTTCCACACTCGCCGAGATCAAGCACCTGCGGAGGAAGAGAGTCTCCTGGTTCCGAGAAGCGTGTGTGGACCTGCCACAGACAACGACGAAGGCACAGGCCCAGCTGTAAGAGTTTCGGATGAAACGGAACAGCCAAGTGAGCACGAGAGACGAGTGCTCCTGAATTGAGCCCAGATCCTGAAATAGATGATGTTGCAGATGTGAACTTTGCACCAGATCAAGGTGAGCGGTCTATTGCAGAAGGATCAGATCAAGAGGAAGAGAGGAGAGCAGATGCCAGAGCGGAAAAGTGGCCAGCAAGAAAAGAAAGGCTGAATATAAGGCTTGCATCTGAGAAAAATCTCGCTCCGATTCCTGAAACATCTGAATCAGATCAAAGTGACGCTGAAGAAAGACCGGAAAGTCTGAGACGCTCCAGAAGAGAAAGAATAGCATCTCGAAGATACGCATCTCCTGAGTGGACGTACCTGGCTGCAGATGCAGAGCCCAGCGAAGTCCGGGAGGTTGGGAGCTGGTACGGTGAGCTACGGAGGGGACACCCTCTCGATTGAAATACAGTTGCTGGTCCCAGGCGTAGAAGCATTTGGAACACTAACTCTGCAAGTTCCAAATCCTCCAAGACTGAGTGGATTGCGTTTCCTGGTCCTCAATCAGGTTGTCTTCCCTTCATTTGGCCGACAGCTCACCGTGCAAGCATTAGGAGAAATTCGTGCAGGAGAATCTGCAACTTGTCCTCGAAATACTTGGAACAAATATCATTAACGATGAAGCTTGAATTATGACCAAAGAAAGCATTAGGCCTTAGAAAGAAGATAACTTAGACCCCAGTTTAAGAAAATTTAAAATGAGGAACTTTCTAGTAGATGATGGAGTGAGGATAGGGCTGACTACATCTCTTCAATAGGTTTAGTATCAATCGAATGAACTTGGACATTAATTGCATGAGAGGAGAGAAGTGAGAAAGACATTGTTAAAACAAAGAAAACAGAAAAAGACTGTGTTTCCCCTTTTGTGCTTCGGAACGGATCAGTAGAAACCATGGTGTCCGAAAAATCAACACGCAAACAGAAGTGCATCATTGGCACCCTCATTGTAGTGGGGCTTATTGTTATAACTGTGGTGATCGTTGCATCTCTAGTTGGATCTCAGGATGTCGAACAGAATAGGGTACAGGCAACACTCACTACACCAATCTCTGAGATAGATGAGGATGCATCCGCAAGGGATCTAGAGATGATTAAGGAAACCAGTCGTAGATTACATGTTGATTTGTCGAAGGGTGATTTCACTTTGAATGCGTATGCTCGATTATTGTATGAGTATGTGGATACCATGGAAGCGAAGGATTGCTATGTGTGTATGCAATTACCAGCCTCAGTAGAAGAAGGCATTCGATACCATCATTTGCCTTTGACCTATGGCATTACATGTAGTGTGTTGTTGAGCATGTTTTATAGCAAGGCACACTTCGAGTACTATTTCTCAAATTATGATGTGGTACTCTCGGAAGTCCCAGTTCTTAAATACATGAATAAATATGATTATTAGAAGGAAGTAGAGCGAATGTCAAAGTATTTCATGCCTACCATTATGTTAGATACGTCCTATGCCCATAGACACAATTTAACCTGTATGTTAACTGACATTGAAAAGAAATGTATAGATCAGATAGAAGATCGGCATAGACAGACTCTATTTAGACCAGATCCAAAGCACAAGGTTACCCCATGGACTAAAGAAGAATTAGATCATAAAGCAAAGGGAGTTTTGGACCCATAGCATTATATTTCCAGCAGAAGGGGAAGTTGTGCATTAGACACCCGACCATATACTACGATAAGATATTTGTGGGTGAAAGTGATTGTGAGCACGTCTTCTTGATCGAAGAATCAATTAGAAAAGCATTATTGGACAAAATAACAATAGTGCCCAATGTGTATTTTGTGTGTGGAAAGAATGCCTATGTGAAGTTGCCCAAAAATTGGTATGGCACTTGTTATTTGGCTGTGGTTTTTCCCAAGATTTTTCATGTGAATGATTTATGGCCCCTAGAAAGAAAAAGACCTCAAAGAGGAAAACGTAGTGTGAGTGCAGGAGAAGTGATTGGAGACATATTTGGAGCTATGATACCGAGTATGGGTGTGATTCTGAATGATTTGAAAATCAGAAAGCTGGCAATATTAGTGGATAAGCTCTCAATAAATACAGCTCAGATTTTATTACTTGTAGATGGGGAGATGGTTTCGATAAGGGCTATGGTTTTGCAAAACCGTCTTGCCCTAGATGTACTGTTAGCAAAAGCCGGAGGAGTCTGCAAATTATTGAAAGTTCAACAGTGCTGCACTTATATTCCTGACAACAGTCGGGATATAAGGAAATATATCAACAATATTTCAGATATACACCAAGAGTTACGTGAGATGGCTGCCGAAGGACTTTGGGTACAAGTGGGGAAAGGATTTGGCAAGATAGGCAGTTGGTTTGGAAGTTTGGGACAAGGAATAATGGGATATGTCTTGAAGTCTATTATAATAGCTGTCATTTGTATAATTGTCCTACTAGGAGCCATCAAGGCTTACAAATGGCAAAGGTCACGACATCAGGAGACTGTTTTGAGAAAGCGAGAGCACCAACTTGAACGACTGCAGGACAGTCATTACCAGCACCTTAAGGGGTTAGAACGATTCAGACAGGGACGGCAAGCTACAGATTCTGTTTAGGTCGGTCTCTTCTACAAGGAGAAAAACTACAGACGAATAGAAAGTTGGTGTTATGACACTAGTCATAAGAGGGGGAACTGATAGAGCGCTGATAGCACTCTATTTTGTCTGAGTGCACTATACTCATGGTTTAAACGCACTCTCATGTATTCGTATTGTTTGCAGTGTTTTACGACTATTAAGAAACATTTATTTGAACCATTTGATGTTGAAACTAGTGAACGCATTTAAGTAGAACTTTGTATGTATTACGATTTCTTCATGCATAATGTGCAGGACGATATTATTTCTATACACCGTAATTGTGGTTAGTTTAAGTTGCCTGAATTATAGGCCCAAAGTCATAAGTTTCGATTCTCCTTGCTCTTGAGAAATAAATAATTAAATGTTGTTATGTTCGAAAGTAGAATGTTCTCATCCTACTGCAGGTGAAAGAAACACATCGTTATTTTCAGAGTTAAGGAGAGACCCGGAATGTCTTTGAAGACGGCTGGGAAGCGAGAAGGGAGGATGGCTTGCGTATCTGGTCTGTCTGAAAGCCAAGGCCACTGGAAAGAAGATATCATTAATTAAATTTGTGTCATGAAAAAAGAGCTACTGCATAGAGGTGCAATGGAAAGTTTTAAGAAGAATGACGTATTGTGGGTTGAATCCCATCTTTTGTATGATGCGCAGGGACAGCGACACCAGACTTCTGCTAGCTTTCGGAGGAGAAGGAGCATCTTAGAGCAAGCTCCATAGCCATAAGCTAAAACGACCCATTTGACGTGAGTTCTTCTTAGGAAGTCGACACGTGCTGACACCGTTGGGGAATGATAGAAGAGAGACAGGAAGGGCCCTCATCTAGAGCAGTGTAGGGAAAGATTTTGATTCCTTTCAATGAGCCGAGAACTAAATATCGCATCTATTCTGTGTTGCGTTGTGATTTTGGAATTTATAATCATCTGTCTTTTGGGCCGAATTACTTATATTCGTAAACTTGGCTCTGTATTAATTTTTCTGTACCTCTATACTTTGCTATTGAGATGTATTTACATCCAATTGTTTTTGGCCTTATAATAAATAATCAAACCTCAATTTGGAGTTGGTGGTCTTTTCAGGCATGACGATTTTGCTGATATCTGTCTGAAGTTGTTTCCTCCCCTCAACCACTTTTAGTAGGTAAATAAAAGATCGATCGCTTACGCTATACTTAGTAGGGAACATTAGGTGTGCAATTTAGCGTAATCAAATGGTAGCAGAGGATGGTTTACCTCTAAAGTGGTTTATCTCTAAGGTGAGGGGAGTAATCAGGGGTAGGGTTGAAGTCGAAGAGCCCTGAAGTGGAGTGGAAGACGGCGGAGACCGGCGGACGTTGATGGTGCGGCGGAAACAGTGGTGGCGTGAGTATGAAAGGAATTGTGGTGTTAAATTGCGGTGATGAGTAAGTGGGTGATGTCTTGCGGAGTTGGGATGTATGTTGAGTGAATGTGGTTTTTGGTTTACTGGTCCGGACACGTGCGGAGCAGGAAGTTTTGGTGAGCGGACTCAAGAGAAGTCCAAGATCCCGGGATAGTTTTGTATTGTAATTGTCTGATTAAATGTGGGGGTTGTAAAGTGCTATCGACGATCCACTTGTGTTAGGGAACTTTGTGTGAATGAGGAATAGGTCGCGTTAGAAAGCCTCAGGTACCGGGGGTGGACTATGGCGATTGAGTGACCAACGCAGGTCGGGGGGTCACAACGGCTGAATGTTCTTGTGAGAGTGTTCTATCGATCTTTAGGGACAGACAATTACTTGTTTTATGTGACTAAGTTATTGTAATTGTGTAGGAACAGTTACTTGGTTTAATAACTTTTGGATATAGTTACTTGTGGTACGAATGTGTGTAAGCGAGTTTGCGGTGAAATTGTAAAGGCGGGTGAGCCGCTGCAAGGAGTGAGAAGTGACGTCAGGGTGCGCCGCGCTGTGATAGGTTGGTTGGAGTAACGCCGCGCTGGGATTGGTGGAAGTTCATTTGCAGTGGAACAGCGTATTTTGGGCTTGAAATTGATCGATTTTACAATGAGATGCTTTAGGGTATTGCGAGATTTGTGTAGAGGCGACACAGGGGTAGTGACTCGGGTAGGAGAAGAAGCTCCGCCAGAAGACACACCGGCACATTACATGGAAACGAATGTAGGACTTCATACTATAGTGTGGCTTCAGAATTGGCATAAAATTACAGAGAAAGAGGGTGAATTGGCTTTCCCTCGTTATGGGTCTTTTCGTATGGAAGTGCTGATCCAGCTGAGGGGGTGATGAATGCACTGAAACCTCCCCTAGACCCACACAATTTGAGGCATTACATGCATGGATGAGAGCTGCTCTAGCAAAGAGGAGAGAGGCTTCACGAGGAAGAATGAGGAAAGCAATGAAGGCATATCAGGATGCTAGATGGGATGCCCAGTTGAAAAGATGGAGAGTAGACACCATTGACGGGGGAATGCTTGTACCCATTTCGTACGTTAAGAGAGGGGGCTGAAGGGAAAAAGACGACAGAGGAGGACAGTGGTACAGATGACAGCTTCCTCGATAGATTGCTAGCGGAACGTCCTCCACCGTGCGACTCTAGATCAGAGACAGAGAGGTTGCGCCCATCAGAAGAGCTTTTAGGTGTGGGACAACTGGGTTCAGAGGAACAATTGGCAGGAGTAAGAGGCAAGATTACAATGATACACCTTCCGGGAGGGTCTGGAGGAATGAGGTATCCAGACCCTGAGCCAGTACCACCTGCAGGAAACATGCAGTTACCAGATGCTTTGTCGGTACCAGTCACAATAGGGCCGGTGGTTCCGATATATACTCCTAGAGAAAGAACCGATGACAGTCAACAGCAAATAAGTGAAGGGGAAGAGACAATGTCTGGAGGGAGCCTTGCAATGAGTGGGACTGGGTTAAGTCGGATACCAGTGGAATCTAGTACTCCACTGCCAGCTACAGCTGATCCACCAAGAATGGATAGTGGGTCAGAACGAAGACGGACAGGAGCTCTAGCGAATTCTAGGTCTGACCTTTGAATGTGGGTTCAACCAGTGAGAGAGTCAATGATGCCGAGGGAAGAGACAAGCAAGAGACAAGAAGCGCCTAGAGTACTGTTTGAGCCACAGGTTGTTTGTGCAGGTGACCATTGGAGAAGTCGAAGCTGGGAAAGAGATAGACGCCCAGCTTCGAAGATAGAAGAGGGTGCAGCTCCTAAGAGAACCCAAAGCTGTGACAGGGAAGATACAAGAAACGAGGAAATTCAGAAAGTGTTAAAAAGTGCAATAAAAGCGCCAATGCTAGATGTGGTACGATTGAAGGCAGAACTAGACGAGGTGATTGAAGGTAATCTACCTCTGAACAGAATTGAGACGTATGACTCGAGCGAACTACTGTTCGTAGCAAAGGACATGACAAGAAAGGCCAAACGAGCTTATGATGCATTGTTGCTTTTGGCACAAAGGTATGAGGTTGATTTGTCAAAGACCAAGCTGATACAGGGTTCTTGCAGATTAAATTACACAGATAAGGATTTGGAAGAGAAGCGAACGATTGGATTAAAAGCACAAATTAGAGAACTAGCGATAGGGATGCGGACATGGAAAGAATTTGGCAGATGGAAAGAAAGATGGGCCAAAAAGAAAAGCTTCAAGACCGGAATAGGAGATACTCCCCTCCGGGTGGAGGGACGGGAGCTGCAGGAAATTTCCCCCTCAGGGAGGTACAGAATGGAGGATATGTACATGTGCCATGGAGCAGGGGTGATTTAGCAGCATTTACGAATGATTTTCCTCGGCTGAGGGAAAAACCTGCTGAGTGGTACAAGCAAATAGATCGGTTTGTAAAGATTTCGAAAGTATTGTGGATTGATTTAAACACCTTGTTTGATATAGTAGTGCCGGCGGATTTGTGGGCGGCATGTAAGATTGCCATTGAGTGGCCTACTGCAGAGCCACCTAGAGATACATTGACTCATGGTCCTTCACCTGATGTAATGAGAAAATACGAGCAAGCGATTACATGGTTGCAATCGAAGGTAGCTCCTCAGATTGTTGATTGGTTGAAGATTGATCGCACCACTCAAGACTCTAAGGAATCAGTACATGATTATTACGAAAGATTGTTGTTAGCTTTTAAGCAGCATAGTGGATTGGATACAATTGAACAGAAAGATATGGGACAATTTGTCTCGAAGTTTGTGTTGGGACTGAAATCTGATATTAGTTTGATGATACAGCAGTACTTGATATGTTGGCAGAATAAGTCGGTGGACGAGATTCTGCGTTATGCTAAATATTGCAGTGATCAAGTGGAGTCGACACAGAAGAAATTGAAGGACAAGTTGATGTTGGTGCAGTTGAGAAACGCTGATATGACGCAAGGGATTGGAGGAGCGGTAGGTAGAGGTAGAGGAGGTGGAAGAGGAATGGGACAACAGATGGTGACCCAACCTGGTCAGGGTAGAGGAAGAGGAATGGATCCAGGTGTAAGTGAATGGGTGGCCCAACAGAAAAGGGTCACTGCCTGCCATTATTGTCACAAAATCGGGCATTGGAAGCGCGAGTGTAGATCGAATCCAGCAAATCAGATACAGATGGAAGGAGAGGGACAGCTGTCCGAGACTGTCAATACTGTGACAAGACCCAGGTCTATGTATGGAGGAGGATATGAGCCGCAAGTGCAAGTACCTCAACCTCCTAGGATACCCATGCATAATCAGTTATACCATCAGATGCCTTATTTTGAAATACGAGATAGATTTGATCAAAATCAAGATTTACAAGAGTGTCAGAGGGGGTGCACGAGGAATGCACCTTAGATGCGATCCTAGAAGTAGATCAGAGTGGGCCGTTTGTAGATGCAGATGTGAATGGATATCCTGTTACCTTCTTATTAGACACTGGAGCTGCTCGCTCCACGGTGAGAACTGAAGTAGTCCCAAATTTAACTCTTTCGGGACAATCAATTCAAGTAGTGGGGGTTAGTAATCAGAAGATGACTAATCCATTGACAAACGAATTACCCGTGAGAATAGGACCATTTCGGGATAAACACCAATTTGTAGTGTGCAATTCAAGTCCGGTCTGTCTTTTGGGACGAGACCTTCTGTGCAAGCTCAATTGTACTATATCGTGCACTCCGAGAGGTGTGGAATTCAGATCAGATCAGAAAAAGCTTTATTCGATTGTTTAAACAAAACAGTCATAAAAGCACAGCAATAAAAAACATTTCATAGCTACAATAAATTATTTACACAGGAATAAAAAAATATTAAACTATAAAGCTTTCCAATACAGGTTAAATCAAGTCATAACCAATCGTTTTCTATGATAAAGAACTTTTTTCAAGAAATTGGAGACGCTAAAAATAATATGTACATTATCCAGTTGCTGCAAGACTAATAAGGCAGGACGACATTGTCGTAGGCCAAGTTTTTTAAGAATAGGTTTTAAGAACAGGGTCCATGATACAGAATAATATTTACAGAAGAGAATAACATGGATCGTAGTCTGTAGTGAGACATTATCACAGGGACAAGGCAAGAGGCATTGAGACCAATCATGTTTCGTAGGAAAGGTAACAAGACGATGAAAAGTTCCCATCCTAAAACGGGTCAGTAAAAATCTTTCATATGCACTAGAAACGATAATTAAATATGGTTGTATATTGAAAGTACTTAAAACCAACTGATTATACAAGACAGTGGTTTTCAGTATCTCAGTAGTTAGTCTCACGGACTCTAACAGAGACAAAGCCTTGTGTTTTAAGTCCTTCCTCGATATAGTGGTCACAGAACTGGGATTAGTATAGAATTCTGGATGACCAAGGTCATTTAAAAAGTTAAAAAGATATTTGAGCCACGGTATCTTCAGGGCTCCATCCAATTTCATAATGTCTAAAAGAATTTCCCGATTCAGTTTAGCTTCATCTTTAGACCAAAGTCTGTGCCACAAGAGTACCGGTTCGAGCTTAATTAAATCAGGAATATACGGCAAACCCAATTCAGCATGACAAACATGTGTGGGAGAGCTGGAAGGAACAGATAAAATATATTTTAGAAATGAGTTTTCCACTCTTTGAATTGATGACAGCTCAGCAAAACCCCAGATCCCACTCCCATAGGTGTGGAATTGCAAACACATGATGATGATGCTGATTTTAAAATGGCCAACATGAGTCTGTGTGCAGAAATGTTTGAGAGACTCAGTTGATCCGAAAGTGTGGGATTTTACGGGCGAGGATGTAGGTCTGATGAGAGGGGTTGAGCCAGTTAAGATACAGGTCAAACCCAATGCTGAATTCCCACGAACGCCACAATATAAATTGACTCCAGAAACTGTGGCCGGAATAAGACCTGTGATTGAGACTATGATTGCCCAAGGTATTCTTAAGGAGATAAGAGGAAGTCCCTGTAACTCACCTATCATGGGACTGCAGAAGCCAAGTGGCAAGTACAGAATAGTGCAGGATCTGCGTCGGGTTAATGAAATTGTGATCCCATGTTGTCCTGTGGTACCGAATCCAGCTGTTTTCTATTCCAGATACCATGCAAAGCAGAATGGTTTACAGTGATAGATTTGTGTCATGCATTTTTCTCTATACCATTGCATGAAGAAAGTCAGTTTTTATTTGCGTTTAGGATGGACAATCGTGTGTTAACATGGGAAAGAATTCCTCAGGGGTATACAGAAAGCCCCTCCATTTTTAGTCAAAGTCTGAAAAAGGATCTTGAAGGACTGGTGATGCCCCAAAACTCAGTCTTAGTGCAATATATAGACGACCTTTTGGTCGCCTCAGAGACTGAGAATGCTTGCAGGATTGACACTGTGGCGTTGCTGAATCATTTGGCAGAGAATGGACACAAAGTGTCTCCAAACAAATTGCAGTATTGTTTGTCTGAAGTTCAGTACCTAGGTCACCGGATTGAGAAAGGAAAACGAAGGGTGTCACCAGATCGCATAGAGACTATTCTGCAAATGGGAACCTCGAAAACACAAAAAGAAGTCCGCATGTTTTTGGGAATGGTCTGCTATTGTCGACAGTGGATCCCAAATTTTTCCTTGCAAGCAAAGCCTCTGTTGAAACTGACTCGAAAGGATGTTAGTGATCCGGTACCATGGGATGACGAGTGCTTGAAAGCCTTCCGTGAGCTGAAGGAAAGTATCTGTCGTGCTCCAGCTCTCGGAATGCCGGATTATAACAAAGCGTTTTTGCTCTTTTGCTGTGAAAAGGAGGGATGTGCGTTAGCAGTCCTTGTACAGACACATGGGGGTGCCCGTAGACCAGTAGCTTACTTCTCAGCTACATTAGATCCTGTAGCTTCTGCGTTGCCCGGATGTCTGAAATCCGTTGCTGCAACCGGTGTCAGCATTGAAAGATGTGAAAGCATACTGATGGGTTATCCGCTCATTGTTTATGTGCCCCATTCCGTAGAATTGTTGATGACCAGAACGAAAACACAGTATCTGACCAACAACAGACTTACCAAGTATGAGCAGGTTATCTTGGCCGCTAAAAATGTTACCCTGAGACGTTGTACCACCCTGAACCCTGCTACATTGTTACCTGTTCTGGAAGAGGAGGGAGATGAGGATTGTGAAGAGCATGACTGCCTAGATGTTACTGACCTATCTACCAAACCCAGACCTGACATTGTCGATGAACCTTTGCCCCAATCTGATTTGATCCTTTTTGTTGATGGTACATGTTTAAGAGACAATGAAGGGTATTTGAGAGCAGCGTTTGCTGTGTGCACCATCATGGGAGTAGTGGAAGCTGCCTGTTTAAATAGAGTATTCTCTGCTCAGGTGGCCGAAATTGTCGCTTTGACACGTGCCTGTATCATTGCAGCTGATATTCGAGTGACTGTGTATACTGACAGTCAATACGGATTTGGTGTAGTTCATGACTTTGGGCAGTTATGGTCACAGAGGGGGTTTCTAACGTCCTCAGGGTCACCTATACGTAACAGCGAGTATGTGCGCCAACTATTGGAAGCTTTGCAGAAGCCCAAAGAGATAGCAGTCGTTAAATGTGCAGCTCATGGAAAAGGAGAAGACTTAGCCACTAAGGGCAATAATTATGCAGATGAAGTAGCACGATTTTGCGCTGAACATGCTTGTATTTTCAATGGAGACTATATAGGCGAGAGCACAGAAGAGACCGAGCTCAGCATGATGTTAGCTATAGCCAATACTTGGGATGAGGTGAAGCGGTTGCAGGATGAAGTCCCAGAAGAGGAAGCTGCTTCATGGGTCAGAGCAGGTTGCACAAAAAGAGATGATGGCATTTGGGTGTCCACAGATGAGAGAGCAGTATTACCCAATTGTCTACTGAGCCCAATGGCAAGGCAAATCCACGGAGCAGTTCATCTGGGAAGAGATGCTATGGTGCGAGTGTTTAGGCAGACGTGGTTTAATCCACGCTTCCGTGTGTGGGCTGAAGCGGTATGTCACAGGTGTGTTACTTGTCAACAAATGAATGTTGGAAAGAGAACTGTGGTTGCACTGAGTCACATTGGAAGATCTGGAGGTCCCTTCAATAGGATACAATTAGACTTCATTGAGATGCTGAGGTGCAATAGGTTGAGATACGTTTTGGTGGTGGTGTGTATCTTTTCGCGTTGGGTGGAAGCATATCCAACTAGACGATGTGACAGTCTCACAGTAGCCAAGTTGTTGTTAAAAGAAGTGATCCCGAGATATGGATTTCCGACATCAGTGGAGACAGATAGAGGAACTCATTTCCACAGTGAAATCATGAAATTGTTGTGCTCTGCTTTGAACATTGATCAGAGACTGCATTGTAGCTACAGGCCAGAGGCTTCAGGTCTTGTAGAGCAGGTTAATGGCACCATCAAGTCAAGAGTGGCAAAGGTGTGTTCGTCAACTTCATTGAAATGGCCAGATGCGCTGCCTCTGGTGCTCATGAGTCTGCGTAGCACCCCTGATAGGAGAACAGGGCTTTCTCCCCACGAAAGATTGACCGGAAGAGCTATGCGTTTGCCTATGGTGCCAGCTACAGCATTGATAAACATCACTGATGATTTAGTGTTGGATTATTGTAAGGGACTGGCTGATGTGGTTACTTCTGTATCCCACCAGGTCGAGGCTGCGACTGCATCCACCTCGAGAGACCTGCTGCATGATCTTAATCCAGGTGATTGGGTACTAGTTCGCAAGCACGTCAGGAAGAGTTGTCTTGATGCTCGCTGGCGAGGACCATATCAGGTGATATTGGTCACAAGTACCGCTGTGACGTGTGGAGGATTGTCGAACTGGATACACGCTTCCCACACTCGCCGAGATCAAGCACCTGCGGAGGAAGAGAGTCTCCTGGTTCCGAGAAGCGTGTGTGGACCTGCCACAGACAACGACGAAGGCACAGGCCCAGCTGTAAGAGTTTCGGATGAAACGGAACAGCCAAGTGAGCACGAGAGACGAGTGCTCCTGAATTGAGCCCAGATCCTGAAATAGATGATGTTGCAGATGTGAACTTTGCACCAGATCAAGGTGAGCGGTCTATTGCAGAAGGATCAGATCAAGAGGAAGAGAGGAGAGCAGATGCCAGAGCGGAAAAGTGGCCAGCAAGAAAAGAAAGGCTGAATATAAGGCTTGCATCTGAGAAAAATCTCGCTCCGATTCCTGAAACATCTGAATCAGATCAAAGTGACGCTGAAGAAAGACCGGAAAGTCTGAGACGCTCCAGAAGAGAAAGAATAGCATCTCGAAGATACGCATCTCCTGAGTGGACGTACCTGGCTGCAGATGCAGAGCCCAGCGAAGTCCGGGAGGTTGGGAGCTGGTACGGTGAGCTACGGAGGGGACACCCTCTCGATTGAAATACAGTTGCTGGTCCCAGGCGTAGAAGCATTTGGAACACTAACTCTGCAAGTTCCAAATCCTCCAAGACTGAGTGGATTGCGTTTCCTGGTCCTCAATCAGGTTGTCTTCCCTTCATTTGGCCGACAGCTCACCGTGCAAGCATTAGGAGAAATTCGTGCGGAGAATCTGCAACTTGTCCTCGAAATACTTGGAACAAATATCATTAACGATGAAGCTTGAATTATGACCAAAGAAAGCATTAGGCCTTAGAAAGAAGATAACTTAGACCCCAGTTTAAGAAAATTTAAAATGAGGAACTTTCTAGTAGATGATGGAGTGAGGATAGGGCTGACTACATCTCTTCAATAGGTTTAGTATCAATCGAATGAACTTGGACATTAATTGCATGAGAGGAGAGAAGTGAGAAAGACATTGTTAAAACAAAGAAAACAGAAAAAGACTGTGTTTCCCCTTTTGTGCTTCGGAACGGATCAGTAGAAACCATGGTGTCCGAAAAATCAACACGCAAACAGAAGTGCATCATTGGCACCCTCATTGTAGTGGGGCTTATTGTTATAACTGTGGTGATCGTTGCATCTCTAGTTGGATCTCAGGATGTCGAACAGAATAGGGTACAGGCAACACTCACTACACCAATCTCTGAGATAGATGAGGATGCATCCGCAAGGGATCTAGAGATGATTAAGGAAACCAGTCGTAGATTACATGTTGATTTGTCGAAGGGTGATTTCACTTTGAATGCGTATGCTCGATTATTGTATGAGTATGTGGATACCATGGAAGCGAAGGATTGCTATGTGTGTATGCAATTACCAGCCTCAGTAGAAGAAGGCATTCGATACCATCATTTGCCTTTGACCTATGGCATTACATGTAGTGTGTTGTTGAGCATGTTTTATAGCAAGGCACACTTCGAGTACTATTTCTCAAATTATGATGTGGTACTCTCGGAAGTCCCAGTTCTTAAATACATGAATAAATATGATTATTAGAAGGAAGTAGAGCGAATGTCAAAGTATTTCATGCCTACCATTATGTTAGATACGTCCTATGCCCATAGACACAATTTAACCTGTATGTTAACTGACATTGAAAAGAAATGTATAGATCAGATAGAAGATCGGCATAGACAGACTCTATTTAGACCAGATCCAAAGCACAAGGTTACCCCATGGACTAAAGAAGAATTAGATCATAAAGCAAAGGGAGTTTTGGACCCATAGCATTATATTTCCAGCAGAAGGGGAAGTTGTGCATTAGACACCCGACCATATACTACGATAAGATATTTGTGGGTGAAAGTGATTGTGAGCACGTCTTCTTGATCGAAGAATCAATTAGAAAAGCATTATTGGACAAAATAACAATAGTGCCCAATGTGTATTTTGTGTGTGGAAAGAATGCCTATGTGAAGTTGCCCAAAAATTGGTATGGCACTTGTTATTTGGCTGTGGTTTTTCCCAAGATTTTTCATGTGAATGATTTATGGCCCCTAGAAAGAAAAAGACCTCAAAGAGGAAAACGTAGTGTGAGTGCAGGAGAAGTGATTGGAGACATATTTGGAGCTATGATACCGAGTATGGGTGTGATTCTGAATGATTTGAAAATCAGAAAGCTGGCAATATTAGTGGATAAGCTCTCAATAAATACAGCTCAGATTTTATTACTTGTAGATGGGGAGATGGTTTCGATAAGGGCTATGGTTTTGCAAAACCGTCTTGCCCTAGATGTACTGTTAGCAAAAGCCGGAGGAGTCTGCAAATTATTGAAAGTTCAACAGTGCTGCACTTATATTCCTGACAACAGTCGGGATATAAGGAAATATATCAACAATATTTCAGATATACACCAAGAGTTACGTGAGATGGCTGCCGAAGGACTTTGGGTACAAGTGGGGAAAGGATTTGGCAAGATAGGCAGTTGGTTTGGAAGTTTGGGACAAGGAATAATGGGATATGTCTTGAAGTCTATTATAATAGCTGTCATTTGTATAATTGTCCTACTAGGAGCCATCAAGGCTTACAAATGGCAAAGGTCACGACATCAGGAGACTGTTTTGAGAAAGCGAGAGCACCAACTTGAACGACTGCAGGACAGTCATTACCAGCACCTTAAGGGGTTAGAACGATTCAGACAGGGACGGCAAGCTACAGATTCTGTTTAGGTCGGTCTCTTCTACAAGGAGAAAAACTACAGACGAATAGAAAGTTGGTGTTATGACACTAGTCATAAGAGGGGGAACTGATAGAGCGCTGATAGCACTCTATTTTGTCTGAGTGCACTATACTCATGGTTTAAACGCACTCTCATGTATTCGTATTGTTTGCAGTGTTTTACGACTATTAAGAAACATTTATTTGAACCATTTGATGTTGAAACTAGTGAACGCATTTAAGTAGAACTTTGTATGTATTACGATTTCTTCATGCATAATGTGCAGGACGATATTATTTCTATACACCGTAATTGTGGTTAGTTTAAGTTGCCTGAATTATAGGCCCAAAGTCATAAGTTTCGATTCTCCTTGCTCTTGAGAAATAAATAATTAAATGTTGTTATGTTCGAAAGTAGAATGTTCTCATCCTACTGCAGGTGAAAGAAACACATCGTTATTTTCAGAGTTAAGGAGAGACCCGGAATGTCTTTGAAGACGGCTGGGAAGCGAGAAGGGAGGATGGCTTGCGTATCTGGTCTGTCTGAAAGCCAAGGCCACTGGAAAGAAGATATCATTAATTAAATTTGTGTCATGAAAAAAGAGCTACTGCATAGAGGTGCAATGGAAAGTTTTAAGAAGAATGACGTATTGTGGGTTGAATCCCATCTTTTGTATGATGCGCAGGGACAGCGACACCAGACTTCTGCTAGCTTTCGGAGGAGAAGGAGCATCTTAGAGCAAGCTCCATAGCCATAAGCTAAAACGACCCATTTGACGTGAGTTCTTCTTAGGAAGTCGACACGTGCTGACACCGTTGGGGAATGATAGAAGAGAGACAGGAAGGGCCCTCATCTAGAGCAGTGTAGGGAAAGATTTTGATTCCTTTCAATGAGCCGAGAACTAAATATCGCATCTATTCTGTGTTGCGTTGTGATTTTGGAATTTATAATCATCTGTCTTTTGGGCCGAATTACTTATATTCGTAAACTTGGCTCTGTATTAATTTTTCTGTACCTCTATACTTTGCTATTGAGATGTATTTACATCCAATTGTTTTTGGCCTTATAATAAATAATCAAACCTCAATTTGGAGTTGGTGGTCTTTTCAGGCATGACGATTTTGCTGATATCTGTCTGAAGTTGTTTCCTCCCCTCAACCACTTTTAGTAGGTAAATAAAAGATCGATCGCTTACGCTATACTTAGTAGGGAACATTAGGTGTGCAATTTAGCGTAATCAAATGGTAGCAGAGGATGGTTTACCTCTAAAGTGGTTTATCTCTAAGGTGAGGGGAGTAATCAGGGGTAGGGTTGAAGTCGAAGAGCCCTGAAGTGGAGTGGAAGACGGCGGAGACCGGCGGACGTTGATGGTGCGGCGGAAACAGTGGTGGCGTGAGTATGAAAGGAATTGTGGTGTTAAATTGCGGTGATGAGTAAGTGGGTGATGTCTTGCGGAGTTGGGATGTATGTTGAGTGAATGTGGTTTTTGGTTTACTGGTCCGGACACGTGCGGAGCAGGAAGTTTTGGTGAGCGGACTCAAGAGAAGTCCAAGATCCCGGGATAGTTTTGTATTGTAATTGTCTGATTAAATGTGGGGGTTGTAAAGTGCTATCGACGATCCACTTGTGTTAGGGAACTTTGTGTGAATGAGGAATAGGTCGCGTTAGAAAGCCTCAGGTACCGGGGGTGGACTATGGCGATTGAGTGACCAACGCAGGTCGGGGGGTCACAACGGCTGAATGTTCTTGTGAGAGTGTTCTATCGATCTTTAGGGACAGACAATTACTTGTTTTATGTGACTAAGTTATTGTAATTGTGTAGGAACAGTTACTTGGTTTAATAACTTTTGGATATAGTTACTTGTGGTACGAATGTGTGTAAGCGAGTTTGCGGTGAAATTGTAAAGGCGGGTGAGCCGCTGCAAGGAGTGAGAAGTGACGTCAGGGTGCGCCGCGCTGTGATAGGTTGGTTGGAGTAACGCCGCGCTGGGATTGGTGGAAGTTCATTTGCAGTGGAACAGCGTATTTTGGGCTTGAAATTGATCGATTTTACAATGAGATGCTTTAGGGTATTGCGAGATTTGTGTAGAGGCGACACAGGGGTAGTGACTCGGGTAGGAGAAGAAGCTCCGCCAGAAGACACACCGGCACATTACATGGAAACGAATGTAGGACTTCATACTATAGTGTGGCTTCAGAATTGGCATAAAATTACAGAGAAAGAGGGTGAATTGGCTTTCCCTCGTTATGGGTCTTTTCGTATGGAAGTGCTGATCCAGCTGAGGGGGGTGATGAATGCACTGAAACCTCCCCCTAGACCCACACAATTTGAGGCATTACATGCATGGATGAGAGCTGCTCTAGCAAAGAGGAGAGAGGCTTCACGAGGAAGAATGAGGAAAGCAATGAAGGCATATCAGGATGCTAGATGGGATGCCCAGTTGAAAAGATGGAGAGTAGACACCATTGACGGGGGAATGCTTGTACCCATTTCGTACGTTAAGAGAGGGGGCTGAAGGGAAAAAGACGACAGAGGAGGACAGTGGTACAGATGACAGCTTCCTCGATAGATTGCTAGCGGAACGTCCTCCACCGTGCGACTCTAGATCAGAGACAGAGAGGTTGCGCCCATCAGAAGAGCTTTTAGGTGTGGGACAACTGGGTTCAGAGGAACAATTGGCAGGAGTAAGAGGCAAGATTACAATGATACACCTTCCGGGAGGGTCTGGAGGAATGAGGTATCCAGACCCTGAGCCAGTACCACCTGCAGGAAACATGCAGTTACCAGATGCTTTGTCGGTACCAGTCACAATAGGGCCGGTGGTTCCGATATATACTCCTAGAGAAAGAACCGATGACAGTCAACAGCAAATAAGTGAAGGGGAAGAGACAATGTCTGGAGGGAGCCTTGCAATGAGTGGGACTGGGTTAAGTCGGATACCAGTGGAATCTAGTACTCCACTGCCAGCTACAGCTGATCCACCAAGAATGGATAGTGGGTCAGAACGAAGACGGACAGGAGCTCTAGCGAATTCTAGGTCTGACCTTTGAATGTGGGTTCAACCAGTGAGAGAGTCAATGATGCCGAGGGAAGAGACAAGCAAGAGACAAGAAGCGCCTAGAGTACTGTTTGAGCCACAGGTTGTTTGTGCAGGTGACCATTGGAGAAGTCGAAGCTGGGAAAGAGATAGACGCCCAGCTTCGAAGATAGAAGAGGGTGCAGCTCCTAAGAGAACCCAAAGCTGTGACAGGGAAGATACAAGAAACGAGGAAATTCAGAAAGTGTTAAAAAGTGCAATAAAAGCGCCAATGCTAGATGTGGTACGATTGAAGGCAGAACTAGACGAGGTGATTGAAGGTAATCTACCTCTGAACAGAATTGAGACGTATGACTCGAGCGAACTACTGTTCGTAGCAAAGGACATGACAAGAAAGGCCAAACGAGCTTATGATGCATTGTTGCTTTTGGCACAAAGGTATGAGGTTGATTTGTCAAAGACCAAGCTGATACAGGGTTCTTGCAGATTAAATTACACAGATAAGGATTTGGAAGAGAAGCGAACGATTGGATTAAAAGCACAAATTAGAGAACTAGCGATAGGGATGCGGACATGGAAAGAATTTGGCAGATGGAAAGAAAGATGGGCCAAAAAGAAAAGCTTCAAGACCGGAATAGGAGATACTCCCCTCCGGGTGGAGGGACGGGAGCTGCAGGAAATTTCCCCCTCAGGGAGGTACAGAATGGAGGATATGTACATGTGCCATGGAGCAGGGGTGATTTAGCAGCATTTACGAATGATTTTCCTCGGCTGAGGGAAAAACCTGCTGAGTGGTACAAGCAAATAGATCGGTTTGCAAAGATTTCGAAAGTATTGTGGATTGATTTAAACACCTTGTTTGATATAGTAGTGCCGGCGGATTTGTGGGCGGCATGTAAGATTGCCATTGAGTGGCCTACTGCAGAGCCACCTAGAGATACATTGACTCATGGTCCTTCACCTGATGTAATGAGAAAATACGAGCAAGCGATTACATGGTTGCAATCGAAGGTAGCTCCTCAGATTGTTGATTGGTTGAAGATTGATCGCACCACTCAAGACTCTAAGGAATCAGTACATGATTATTACGAAAGATTGTTGTTAGCTTTTAAGCAGCATAGTGGATTGGATACAATTGAACAGAAAGATATGGGACAATTTGTCTCGAAGTTTGTGTTGGGACTGAAATCTGATATTAGTTTGATGATACAGCAGTACTTGATATGTTGGCAGAATAAGTCGGTGGACGAGATTCTGCGTTATGCTAAATATTGCAGTGATCAAGTGGAGTCGACACAGAAGAAATTGAAGGACAAGTTGATGTTGGTGCAGTTGAGAAACGCTGATATGACGCAAGGGATTGGAGGAGCGGTAGGTAGAGGTAGAGGAGGTGGAAGAGGAATGGGACAACAGATGGTGACCCAACCTGGTCAGGGTAGAGGAAGAGGAATGGATCCAGGTGTAAGTGAATGGGTGGCCCAACAGAAAAGGGTCACTGCCTGCCATTATTGTCACAAAATCGGGCATTGGAAGCGCGAGTGTAGATCGAATCCAGCAAATCAGATACAGATGGAAGGAGAGGGACAGCTGTCCGAGACTGTCAATACTGTGACAAGACCCAGGTCTATGTATGGAGGAGGATATGAGCCGCAAGTGCAAGTACCTCAACCTCCTAGGATACCCATGCATAATCAGTTATACCATCAGATGCCTTATTTTGAAATACGAGATAGATTTGATCAAAATCAAGATTTACAAGAGTGTCAGAGGGGGTGCACGAGGAATGCACCTTAGATGCGATCCTAGAAGTAGATCAGAGTGGGCCGTTTGTAGATGCAGATGTGAATGGATATCCTGTTACCTTCTTATTAGACACTGGAGCTGCTCGCTCCACGGTGAGAACTGAAGTAGTCCCAAATTTAACTCTTTCGGGACAATCAATTCAAGTAGTGGGGGTTAGTAATCAGAAGATGACTAATCCATTGACAAACGAATTACCCGTGAGAATAGGACCATTTCGGGATAAACACCAATTTGTAGTGTGCAATTCAAGTCCGGTCTGTCTTTTGGGACGAGACCTTCTGTGCAAGCTCAATTGTACTATATCGTGAACTCCGAGAGGTGTGGAATTCAGATCAGATCAGAAAAAGCTTTATTCGATTGTTTAAACAAAACAGTCATAAAAGCACAGCAATAAAAAACATTTCATAGCTACAATAAATTATTTACACAGGAATAAAAAAATATTAAACTATAAAGCTTTCCAATACAGGTTAAATCAAGTCATAACCAATCGTTTTCTATGATAAAGAACTTTTTTCAAGAAATTGGAGACGCTAAAAATAATATGTACATTATCCAGTTGCTGCAAGACTAATAAGGCAGGACGACATTGTCGTAGGCCAAGTTTTTTAAGAATAGGTTTTAAGAACAGGGTCCATGATACAGAATAATATTTACAGAAGAGAATAACATGGATCGTAGTCTGTAGTGAGACATTATCACAGGGACAAGGCAAGAGGCATTGAGACCAATCATGTTTCGTAGGAAAGGTAACAAGACGATGAAAAGTTCCCATCCTAAAACGGGTCAGTAAAAATCTTTCATATGCACTAGAAACGATAATTAAATATGGTTGTATATTGAAAGTACTTAAAACCAACTGATTATACAAGACAGTGGTTTTCAGTATCTCAGTAGTTAGTCTCACGGACTCTAACAGAGACAAAGCCTTGTGTTTTAAGTCCTTCCTCGATATAGTGGTCACAGAACTGGGATTAGTATAGAATTCTGGATGACCAAGGTCATTTAAAAAGTTAAAAAGATATTTGAGCCACGGTATCTTCAGGGCTCCATCCAATTTCATAATGTCTAAAAGAATTTCCCGATTCAGTTTAGCTTCATCTTTAGACCAAAGTCTGTGCCACAAGAGTACCGGTTCGAGCTTAATTAAATCAGGAATATACGGCAAACCCAATTCAGCATGACAAACATGTGTGGGAGAGCTGGAAGGAACAGATAAAATATATTTTAGAAATGAGTTTTCCACTCTTTGAATTGATGACAGCTCAGCAAAACCCCAGATCCCACTCCCATAGGTGTGGAATTGCAAACACATGATGATGATGCTGATTTTAAAATGGCCAACATGAGTCTGTGTGCAGAAATGTTTGAGAGACTCAGTTGATCCGAAAGTGTGGGATTTTACGGGCGAGGATGTAGGTCTGATGAGAGGGGTTGAGCCAGTTAAGATACAGGTCAAACCCAATGCTGAATTCCCACGAACGCCACAATATAAATTGACTCCAGAAACTGTGGCCGGAATAAGACCTGTGATTGAGACTATGATTGCCCAAGGTATTCTTAAGGAGATAAGAGGAAGTCCCTGTAACTCACCTATCATGGGACTGCAGAAGCCAAGTGGCAAGTACAGAATAGTGCAGGATCTGCGTCGGGTTAATGAAATTGTGATCCCATGTTGTCCTGTGGTACCGAATCCAGCTGTTTTCTATTCCAGATACCATGCAAAGCAGAATGGTTTACAGTGATAGATTTGTGTCATGCATTTTTCTCTATACCATTGCATGAAGAAAGTCAGTTTTTATTTGCGTTTAGGATGGACAATCGTGTGTTAACATGGGAAAGAATTCCTCAGGGGTATACAGAAAGCCCCTCCATTTTTAGTCAAAGTCTGAAAAAGGATCTTGAAGGACTGGTGATGCCCCAAAACTCAGTCTTAGTGCAATATATAGACGACCTTTTGGTCGCCTCAGAGACTGAGAATGCTTGCAGGATTGACACTGTGGCGTTGCTGAATCATTTGGCAGAGAATGGACACAAAGTGTCTCCAAACAAATTGCAGTATTGTTTGTCTGAAGTTCAGTACCTAGGTCACCGGATTGAGAAAGGAAAACGAAGGGTGTCACCAGATCGCATAGAGACTATTCTGCAAATGGGAACCTCGAAAACACAAAAAGAAGTCTGCATGTTTTTGGGAATGGTCGGCTATTGTCGACAGTGGATCCCAAATTTTTCCTTGCAAGCAAAGCCTCTGTTGAAACTGACTCGAAAGGATGTTAGTGATCCGGTACCATGGGATGACGAGTGCTTGAAAGCCTTCCGTGAGCTGAAGGAAAGTATCTGTCGTGCTCCAGCTCTCGGAATGCCGGATTATAACAAAGCGTTTTTGCTCTTTTGCTGTGAAAAGGAGGGATGTGCGTTAGCAGTCCTTGTACAGACACATGGGGGTGCCCGTAGACCAGTAGCTTACTTCTCAGCTACATTAGATCCTGTAGCTTCTGCGTTGCCCGGATGTCTGAAATCCGTTGCTGCAACCGGTGTCAGCATTGAAAGATGTGAAAGCATACTGATGGGTTATCCGCTCATTGTTTATGTGCCCCATTCCGTAGAATTGTTGATGACCAGAACGAAAACACAGTATCTGACCAACAACAGACTTACCAAGTATGAGCAGGTTATCTTGGCCGCTAAAAATGTTACCCTGAGACGTTGTACCACCCTGAACCCTGCTACATTGTTACCTGTTCTGGAAGAGGAGGGAGATGAGGATTGTGAAGAGCATGACTGCCTAGATGTTACTGACCTATCTACCAAACCCAGACCTGACATTGTCGATGAACCTTTGCCCCAATCTGATTTGATCCTTTTTGTTGATGGTACATGTTTAAGAGACAATGAAGGGTATTTGAGAGCAGCGTTTGCTGTGTGCACCATCATGGGAGTAGTGGAAGCTGCCTGTTTAAATAGAGTATTCTCTGCTCAGGTGGCCGAAATTGTCGCTTTGACACGTGCCTGTATCATTGCAGCTGATATTCGAGTGACTGTGTATACTGACAGTCAATACGGATTTGGTGTAGTTCATGACTTTGGGCAGTTATGGTCACAGAGGGGGTTTCTAACGTCCTCAGGGTCACCTATACGTAACAGCGAGTATGTGCGCCAACTATTGGAAGCTTTGCAGAAGCCCAAAGAGATAGCAGTCGTTAAATGTGCAGCTCATGGAAAAGGAGAAGACTTAGCCACTAAGGGCAATAATTATGCAGATGAAGTAGCACGATTTTGCGCTGAACATGCTTGTATTTTCAATGGAGACTATATAGGCGAGAGCACAGAAGAGACCGAGCTCAGCATGATGTTAGCTATAGCCGATACTTGGGATGAGGTGAAGCGGTTGCAGGATGAAGTCCCAGAAGAGGAAGCTGCTTCATGGGTCAGAGCAGGTTGCACAAAAAGAGATGATGGCATTTGGGTGTCCACAGATGAGAGAGCAGTATTACCCAATTGTCTACTGAGCCCAATGGCAAGGCAAATCCACGGAGCAGTTCATCTGGGAAGAGATGCTATGGTGCGAGTGTTTAGGCAGACGTGGTTTAATCCACGCTTCCGTGTGTGGGCTGAAGCGGTATGTCACAGGTGTGTTACTTGTCAACAAATGAATGTTGGAAAGAGAACTGTGGTTGCACTGAGTCACATTGGAAGATCTGGAGGTCCCTTCAATAGGATACAATTAGACTTCATTGAGATGCTGAGGTGCAATAGGTTGAGATACGTTTTGGTGGTGGTGTGTATCTTTTCGCGTTGGGTGGAAGCATATCCAACTAGACGATGTGACAGTCTCACAGTAGCCAAGTTGTTGTTAAAAGAAGTGATCCCGAGATATGGATTTCCGACATCAGTGGAGACAGATAGAGGAACTCATTTCCACAGTGAAATCATGAAATTGTTGTGCTCTGCTTTGAACATTGATCAGAGACTGCATTGTAGCTACAGGCCAGAGGCTTCAGGTCTTGTAGAGCAGGTTAATGGCACCATCAAGTCAAGAGTGGCAAAGGTGTGTTCGTCAACTTCATTGAAATGGCCAGATGCGCTGCCTCTGGTGCTCATGAGTCTGCGTAGCACCCCTGATAGGAGAACAGGGCTTTCTCCCCACGAAAGATTGACCGGAAGAGCTATGCGTTTGCCTATGGTGCCAGCTACAGCATTGATAAACATCACTGATGATTTAGTGTTGGATTATTGTAAGGGACTGGCTGATGTGGTTACTTCTGTATCCCACCAGGTCGAGGCTGCGACTGCATCCACCTCGAGAGACCTGCTGCATGATCTTAATCCAGGTGATTGGGTACTAGTTCGCAAGCACGTCAGGAAGAGTTGTCTTGATGCTCGCTGGCGAGGACCATATCAGGTGATATTGGTCACAAGTACCGCTGTGACGTGTGGAGGATTGTCGAACTGGATACACGCTTCCCACACTCGCCGAGATCAAGCACCTGCGGAGGAAGAGAGTCTCCTGGTTCCGAGAAGCGTGTGTGGACCTGCCACAGACAACGACGAAGGCACAGGCCCAGCTGTAAGAGTTTCGGATGAAACGGAACAGCCAAGTGAGCACGAGAGACGAGTGCTCCTGAATTGAGCCCAGATCCTGAAATAGATGATGTTGCAGATGTGAACTTTGCACCAGATCAAGGTGAGCGGTCTATTGCAGAAGGATCAGATCAAGAGGAAGAGAGGAGAGCAGATGCCAGAGCGGAAAAGTGGCCAGCAAGAAAAGAAAGGCTGAATATAAGGCTTGCATCTGAGAAAAATCTCGCTCCGATTCCTGAAACATCTGAATCAGATCAAAGTGACGCTGAAGAAAGACCGGAAAGTCTGAGACGCTCCAGAAGAGAAAGAATAGCATCTCGAAGATACGCATCTCCTGAGTGGACGTACCTGGCTGCAGATGCAGAGCCCAGCGAAGTCCGGGAGGTTGGGAGCTGGTACGGTGAGCTACGGAGGGGACACCCTCTCGATTGAAATACAGTTGCTGGTCCCAGGCGTAGAAGCATTTGGAACACTAACTCTGCAAGTTCCAAATCCTCCAAGACTGAGTGGATTGCGTTTCCTGGTCCTCAATCAGGTTGTCTTCCCTTCATTTGGCCGACAGCTCACCGTGCAAGCATTAGGAGAAATTCGTGCGGAGAATCTGCAACTTGTCCTCGAAATACTTGGAACAAATATCATTAACGATGAAGCTTGAATTATGACCAAAGAAAGCATTAGGCCTTAGAAAGAAGATAACTTAGACCCCAGTTTAAGAAAATTTAAAATGAGGAACTTTCTAGTAGATGATGGAGTGAGGATAGGGCTGACTACATCTCTTCAATAGGTTTAGTATCAATCGAATGAACTTGGACATTAATTGCATGAGAGGAGAGAAGTGAGAAAGACATTGTTAAAACAAAGAAAACAGAAAAAGACTGTGTTTCCCCTTTTGTGCTTCGGAACGGATCAGTAGAAACCATGGTGTCCGAAAAATCAACACGCAAACAGAAGTGCATCATTGGCACCCTCATTGTAGTGGGGCTTATTGTTATAACTGTGGTGATCGTTGCATCTCTAGTTGGATCTCAGGATGTCGAACAGAATAGGGTACAGGCAACACTCACTACACCAATCTCTGAGATAGATGAGGATGCATCCGCAAGGGATCTAGAGATGATTAAGGAAACCAGTCGTAGATTACATGTTGATTTGTCGAAGGGTGATTTCACTTTGAATGCGTATGCTCGATTATTGTATGAGTATGTGGATACCATGGAAGCGAAGGATTGCTATGTGTGTATGCAATTACCAGCCTCAGTAGAAGAAGGCATTCGATACCATCATTTGCCTTTGACCTATGGCATTACATGTAGTGTGTTGTTGAGCATGTTTTATAGCAAGGCACACTTCGAGTACTATTTCTCAAATTATGATGTGGTACTCTCGGAAGTCCCAGTTCTTAAATACATGAATAAATATGATTATTAGAAGGAAGTAGAGCGAATGTCAAAGTATTTCATGCCTACCATTATGTTAGATACGTCCTATGCCCATAGACACAATTTAACCTGTATGTTAACTGACATTGAAAAGAAATGTATAGATCAGATAGAAGATCGGCATAGACAGACTCTATTTAGACCAGATCCAAAGCACAAGGTTACCCCATGGACTAAAGAAGAATTAGATCATAAAGCAAAGGGGAGTTTTGGACCCATAGCATTATATTTCCAGCAGAAGGGGAAGTTGTGCATTAGACACCCGACCATATACTACGATAAGATATTTGTGGGTGAAAGTGATTGTGAGCACGTCTTCTTGATCGAAGAATCAATTAGAAAAGCATTATTGGACAAAATAACAATAGTGCCCAATGTGTATTTTGTGTGTGGAAAGAATGCCTATGTGAAGTTGCCCAAAAATTGGTATGGCACTTGTTATTTGGCTGTGGTTTTTCCCAAGATTTTTCATGTGAATGATTTATGGCCCCTAGAAAGAAAAAGACCTCAAAGAGGAAAACGTAGTGTGAGTGCAGGAGAAGTGATTGGAGACATATTTGGAGCTATGATACCGAGTATGGGTGTGATTCTGAATGATTTGAAAATCAGAAAGCTGGCAATATTAGTGGATAAGCTCTCAATAAATACAGCTCAGATTTTATTACTTGTAGATGGGGAGATGGTTTCGATAAGGGCTATGGTTTTGCAAAACCGTCTTGCCCTAGATGTACTGTTAGCAAAAGCCGGAGGAGTCTGCAAATTATTGAAAGTTCAACAGTGCTGCACTTATATTCCTGACAACAGTCGGGATATAAGGAAATATATCAACAATATTTCAGATATACACCAAGAGTTACGTGAGATGGCTGCCGAAGGACTTTGGGTACAAGTGGGGAAAGGATTTGGCAAGATAGGCAGTTGGTTTGGAAGTTTGGGACAAGGAATAATGGGATATGTCTTGAAGTCTATTATAATAGCTGTCATTTGTATAATTGTCCTACTAGGAGCCATCAAGGCTTACAAATGGCAAAGGTCACGACATCAGGAGACTGTTTTGAGAAAGCGAGAGCACCAACTTGAACGACTGCAGGACAGTCATTACCAGCACCTTAAGGGGTTAGAACGATTCAGACAGGGACGGCAAGCTACAGATTCTGTTTAGGTCGGTCTCTTCTACAAGGAGAAAAACTACAGACGAATAGAAAGTTGGTGTTATGACACTAGTCATAAGAGGGGGAACTGATAGAGCGCTGATAGCACTCTATTTTGTCTGAGTGCACTATACTCATGGTTTAAACGCACTCTCATGTATTCGTATTGTTTGCAGTGTTTTACGACTATTAAGAAACATTTATTTGAACCATTTGATGTTGAAACTAGTGAACGCATTTAAGTAGAACTTTGTATGTATTACGATTTCTTCATGCATAATGTGCAGGACGATATTATTTCTATACACCGTAATTGTGGTTAGTTTAAGTTGCCTGAATTATAGGCCCAAAGTCATAAGTTTCGATTCTCCTTGCTCTTGAGAAATAAATAATTAAATGTTGTTATGTTCGAAAGTAGAATGTTCTCATCCTACTGCAGGTGAAAGAAACACATCGTTATTTTCAGAGTTAAGGAGAGACCCGGAATGTCTTTGAAGACGGCTGGGAAGCGAGAAGGGAGGATGGCTTGCGTATCTGGTCTGTCTGAAAGCCAAGGCCACTGGAAAGAAGATATCATTAATTAAATTTGTGTCATGAAAAAAGAGCTACTGCATAGAGGTGCAATGGAAAGTTTTAAGAAGAATGACGTATTGTGGGTTGAATCCCATCTTTTGTATGATGCGCAGGGACAGCGACACCAGACTTCTGCTAGCTTTCGGAGGAGAAGGAGCATCTTAGAGCAAGCTCCATAGCCATAAGCTAAAACGACCCATTTGACGTGAGTTCTTCTTAGGAAGTCGACACGTGCTGACACCGTTGGGGAATGATAGAAGAGAGACAGGAAGGGCCCTCATCTAGAGCAGTGTAGGGAAAGATTTTGATTCCTTTCAATGAGCCGAGAACTAAATATCGCATCTATTCTGTGTTGCGTTGTGATTTTGGAATTTATAATCATCTGTCTTTTGGGCCGAATTACTTATATTCGTAAACTTGGCTCTGTATTAATTTTTCTGTACCTCTATACTTTGCTATTGAGATGTATTTACATCCAATTGTTTTTGGCCTTATAATAAATAATCAAACCTCAATTTGGAGTTGGTGGTCTTTTCAGGCATGACGATTTTGCTGATATCTGTCTGAAGTTGTTTCCTCCCCTCAACCACTTTTAGTAGGTAAATAAAAGATCGATCGCTTACGCTATACTTAGTAGGGAACATTAGGTGTGCAATTTAGCGTAATCAAATGGTAGCAGAGGATGGTTTACCTCTAAAGTGGTTTATCTCTAAGGTGAGGGGAGTAATCAGGGGTAGGGTTGAAGTCGAAGAGCCCTGAAGTGGAGTGGAAGACGGCGGAGACCGGCGGACGTTGATGGTGCGGCGGAAACAGTGGTGGCGTGAGTATGAAAGGAATTGTGGTGTTAAATTGCGGTGATGAGTAAGTGGGTGATGTCTTGCGGAGTTGGGATGTATGTTGAGTGAATGTGGTTTTTGGTTTACTGGTCCGGACACGTGCGGAGCAGGAAGTTTTGGTGAGCGGACTCAAGAGAAGTCCAAGATCCCGGGATAGTTTTGTATTGTAATTGTCTGATTAAATGTGGGGGTTGTAAAGTGCTATCGACGATCCACTTGTGTTAGGGAACTTTGTGTGAATGAGGAATAGGTCGCGTTAGAAAGCCTCAGGTACCGGGGGTGGACTATGGCGATTGAGTGACCAACGCAGGTCGGGGGGTCACAACGGCTGAATGTTCTTGTGAGAGTGTTCTATCGATCTTTAGGGACAGACAATTACTTGTTTTATGTGACTAAGTTATTGTAATTGTGTAGGAACAGTTACTTGGTTTAATAACTTTTGGATATAGTTACTTGTGGTACGAATGTGTGTAAGCGAGTTTGCGGTGAAATTGTAAAGGCGGGTGAGCCGCTGCAAGGAGTGAGAAGTGACGTCAGGGTGCGCCGCGCTGTGATAGGTTGGTTGGAGTAACGCCGCGCTGGGATTGGTGGAAGTTCATTTGCAGTGGAACAGCGTATTTTGGGCTTGAAATTGATCGATTTTACAATGAGATGCTTTAGGGTATTGCGAGATTTGTGTAGAGGCGACACAGGGGTAGTGACTCGGGTAGGAGAAGAAGCTCCGCCAGAAGACACACCGGCACATTACATGGAAACGAATGTAGGACTTCATACTATAGTGTGGCTTCAGAATTGGCATAAAATTACAGAGAAAGAGGGTGAATTGGCTTTCCCTCGTTATGGGTCTTTTCGTATGGAAGTGCTGATCCAGCTGAGGGGGTGATGAATGCACTGAAACCTCCCCCTAGACCCACACAATTTGAGGCATTACATGCATGGATGAGAGCTGCTCTAGCAAAGAGGAGAGAGGCTTCACGAGGAAGAATGAGGAAAGCAATGAAGGCATATCAGGATGCTAGATGGGATGCCCAGTTGAAAAGATGGAGAGTAGACACCATTGACGGGGGAATGCTTGTACCCATTTCGTACGTTAAGAGAGGGGGCTGAAGGGAAAAAGACGACAGAGGAGGACAGTGGTACAGATGACAGCTTCCTCGATAGATTGCTAGCGGAACGTCCTCCACCGTGCGACTCTAGATCAGAGACAGAGAGGTTGCGCCCATCAGAAGAGCTTTTAGGTGTGGGACAACTGGGTTCAGAGGAACAATTGGCAGGAGTAAGAGGCAAGATTACAATGATACACCTTCCGGGAGGGTCTGGAGGAATGAGGTATCCAGACCCTGAGCCAGTACCACCTGCAGGAAACATGCAGTTACCAGATGCTTTGTCGGTACCAGTCACAATAGGGCCGGTGGTTCCGATATATACTCCTAGAGAAAGAACCGATGACAGTCAACAGCAAATAAGTGAAGGGGAAGAGACAATGTCTGGAGGGAGCCTTGCAATGAGTGGGACTGGGTTAAGTCGGATACCAGTGGAATCTAGTACTCCACTGCCAGCTACAGCTGATCCACCAAGAATGGATAGTGGGTCAGAACGAAGACGGACAGGAGCTCTAGCGAATTCTAGGTCTGACCTTTGAATGTGGGTTCAACCAGTGAGAGAGTCAATGATGCCGAGGGAAGAGACAAGCAAGAGACAAGAAGCGCCTAGAGTACTGTTTGAGCCACAGGTTGTTTGTGCAGGTGACCATTGGAGAAGTCGAAGCTGGGAAAGAGATAGACGCCCAGCTTCGAAGATAGAAGAGGGTGCAGCTCCTAAGAGAACCCAAAGCTGTGACAGGGAAGATACAAGAAACGAGGAAATTCAGAAAGTGTTAAAAAGTGCAATAAAAGCGCCAATGCTAGATGTGGTACGATTGAAGGCAGAACTAGACGAGGTGATTGAAGGTAATCTACCTCTGAACAGAATTGAGACGTATGACTCGAGCGAACTACTGTTCGTAGCAAAGGACATGACAAGAAAGGCCAAACGAGCTTATGATGCATTGTTGCTTTTGGCACAAAGGTATGAGGTTGATTTGTCAAAGACCAAGCTGATACAGGGTTCTTGCAGATTAAATTACACAGATAAGGATTTGGAAGAGAAGCGAACGATTGGATTAAAAGCACAAATTAGAGAACTAGCGATAGGGATGCGGACATGGAAAGAATTTGGCAGATGGAAAGAAAGATGGGCCAAAAAGAAAAGCTTCAAGACCGGAATAGGAGATACTCCCCTCCGGGTGGAGGGACGGGAGCTGCAGGAAATTTCCCCCTCAGGGAGGTACAGAATGGAGGATATGTACATGTGCCATGGAGCAGGGGTGATTTAGCAGCATTTACGAATGATTTTCCTCGGCTGAGGGAAAAACCTGCTGAGTGGTACAAGCAAATAGATCGGTTTGCAAAGATTTCGAAAGTATTGTGGATTGATTTAAACACCTTGTTTGATATAGTAGTGCCGGCGGATTTGTGGGCGGCATGTAAGATTGCCATTGAGTGGCCTACTGCAGAGCCACCTAGAGATACATTGACTCATGGTCCTTCACCTGATGTAATGAGAAAATACGAGCAAGCGATTACATGGTTGCAATCGAAGGTAGCTCCTCAGATTGTTGATTGGTTGAAGATTGATCGCACCACTCAAGACTCTAAGGAATCAGTACATGATTATTACGAAAGATTGTTGTTAGCTTTTAAGCAGCATAGTGGATTGGATACAATTGAACAGAAAGATATGGGACAATTTGTCTCGAAGTTTGTGTTGGGACTGAAATCTGATATTAGTTTGATGATACAGCAGTACTTGATATGTTGGCAGAATAAGTCGGTGGACGAGATTCTGCGTTATGCTAAATATTGCAGTGATCAAGTGGAGTCGACACAGAAGAAATTGAAGGACAAGTTGATGTTGGTGCAGTTGAGAAACGCTGATATGACGCAAGGGATTGGAGGAGCGGTAGGTAGAGGTAGAGGAGGTGGAAGAGGAATGGGACAACAGATGGTGACCCAACCTGGTCAGGGTAGAGGAAGAGGAATGGATCCAGGTGTAAGTGAATGGGTGGCCCAACAGAAAAGGGTCACTGCCTGCCATTATTGTCACAAAATCGGGCATTGGAAGCGCGAGTGTAGATCGAATCCAGCAAATCAGATACAGATGGAAGGAGAGGGACAGCTGTCCGAGACTGTCAATACTGTGACAAGACCCAGGTCTATGTATGGAGGAGGATATGAGCCGCAAGTGCAAGTACCTCAACCTCCTAGGATACCCATGCATAATCAGTTATACCATCAGATGCCTTATTTTGAAATACGAGATAGATTTGATCAAAATCAAGATTTACAAGAGTGTCAGAGGGGGTGCACGAGGAATGCACCTTAGATGCGATCCTAGAAGTAGATCAGAGTGGGCCGTTTGTAGATGCAGATGTGAATGGATATCCTGTTACCTTCTTATTAGACACTGGAGCTGCTCGCTCCACGGTGAGAACTGAAGTAGTCCCAAATTTAACTCTTTCGGGACAATCAATTCAAGTAGTGGGGGTTAGTAATCAGAAGATGACTAATCCATTGACAAACGAATTACCCGTGAGAATAGGACCATTTCGGGATAAACACCAATTTGTAGTGTGCAATTCAAGTCCGGTCTGTCTTTTGGGACGAGACCTTCTGTGCAAGCTCAATTGTACTATATCGTGAACTCCGAGAGGTGTGGAATTCAGATCAGATCAGAAAAAGCTTTATTCGATTGTTTAAACAAAACAGTCATAAAAGCACAGCAATAAAAAACATTTCATAGCTACAATAAATTATTTACACAGGAATAAAAAAATATTAAACTATAAAGCTTTCCAATACAGGTTAAATCAAGTCATAACCAATCGTTTTCTATGATAAAGAACTTTTTTCAAGAAATTGGAGACGCTAAAAATAATATGTACATTATCCAGTTGCTGCAAGACTAATAAGGCAGGACGACATTGTCGTAGGCCAAGTTTTTTAAGAATAGGTTTTAAGAACAGGGTCCATGATACAGAATAATATTTACAGAAGAGAATAACATGGATCGTAGTCTGTAGTGAGACATTATCACAGGGACAAGGCAAGAGGCATTGAGACCAATCATGTTTCGTAGGAAAGGTAACAAGACGATGAAAAGTTCCCATCCTAAAACGGGTCAGTAAAAATCTTTCATATGCACTAGAAACGATAATTAAATATGGTTGTATATTGAAAGTACTTAAAACCAACTGATTATACAAGACAGTGGTTTTCAGTATCTCAGTAGTTAGTCTCACGGACTCTAACAGAGACAAAGCCTTGTGTTTTAAGTCCTTCCTCGATATAGTGGTCACAGAACTGGGATTAGTATAGAATTCTGGATGACCAAGGTCATTTAAAAAGTTAAAAAGATATTTGAGCCACGGTATCTTCAGGGCTCCATCCAATTTCATAATGTCTAAAAGAATTTCCCGATTCAGTTTAGCTTCATCTTTAGACCAAAGTCTGTGCCACAAGAGTACCGGTTCGAGCTTAATTAAATCAGGAATATACGGCAAACCCAATTCAGCATGACAAACATGTGTGGGAGAGCTGGAAGGAACAGATAAAATATATTTTAGAAATGAGTTTTCCACTCTTTGAATTGATGACAGCTCAGCAAAACCCCAGATCCCACTCCCATAGGTGTGGAATTGCAAACACATGATGATGATGCTGATTTTAAAATGGCCAACATGAGTCTGTGTGCAGAAATGTTTGAGAGACTCAGTTGATCCGAAAGTGTGGGATTTTACGGGCGAGGATGTAGGTCTGATGAGAGGGGTTGAGCCAGTTAAGATACAGGTCAAACCCAATGCTGAATTCCCACGAACGCCACAATATAAATTGACTCCAGAAACTGTGGCCGGAATAAGACCTGTGATTGAGACTATGATTGCCCAAGGTATTCTTAAGGAGATAAGAGGAAGTCCCTGTAACTCACCTATCATGGGACTGCAGAAGCCAAGTGGCAAGTACAGAATAGTGCAGGATCTGCGTCGGGTTAATGAAATTGTGATCCCATGTTGTCCTGTGGTACCGAATCCAGCTGTTTTCTATTCCAGATACCATGCAAAGCAGAATGGTTTACAGTGATAGATTTGTGTCATGCATTTTTCTCTATACCATTGCATGAAGAAAGTCAGTTTTTATTTGCGTTTAGGATGGACAATCGTGTGTTAACATGGGAAAGAATTCCTCAGGGGTATACAGAAAGCCCCTCCATTTTTAGTCAAAGTCTGAAAAAGGATCTTGAAGGACTGGTGATGCCCCAAAACTCAGTCTTAGTGCAATATATAGACGACCTTTTGGTCGCCTCAGAGACTGAGAATGCTTGCAGGATTGACACTGTGGCGTTGCTGAATCATTTGGCAGAGAATGGACACAAAGTGTCTCCAAACAAATTGCAGTATTGTTTGTCTGAAGTTCAGTACCTAGGTCACCGGATTGAGAAAGGAAAACGAAGGGTGTCACCAGATCGCATAGAGACTATTCTGCAAATGGGAACCTCGAAAACACAAAAAGAAGTCTGCATGTTTTTGGGAATGGTCGGCTATTGTCGACAGTGGATCCCAAATTTTTCCTTGCAAGCAAAGCCTCTGTTGAAACTGACTCGAAAGGATGTTAGTGATCCGGTACCATGGGATGACGAGTGCTTGAAAGCCTTCCGTGAGCTGAAGGAAAGTATCTGTCGTGCTCCAGCTCTCGGAATGCCGGATTATAACAAAGCGTTTTTGCTCTTTTGCTGTGAAAAGGAGGGATGTGCGTTAGCAGTCCTTGTACAGACACATGGGGGTGCCCGTAGACCAGTAGCTTACTTCTCAGCTACATTAGATCCTGTAGCTTCTGCGTTGCCCGGATGTCTGAAATCCGTTGCTGCAACCGGTGTCAGCATTGAAAGATGTGAAAGCATACTGATGGGTTATCCGCTCATTGTTTATGTGCCCCATTCCGTAGAATTGTTGATGACCAGAACGAAAACACAGTATCTGACCAACAACAGACTTACCAAGTATGAGCAGGTTATCTTGGCCGCTAAAAATGTTACCCTGAGACGTTGTACCACCCTGAACCCTGCTACATTGTTACCTGTTCTGGAAGAGGAGGGAGATGAGGATTGTGAAGAGCATGACTGCCTAGATGTTACTGACCTATCTACCAAACCCAGACCTGACATTGTCGATGAACCTTTGCCCCAATCTGATTTGATCCTTTTTGTTGATGGTACATGTTTAAGAGACAATGAAGGGTATTTGAGAGCAGCGTTTGCTGTGTGCACCATCATGGGAGTAGTGGAAGCTGCCTGTTTAAATAGAGTATTCTCTGCTCAGGTGGCCGAAATTGTCGCTTTGACACGTGCCTGTATCATTGCAGCTGATATTCGAGTGACTGTGTATACTGACAGTCAATACGGATTTGGTGTAGTTCATGACTTTGGGCAGTTATGGTCACAGAGGGGGTTTCTAACGTCCTCAGGGTCACCTATACGTAACAGCGAGTATGTGCGCCAACTATTGGAAGCTTTGCAGAAGCCCAAAGAGATAGCAGTCGTTAAATGTGCAGCTCATGGAAAAGGAGAAGACTTAGCCACTAAGGGCAATAATTATGCAGATGAAGTAGCACGATTTTGCGCTGAACATGCTTGTATTTTCAATGGAGACTATATAGGCGAGAGCACAGAAGAGACCGAGCTCAGCATGATGTTAGCTATAGCCGATACTTGGGATGAGGTGAAGCGGTTGCAGGATGAAGTCCCAGAAGAGGAAGCTGCTTCATGGGTCAGAGCAGGTTGCACAAAAAGAGATGATGGCATTTGGGTGTCCACAGATGAGAGAGCAGTATTACCCAATTGTCTACTGAGCCCAATGGCAAGGCAAATCCACGGAGCAGTTCATCTGGGAAGAGATGCTATGGTGCGAGTGTTTAGGCAGACGTGGTTTAATCCACGCTTCCGTGTGTGGGCTGAAGCGGTATGTCACAGGTGTGTTACTTGTCAACAAATGAATGTTGGAAAGAGAACTGTGGTTGCACTGAGTCACATTGGAAGATCTGGAGGTCCCTTCAATAGGATACAATTAGACTTCATTGAGATGCTGAGGTGCAATAGGTTGAGATACGTTTTGGTGGTGGTGTGTATCTTTTCGCGTTGGGTGGAAGCATATCCAACTAGACGATGTGACAGTCTCACAGTAGCCAAGTTGTTGTTAAAAGAAGTGATCCCGAGATATGGATTTCCGACATCAGTGGAGACAGATAGAGGAACTCATTTCCACAGTGAAATCATGAAATTGTTGTGCTCTGCTTTGAACATTGATCAGAGACTGCATTGTAGCTACAGGCCAGAGGCTTCAGGTCTTGTAGAGCAGGTTAATGGCACCATCAAGTCAAGAGTGGCAAAGGTGTGTTCGTCAACTTCATTGAAATGGCCAGATGCGCTGCCTCTGGTGCTCATGAGTCTGCGTAGCACCCCTGATAGGAGAACAGGGCTTTCTCCCCACGAAAGATTGACCGGAAGAGCTATGCGTTTGCCTATGGTGCCAGCTACAGCATTGATAAACATCACTGATGATTTAGTGTTGGATTATTGTAAGGGACTGGCTGATGTGGTTACTTCTGTATCCCACCAGGTCGAGGCTGCGACTGCATCCACCTCGAGAGACCTGCTGCATGATCTTAATCCAGGTGATTGGGTACTAGTTCGCAAGCACGTCAGGAAGAGTTGTCTTGATGCTCGCTGGCGAGGACCATATCAGGTGATATTGGTCACAAGTACCGCTGTGACGTGTGGAGGATTGTCGAACTGGATACACGCTTCCGACACTCGCCGAGATCAAGCACCTGCGGAGGAAGAGAGTCTCCTGGTTCCGAGAAGCGTGTGTGGACCTGCCACAGACAACGACGAAGGCACAGGCCCAGCTGTAAGAGTTTCGGATGAAACGGAACAGCCAAGTGAGCACGAGAGACGAGTGCTCCTGAATTGAGCCCAGATCCTGAAATAGATGATGTTGCAGATGTGAACTTTGCACCAGATCAAGGTGAGCGGTCTATTGCAGAAGGATCAGATCAAGAGGAAGAGAGGAGAGCAGATGCCAGAGCGGAAAAGTGGCCAGCAAGAAAAGAAAGGCTGAATATAAGGCTTGCATCTGAGAAAAATCTCGCTCCGATTCCTGAAACATCTGAATCAGATCAAAGTGACGCTGAAGAAAGACCGGAAAGTCTGAGACGCTCCAGAAGAGAAAGAATAGCATCTCGAAGATACGCATCTCCTGAGTGGACGTACCTGGCTGCAGATGCAGAGCCCAGCGAAGTCCGGGAGGTTGGGAGCTGGTACGGTGAGCTACGGAGGGGACACCCTCTCGATTGAAATACAGTTGCTGGTCCCAGGCGTAGAAGCATTTGGAACACTAACTCTGCAAGTTCCAAATCCTCCAAGACTGAGTGGATTGCGTTTCCTGGTCCTCAATCAGGTTGTCTTCCCTTCATTTGGCCGACAGCTCACCGTGCAAGCATTAGGAGAAATTCGTGCAGGAGAATCTGCAACTTGTCCTCGAAATACTTGGAACAAATATCATTAACGATGAAGCTTGAATTATGACCAAAGAAAGCATTAGGCCTTAGAAAGAAGATAACTTAGACCCCAGTTTAAGAAAATTTAAAATGAGGAACTTTCTAGTAGATGATGGAGTGAGGATAGGGCTGACTACATCTCTTCAATAGGTTTAGTATCAATCGAATGAACTTGGACATTAATTGCATGAGAGGAGAGAAGTGAGAAAGACATTGTTAAAACAAAGAAAACAGAAAAAGACTGTGTTTCCCCTTTTGTGCTTCGGAACGGATCAGTAGAAACCATGGTGTCCGAAAAATCAACACGCAAACAGAAGTGCATCATTGGCACCCTCATTGTAGTGGGGCTTATTGTTATAACTGTGGTGATCGTTGCATCTCTAGTTGGATCTCAGGATGTCGAACAGAATAGGGTACAGGCAACACTCACTACACCAATCTCTGAGATAGATGAGGATGCATCCGCAAGGGATCTAGAGATGATTAAGGAAACCAGTCGTAGATTACATGTTGATTTGTCGAAGGGTGATTTCACTTTGAATGCGTATGCTCGATTATTGTATGAGTATGTGGATACCATGGAAGCGAAGGATTGCTATGTGTGTATGCAATTACCAGCCTCAGTAGAAGAAGGCATTCGATACCATCATTTGCCTTTGACCTATGGCATTACATGTAGTGTGTTGTTGAGCATGTTTTATAGCAAGGCACACTTCGAGTACTATTTCTCAAATTATGATGTGGTACTCTCGGAAGTCCCAGTTCTTAAATACATGAATAAATATGATTATTAGAAGGAAGTAGAGCGAATGTCAAAGTATTTCATGCCTACCATTATGTTAGATACGTCCTATGCCCATAGACACAATTTAACCTGTATGTTAACTGACATTGAAAAGAAATGTATAGATCAGATAGAAGATCGGCATAGACAGACTCTATTTAGACCAGATCCAAAGCACAAGGTTACCCCATGGACTAAAGAAGAATTAGATCATAAAGCAAAGGGAGTTTTGGACCCATAGCATTATATTTCCAGCAGAAGGGGAAGTTGTGCATTAGACACCCGACCATATACTACGATAAGATATTTGTGGGTGAAAGTGATTGTGAGCACGTCTTCTTGATCGAAGAATCAATTAGAAAAGCATTATTGGACAAAATAACAATAGTGCCCAATGTGTATTTTGTGTGTGGAAAGAATGCCTATGTGAAGTTGCCCAAAAATTGGTATGGCACTTGTTATTTGGCTGTGGTTTTTCCCAAGATTTTTCATGTGAATGATTTATGGCCCCTAGAAAGAAAAAGACCTCAAAGAGGAAAACGTAGTGTGAGTGCAGGAGAAGTGATTGGAGACATATTTGGAGCTATGATACCGAGTATGGGTGTGATTCTGAATGATTTGAAAATCAGAAAGCTGGCAATATTAGTGGATAAGCTCTCAATAAATACAGCTCAGATTTTATTACTTGTAGATGGGGAGATGGTTTCGATAAGGGCTATGGTTTTGCAAAACCGTCTTGCCCTAGATGTACTGTTAGCAAAAGCCGGAGGAGTCTGCAAATTATTGAAAGTTCAACAGTGCTGCACTTATATTCCTGACAACAGTCGGGATATAAGGAAATATATCAACAATATTTCAGATATACACCAAGAGTTACGTGAGATGGCTGCCGAAGGACTTTGGGTACAAGTGGGGAAAGGATTTGGCAAGATAGGCAGTTGGTTTGGAAGTTTGGGACAAGGAATAATGGGATATGTCTTGAAGTCTATTATAATAGCTGTCATTTGTATAATTGTCCTACTAGGAGCCATCAAGGCTTACAAATGGCAAAGGTCACGACATCAGGAGACTGTTTTGAGAAAGCGAGAGCACCAACTTGAACGACTGCAGGACAGTCATTACCAGCACCTTAAGGGGTTAGAACGATTCAGACAGGGACGGCAAGCTACAGATTCTGTTTAGGTCGGTCTCTTCTACAAGGAGAAAAACTACAGACGAATAGAAAGTTGGTGTTATGACACTAGTCATAAGAGGGGGAACTGATAGAGCGCTGATAGCACTCTATTTTGTCTGAGTGCACTATACTCATGGTTTAAACGCACTCTCATGTATTCGTATTGTTTGCAGTGTTTTACGACTATTAAGAAACATTTATTTGAACCATTTGATGTTGAAACTAGTGAACGCATTTAAGTAGAACTTTGTATGTATTACGATTTCTTCATGCATAATGTGCAGGACGATATTATTTCTATACACCGTAATTGTGGTTAGTTTAAGTTGCCTGAATTATAGGCCCAAAGTCATAAGTTTCGATTCTCCTTGCTCTTGAGAAATAAATAATTAAATGTTGTTATGTTCGAAAGTAGAATGTTCTCATCCTACTGCAGGTGAAAGAAACACATCGTTATTTTCAGAGTTAAGGAGAGACCCGGAATGTCTTTGAAGACGGCTGGGAAGCGAGAAGGGAGGATGGCTTGCGTATCTGGTCTGTCTGAAAGCCAAGGCCACTGGAAAGAAGATATCATTAATTAAATTTGTGTCATGAAAAAAGAGCTACTGCATAGAGGTACAATGGAAAGTTTTAAGAAGAATGACGTATTGTGGGTTGAATCCCATCTTTTGTATGATGCGCAGGGACAGCGACACCAGACTTCTGCTAGCTTTCGGAGGAGAAGGAGCATCTTAGAGCAAGCTCCATAGCCATAAGCTAAAACGACCCATTTGACGTGAGTTCTTCTTAGGAAGTCGACACGTGCTGACACCGTTGGGGAATGATAGAAGAGAGACAGGAAGGGCCCTCATCTAGAGCAGTGTAGGGAAAGATTTTGATTCCTTTCAATGAGCCGAGAACTAAATATCGCATCTATTCTGTGTTGCGTTGTGATTTTGGAATTTATAATCATCTGTCTTTTGGGCCGAATTACTTATATTCGTAAACTTGGCTCTGTATTAATTTTTCTGTACCTCTATACTTTGCTATTGAGATGTATTTACATCCAATTGTTTTTGGCCTTATAATAAATAATCAAACCTCAATTTGGAGTTGGTGGTCTTTTCAGGCATGACGATTTTGCTGATATCTGTCTGAAGTTGTTTCCTCCCCTCAACCACTTTTAGTAGGTAAATAAAAGATCGATCGCTTACGCTATACTTAGTAGGGAACATTAGGTGTGCAATTTAGCGTAATCAAATGGTAGCAGAGGATGGTTTACCTCTAAAGTGGTTTATCTCTAAGGTGAGGGGAGTAATCAGGGGTAGGGTTGAAGTCGAAGAGCCCTGAAGTGGAGTGGAAGACGGCGGAGACCGGCGGACGTTGATGGTGCGGCGGAAACAGTGGTGGCGTGAGTATGAAAGGAATTGTGGTGTTAAATTGCAGTGATGAGTAAGTGGGTGATGTCTTGCGGAGTTGGGATGTATGTTGAGTGAATGTGGTTTTTGGTTTACTGGTCCGGACACGTGCGGAGCAGGAAGTTTTGGTGAGCGGACTCAAGAGAAGTCCAAGATCCCGGGATAGTTTTGTATTGTAATTGTCTGATTAAATGTGGGGGTTGTAAAGTGCTATCGACGATCCACTTGTGTTAGGGAACTTTGTGTGAATGAGGAATAGGTCGCGTTAGAAAGCCTCAGGTACCGGGGGTGGACTATGGCGATTGAGTGACCAACGCAGGTCGGGGGGTCACAACGGCTGAATGTTCTTGTGAGAGTGTTCTATCGATCTTTAGGGACAGACAATTACTTGTTTTATGTGACTAAGTTATTGTAATTGTGTAGGAACAGTTACTTGGTTTAATAACTTTTGGATATAGTTACTTGTGGTACGAATGTGTGTAAGCGAGTTTGCGGTGAAATTGTAAAGGCGGGTGAGCCGCTGCAAGGAGTGAGAAGTGACGTCAGGGTGCGCCGCGCTGTGATAGGTTGGTTGGAGTAACGCCGCGCTGGGATTGGTGGAAGTTCATTTGCAGTGGAACAGCGTATTTTGGGCTTGAAATTGATCGATTTTACAATGAGATGCTTTAGGGTATTGCGAGATTTGTGTAGAGGCGACACAGGGGTAGTGACTCGGGTAGGAGAAGAAGCTCCGCCAGAAGACACACCGGCACATTACATGGAAACGAATGTAGGACTTCATACTATAGTGTGGCTTCAGAATTGGCATAAAATTACAGAGAAAGAGGGTGAATTGGCTTTCCCTCGTTATGGGTCTTTTCGTATGGAAGTGCTGATCCAGCTGAGGGGGGTGATGAATGCACTGAAACCTCCCCCTAAGACCCACACAATTTGAGGCATTACATGCATGGATGAGAGCTGCTCTAGCAAAGAGGAGAGAGGCTTCACGAGGAAGAATGAGGAAAGCAATGAAGGCATATCAGGATGCTAGATGGGATGCCCAGTTGAAAAGATGGAGAGTAGACACCATTGACGGGGGAATGCTTGTACCCATTTCGTACGTTAAGAGAGGGGGCTGAAGGGAAAAAGACGACAGAGGAGGACAGTGGTACAGATGACAGCTTCCTCGATAGATTGCTAGCGGAACGTCCTCCACCGTGCGACTCTAGATCAGAGACAGAGAGGTTGCGCCCATCAGAAGAGCTTTTAGGTGTGGGACAACTGGGTTCAGAGGAACAATTGGCAGGAGTAAGAGGCAAGATTACAATGATACACCTTCCGGGAGGCTCTGGAGGAATGAGGTATCCAGACCCTGAGCCAGTACCACCTGCAGGAAACATGCAGTTACCAGATGCTTTGTCGGTACCAGTCACAATAGGGCCGGTGGTTCCGATATATACTCCTAGAGAAAGAACCGATGACAGTCAACAGCAAATAAGTGAAGGGGAAGAGACAATGTCTGGAGGGAGCCTTGCAATGAGTGGGACTGGGTTAAGTCGGATACCAGTGGAATCTAGTACTCCACTGCCAGCTACAGCTGATCCACCAAGAATGGATAGTGGGTCAGAACGAAGACGGACAGGAGCTCTAGTGAATTCTAGGTCTGACCTTTGAATGTGGGTTCAACCAGTGAGAGAGTCAATGATGCCGAGGGAAGAGACAAGCAAGAGACAAGAAGCGCCTAGAGTACTGTTTGAGCCACAGGTTGTTTGTGCAGGTGACCATTGGAGAAGTCGAAGCTGGGAAAGAGATAGACGCCCAGCTTCGAAGATAGAAGAGGGTGCAGCTCCTAAGAGAACCCAAAGCTGTGACAGGGAAGATACAAGAAACGAGGAAATTCAGAAAGTGTTAAAAAGTGCAATAAAAGCGCCAATGCTAGATGTGGTACGATTGAAGGCAGAACTAGACGAGGTGATTGAAGGTAATCTACCTCTGAACAGAATTGAGACGTATGACTCGAGCGAACTACTGTTCGTAGCAAAGGACATGACAAGAAAGGCCAAACGAGCTTATGATGCATTGTTGCTTTTGGCACAAAGGTATGAGGTTGATTTGTCAAAGACCAAGCTGATACAGGGTTCTTGCAGATTAAATTACACAGATAAGGATTTGGAAGAGAAGCGAACGATTGGATTAAAAGCACAAATTAGAGAACTAGCGATAGGGATGCGGACATGGAAAGAATTTGGCAGATGGAAAGAAAGATGGGCCAAAAAGAAAAGCTTCAAGACCGGAATAGGAGATACTCCCCTCCGGGTGGAGGGACGGGAGCTGCAGGAAATTTCCCCCTCAGGGAGGTACAGAATGGAGGATATGTACATGTGCCATGGAGCAGGGGTGATTTAGCAGCATTTACGAATGATTTTCCTCGGCTGAGGGAAAAACCTGCTGAGTGGTACAAGCAAATAGATCGGTTTGTAAAGATTTCGAAAGTATTGTGGATTGATTTAAACACCTTGTTTGATATAGTAGTGCCGGCGGATTTGTGGGCGGCATGTAAGATTGCCATTGAGTGGCCTACTGCAGAGCCACCTAGAGATACATTGACTCATGGTCCTTCACCTGATGTAATGAGAAAATACGAGCAAGCGATTACATGGTTGCAATCGAAGGTAGCTCCTCAGATTGTTGATTGGTTGAAGATTGATCGCACCACTCAAGACTCTAAGGAATCAGTACATGATTATTACGAAAGATTGTTGTTAGCTTTTAAGCAGCATAGTGGATTGGATACAATTGAACAGAAAGATATGGGACAATTTGTCTCGAAGTTTGTGTTGGGACTGAAATCTGATATTAGTTTGATGATACAGCAGCACTTGATATGTTGGCAGAATAAGTCGGTGGACGAGATTCTGCGTTATGCTAAATATTGCAGTGATCAAGTGGAGTCGACACAGAAGAAATTGAAGGACAAGTTGATGTTGGTGCAGTTGGGAAACGCTGATATGACGCAAGGGATTGGAGGAGCGGTAGGTAGAGGTAGAGGAGGTGGAAGAGGAATGGGACAACAGATGGTGACCCAACCTGGTCAGGGTAGAGGAAGAGGAATGGATCCAGGTGTAAGTGAATGGGTGGCCCAACAGAAAAGGGTCACTGCCTGCCATTATTGTCACAAAATCGGGCATTGGAAGCGCGAGTGTAGATCGAATCCAGCAAATCAGATACAGATGGAAGGAGAGGGACAGCTGTCCGAGACTGTCAATACTGTGACAAGACCCAGGTCTATGTATGGAGGAGGATATGAGCCGCAAGTGCAAGTACCTCAACCTCCTAGGATACCCATGCATAATCAGTTATACCATCAGATGCCTTATTTTGAAATACGAGATAGATTTGATCAAAATCAAGATTTACAAGAGTGTCAGAGGGGGTGCACGAGGAATGCACCTTAGATGCGATCCTAGAAGTAGATCAGAGTGGGCCGTTTGTAGATGCAGATGTGAATGGATATCCTGTTACCTTCTTATTAGACACTGGAGCTGCTCGCTCCACGGTGAGAACTGAAGTAGTCCCAAATTTAACTCTTTCGGGACAATCGATTCAAGTAGTGGGGGTTAGTAATCAGAAGATGACTAATCCATTGACAAACGAATTACCCGTGAGAATAGGACCATTTCGGGATAAACACCAATTTGTAGTGTGCAATTCAAGTCCGGTCTGTCTTTTGGGACGAGACCTTCTGTGCAAGCTCAATTGTACTATATCGTGCACTCCGAGAGGTGTGGAATTCAGATCAGATCAGAAAAAGCTTTATTCGATTGTTTAAACAAAACAGTCATAAAAGCACAGCAATAAAAAACATTTCATAACTACAATAAATTATTTACACAGGAATAAAAAAATATTAAACTATAAAGCTTTCCAATACAGGTTAAATCAAGTCATAACCAATCGTTTTCTATGATAAAGAACTTTTTTCAAGAAATTGGAGACGCTAAAAATAATATGTACATTATCCAGTTGCTGCAAGACTAATAAGGCAGGACAACATTGTCGTAGGCCAAGTTTTTTAAGAATAGGTTTTAAGAACAGGGTCCATGATACAGAATAATATTTACAGAAGAGAATAACATGGATCGTAGTCTGTAGTGAGACATTATCACAGGGACAAGGCAAGAGGCATTGAGACCAATCATGTTTCGTAGGAAAGGTAACAAGACGATGAAAAGTTCCCATCCTAAAACGGGTCAGTAAAAATCTTTCATATGCACTAGAAACGATAATTAAATATGGTTGTATATTGAAAGTACTTAAAACCAACTGATTATACAAGACAGTGGTTTTCAGTATCTCAGTAGTTAGTCTCACGGACTCTAACAGAGACAAAGCCTTGTGTTTTAAGTCCTTCCTCGATATAGTGATCACAGAACTGGGATTAGTATAGAATTCTGGATGACCAAGGTCATTTAAAAAGTTAAAAAGATATTTGAGCCACGGTATCTTCAGGGCTCCATCCAATTTCATAATGTCTAAAAGAATTTCCCGATTCAGTTTAGCTTCATCTTTAGACCAAAGTCTGTGCCACAAGAGTACCGGTTCGAGCTTAATTAAATCAGGAATATACGGCAAACCCAATTCAGCATGACAAACATGTGTGGGAGAGCTGGAAGGAACAGATAAAATATATTTTAGAAATGAGTTTTCCACTCTTTGAATTGATGACAGCTCAGCAAAACCCCAGATCCCACTCCCATAGGTGTGGAATTGCAAACACATGATGATGATTCTGATTTTAAAATGGCTAACATTAGTCTGTGTGCAGAAATGTTTGAGAGACTCAGTTGATCCGAAAGTGTGGGATTTTACGGGCGAGGATGTAGGTCTGATGAGAGGGGTTGAGCCAGTTAAGATACAGGTCAAACCCAATGCTGAATTCCCACGAACGCCACAATATAAATTGACTCCAGAAACTGTGGCCGGAATAAGACCTGTGATTGAGACTATGATTGCCCAAGGTATTCTTAGGAGATAAGAGGAAGTCCCTGTAACTCACCTATCATGGGACTGCAGAAGCCAAGTGGCAAGTACAGAATAGTGCAGGATCTGCGTCGGGTTAATGAAATTGTGATCCCATGTTGTCCTGTGGTACCGAATCCAGCTGTTTTCTATTCCAGATACCATGCAAAGCAGAATGGTTTACAGTGATAGATTTGTGTCATGCATTTTTCTCTATACCATTGCATGAAGAAAGTCAGTTTTTATTTGCGTTTAGGATGGACAATCGTGTGTTAACATGGGAAAGAATTCCTCAGGGGTATACAGAAAGCCCCTCCATTTTTAGTCAAAGTCTGAAAAGGATCTTGAAGGACTGGTGATGCCCAAAACTCAGTCTTAGTGCAATATATAGACGACCTTTTGGTCGCCTCAGAGACTGAGAATGCTTGCAGGATTGACACTGTGGCGTTGCTGAATCATTTGGCAGAGAATGGACACAAAGTGTCTCCAAACAAATTGCAGTATTGTTTGTCTGAAGTTCAGTACCTAGGTCACCGGATTGAGAAAGGAAAACGAAGGGTGTCACCAGATCGCATAGAGACTATTCTGCAAATGGGAACCTCGAAAACACAAAAAGAAGTCCGCATGTTTTTGGGAATAGTCGGCTATTGTCGACAGTGGATCCCAAATTTTTCCTTGCAAGCAAAGCCTCTGTTGAAACTGACTCGAAAGGATGTTAGTGATCCGGTACCATGGGATGACGAGTGCTTGAAAGCCTTCCGTGAGCTGAAGGAAAGTATCTGTCGTGCTCCAGCTCTCGGAATGCCGGATTATAACAAAGCGTTTTTGCTCTTTTGCTGTGAAAAGGAGGGATGTGCGTTAGCAGTCCTTGTACAGACACATGGGGGTGCCCGTAGACCAGTAGCTTACTTCTCAGCTACATTAGATCCTGTAGCTTCTGCGTTGCCCGGATGTCTGAAATCCGTTGCTGCAACCGGTGTCAGCATTGAAAGATGTGAAAGCATACTGATGGGTTATCCGCTCATTGTTTATGTGCCCCATTCCGTAGAATTGTTGATGACCAGAACGAAAACACAGTATCTGACCAACAACAGACTTACCAAGTATGAGCAGGTTATCTTGGCCGCTAAAAATGTTACCCTGAGACGTTGTACCACCCTGAACCCTGCTACATTGTTACCTGTTCTGGAAGAGGAGGGAGATGAGGATTGTGAAGAGCATGACTGCCTAGATGTTACTGACCTATCTACCAAACCCAGACCTGACATTGTCGATGAACCTTTGCCCCAATCTGATTTGATCCTTTTTGTTGATGGTACATGTTTAAGAGACAATGAAGGGTATTTGAGAGCAGCGTTTGCTGTGTGCACCATCATGGGAGTAGTGGAAGCTGCCTGTTTAAATAGAGTATTCTCTGCTCAGGTGGCCGAAATTGTCGCTTTGACACGTGCCTGTATCATTGCAGCTGATATTCGAGTGACTGTGTATACTGACAGTCAATACGGATTTGGTGTAGTTCATGACTTTGGGCAGTTATGGTCACAGAGGGGTTTCTAACGTCCTCAGGGTCACCTATACGTAACAGCGAGTATGTGCGCCAACTATTGGAAGCTTTGCAGAAGCCCAAAGAGATAGCAGTCGTTAAATGTGCAGCTCATGGAAAAGGAGAAGACTTAGCCACTAAGGGCAATAATTATGCAGATGAAGTAGCACGATTTTGCGCTGAACATGCATGTATTTTCAATGGAGACTATATAGGCGAGAGCACAGAAGAGACCGAGCTCAGCATGATGTTAGCTATAGCCAATACTTGGGATGAGGTGAAGCGGTTGCAGGATGAAGTCCCAGAAGAGGAAGCTGCTTCATGGGTCAGAGCAGGTTGCACAAAAAGAGATGATGGCATTTGGGTGTCCACAGATGAGAGAGCAGTATTACCCAATTGTCTACTGAGCCCAATGGCAAGGCAAATCCACGGAGCAGTTCATCTGGGAAGAGATGCTATGGTGCGAGTGTTTAGGCAGACGTGGTTTAATCCACGCTTCCGTGTGTGGGCTGAAGCGGTATGTCACAGGTGTGTTACTTGTCAACAAATGAATGTTGGAAAGAGAACTGTGGTTGCACTGAGTCACATTGGAAGATCTGGAGGTCCCTTCAATAGGATACAATTAGACTTCATTGAGATGCTGAGGTGCAATAGGTTGAGATACGTTTTGGTGGTGGTGTGTATCTTTTCGCGTTGGGTGGAAGCATATCCAACTAGACGATGTGACAGTCTCACAGTAGCCAAGTTGTTGTTAAAAGAAGTGATCCCGAGATATGGATTTCCGACATCAGTGGAGACAGATAGAGGAACTCATTTCCACAGTGAAATCATGAAATTGTTGTGCTCTGCTTTGAACATTGATCAGAGACTGCATTGTAGCTACAGGCCAGAGGCTTCAGGTCTTGTAGAGCAGGTTAATGGCACCATCAAGTCAAGAGTGGCAAAGGTGTGTTCGTCAACTTCATTGAAATGGCCAGATGCGCTGCCTCTGGTGCTCATGAGTCTGCGTAGCACCCCTGATAGGAGAACAGGGCTTTCTCCCCACGAAAGTTTGACCGGAAGAGCTATGCGTTTGCCTATGGTGCCAGCTACAGCATTGATAAACATCACTGATGATTTAGTGTTGGATTATTGTAAGGGACTGGCTGATGTGGTTACTTCTGTATCCCACCAGGTCGAGGCTGCGACTGCATCCACCTCGAGAGACCTGCTGCATGATCTTAATCCAGGTGATTGGGTACTAGTTCGCAAGCACGTCAGGAAGAGTTGTCTTGATGCTCGCTGGCGAGGACCATATCAGGTGATATTGGTCACAAGTACCGCTGTGACGTGTGGAGGATTGTCGAACTGGATACACGCTTCCCACACTCGCTGAGATCAAGCACCTGCGGAGGAAGAGAGTCTCCTGGTTCCGAGAAGCGTGTGTGGACCTGCCACAGACAACGACGAAGGCACAGGCCCAGCTGTAAGAGTTTCGGATGAAACGGAACAGCCAAGTGAGCACGAGAGACGAGTGCTCCTGAATTGAGCCCAGATCCTGAAATAGATGATGTTGCAGATGTGAACTTTGCACCAGATCAAGGTGAGCGGTCTATTGCAGAAGGATCAGATCAAGAGGAAGAGAGGAGAGCAGATGCCAGAGCGGAAAAGTGGCCAGCAAGAAAAGAAAGGCTGAATATAAGGCTTGCATCTGAGAAAAATCTCGCTCCGATTCCTGAAACATCTGAATCAGATCAAAGTGACGCTGAAGAAAGACCGGAATGTCTGAGACGCTCCAGAAGAGAAAGAATAGCATCTCGAAGATACGCATCTCCTGAGTGGACGTACCTGGCTGCAGATGCAGAGCCCAGCGAAGTCCGGGAGGTTGGGAGCTGGTACGGTGAGCTACGGAGGGGACACCCTCTCGATTGAAATACAGTTGCTGGTCCCAGGCGTAGAAGCATTTGGAACACTAACTCTGCAAGTTCCAAATCCTCCAAGACTGAGTGGATTGCGTTTCCTGGTCCTCAATCAGGTTGTCTTCCCTTCATTTGGCCGACAGCTCACCGCGCAAGCATTAGGAGAAATTCGTGCGGAGAATCTGCAACTTGTCCTCGAAATACTTGGAACAAATATCATTAACGATGAAGCTTGAATTATGACCAAAGAAAGCATTAGGCCTTAGAAAGAAGATAACTTAGACCCCAGTTTAAGAAGATTTAAAATTAGGAACTTTCTAGTAGATGATGGAGTGAGGATAGGGCTGACTACATCTCTTCAATAGGTTTAGTATCAATCGAATGAACTTGGACATTAATTGCATGAGAGGAGAGAAGTGAGAAAGACATTGTTAAAACAAAGAAAACAGAAAAAGACTGTTTCCCCTTTTGTGCTTCGGAACGGATCAGTAGAAACCTGGGTGTCCGAAAAATCAACACGCAAACAGAAGTGCATCATTGGCACCCTCATTGTAGTGGTGCTTATTGTTATAACTGTGGTGATCGTTGCATCTCTAGTTGGATCTCAGGATGTCGAACAGAATAGGGTACAGGCAACACTCACTACACCAATCTCTGAGATAGATGAGGATGCATCCGCAAGGGATCTAGAGATGATTAAGGAAACCAGTCGTAGATTACATGTTGATTTGTCGAAGGGTGATTTCACTTTGAATGCGTATGCTCGATTATTGTATGAGTATGTGGATACCATGGAAGCGAAGGATTGCTATGTGTGTATGCAATTACCAGCCTCAGTAGAAGAAGGCATTCGATACCATCATTTGCCTTTGACCTATGGCATTACATGTAGTGTGTTGTTGAGCATGTTTTATAGCAAGGCACACTTCGAGTACTATTTCTCAAATTATGATGTGGTACTCTCGGAAGTCCCAGTTCTTAAATACATGAATAAATATGATTATTAGAAGGAAGTAGAGCGAATGTCAAAGTATTTCATGCCTACCATTATGTTAGATACGTCCTATGCCCATAGACACAATTTAACCTGTATGTTAACTGACATTGAAAAGAAATTTATAGATCAGATAGAAGATCGGCAGAGACAGACTCTATTTAGACCAGATCCAAAGCACAAGGTTACCCCATGGACTAAAGAAGAATTAGATCTTAAAGCAAAGGGGAGTTTTGGACCCATAGCATTATATTTCCAGCAGAAGGGGAAGTTGTGCATTAGACACCCGACCATATACTACGATAAGATATTTGTGGGTGAAAGTGATTGTGAGCACGTCTTCTTGATCGAAGAATCAATTAGAAAAGCATTATTGGACAAAATAACAATAGTGCCCAATGTGTATTTTGTGTGTGGAAAGAATGCCTATGTGAAGTTGCCCAAAAATTGGTATGGCACTTGTTATTTGGCTGTGGTTTTTCCCAAGATTTTTCATGTGAATGATTTATGGCCCCTAGAAAGAAAAAGACCTCAAAGAGGAAAACGTAGTGTGAGTGCAGGAGAAGTGATTGGAGACATATTTGGAGCTATGATACCGAGTATGGGTGTGATTCTGAATGATTTGAAAATCAGAAAGCTGGCAATATTAGTGGATAAGCTCTCAATAAATACAGCTCAGATTTTATTACTTGTAGATGGGGAGATGGTTTCGATAAGGGCTATGGTTTTGCAAAACCGTCTTGCCCTAGATGTACTGTTAGCAAAAGCCGGAGGAGTCTGCAAATTATTGAAAGTTCAACAGTGCTGCACTTATATTCCTGACAACAGTCGGGATATAAGGAAATATATCAACAATATTTCAGATATACACCAAGAGTTACGTGAGATGGCTGCCGAAGGACTTTGGGTACAAGTGGGGAAAGGATTTGGCAAGATAGGCAGTTGGTTTGGAAGTTTGGGACAAGGAATAATGGGATATGTCTTGAAGTCTATTATAATAGCTGTCATTTGTATAATTGTCCTACTAGGAGCCATCAAGGCTTACAAATGGCAAAGGGCACGACATCAGGAGACTGTTTTGAGAAAGCGAGAGCATCAACTTGAACGACTGCAGGACAGTCATTACCAGCACCTTAAGGGGTTAGAACGATTCAGACAGGGACGGCAAGCTACAGATTCTGTTTAGGTCGGTCTCTTCTACAAGGAGAAAAACTACAGACGAATAGAAAGTTGGTGTTATGACACTAGTCATAAGAGGGGGAACTGATAGAGCGCTGATAGCACTCTATTTTGTCTGAGTGCACTATACTCATGGTTTAAACGCACTCTCATGTATTCGTATTGTTTGCAGTGTTTTACGACTATTAAGAAACATTTATTTGAACCATTTGATGTTGAAACTAGTGAACGCATTTAAGTAGAACTTTGTATGTATTACGATTTCTTCATGCATAATGTGCAGGACGATATTATTTCTATACACCGTAATTGTGGTTAGTTTAAGTTGCCTGAATTATAGGCCCAAAGTCATAAGTTTCGATTCTCCTTGCTCTTGAGAAATAAATAATTAAATGTTGTTATGTTCGAAAGTAGAATGTTCTCATCCTACTGCAGGTGAAAGAAACACATCGTTATTTTCAGAGTTAAGGAGAGACCCGGAATGTCTTTGAAGACGGCTGGGAAGCGAGAAGGGAGGATCAATCACAGAATTTGTAGAGCGCACTACTTACCCGCGAGGGTCTCAAGGCGCTGGGGGGAGGGAAGGGGGGGGGATGCTGCTACTGGTCGAACAGCCAGGTCTTGAGTAGCCTCCTGAAGGTCAGCAGGTCTTGGGTCTTTCGTAGGCTTAGTGGAAGGGTGTTCCAGGTCTTGGCGGCGAGGTGTGATTAGGATCTGCCGCCGGTGGTTGTTCTTCGAATGCGAGGGAGAGGTCGGCGGAGCGGAGCTGGCGGTTGGGGACGTAGAAGAAGAGTCGTCTGTTGAGGTAGGCTGGGCCAGTTTTGTGGAGTGCCTTGTGTGCGTGGGTGAGGAGTTTGAAGGTGATCCTCCTGTCGACGGGGAGCCAGTGCAGGTTCCTCAAGTGGGGGTGATGTGGCTGTGGCGTGGTACGTCGAGGATCAGTCGTGCGGAGGCGTTTTGTATACGTTGCAGTCGCTTGATGAGCTTGGCCGGGGCTCCCGCTTAGAGGGCGTTCCCATAGTCTAGTCTGCTACTGACGAGGGCATGGGTGACTGTTCTTCTTGTGTCTGTCGGGATCCACCTGTAGATCTTGCGAAGCATGCAGAGTGTGTTGAAGCAGGAGGAGGAGACTGCGTTGACTGGCTTGGTCATGGAGAGCGTTGAGTCGAGGATGACTCCCAGGTGGCGTGCGTGGTCGGTGGGTGTCGGGGCTGCTCCCAGCGTCGTTGGCCACCAGGAGTCGTCCCAGGCTGAGGGGTTGGAGCCGAGGATGAGGACCTCAGTTTTGTCTTGCAGTTTGGATGGCTTGCGTATCTGGTCTGTCTGAAAGCCAAGGCCACTGGAAAGAAGATATCATTAATTAAATTTGTGTCATGAAAAAAGAGCTACTGCATAGAGGTGCAATGGAAAGTTTTAAGAAGAATGACGTATTGTGGGTTGAATCCCATCTTTTGTATGATGCGCAGGGACAGCGACACCAGACTTCTGCTAGCTTTCGGAGGAGAAGGAGCATCTTAGAGCAAGCTCCATAGCCATAAGCTAAAACGACCCATTTGACGTGAGTACTTCTTAGGAAGTCGACACGTGCTGACACCGTTGGGGAATGATAGAAGAGAGACAGGAAGGGCCCTCATCTAGAGCAGTGTATGGAAAGATTTTGATTTCTTTCAATGAGCCGAGAACTAAATATCGCATCTATTCTGTGTTGCGTTGTGATTTTGGAATTTATAATCATCTGTCTTTTGGGCCGAATTACTTATATTCGTAAACTTGGCTCTGTATTAATTTTTCTGTACCTCTATACTTTGCTATTGAGATGTATTTACATCCAATTGTTTTTGGCCTTATAATAAATAATCAAACTGCAATTTGGAGTTGGTGGTCTTTTCAGGCATGACGATTTTGCTGATATCTGTCTGAAGTTGTTTCCTCCCCTCAACCACTTTTAGTAGGTAAATAAAAGATCGATCGCTTACGCTATACTTAGTAGGGAACATTAGGTGTGCAATTTAGCGTAATCAGTAGCAGCAGTGGCAATTCCTTCCTCAGTTTTCTTGGTCAACTTCTGCTGGACCAATTTGACCGCTGCTTTCTTTGTTTTGTCTTTCTCACTCTTTTCCTCTTCCTGTGTATTATGAATGCCTGTATCTCTGTCCATGGTTGGGTATCTAAAGCTACTAGGTTATTTAATTTATCCTGTATTTTAGCTTATAGTCCTTTCTTTACTATGTTATAACTAGGACCCTCTGGCTTTGGCCATTTTTGGGGCCTGTCTCTTGACCTCTTCTGGACTTGTGCACCTACTACTTGTTTCTGTAAAGGACTTTTCTTTGTACAGCCCTTCAGTCTGTCTGTGGGTCTTTTCTGAATTGGAGGACTGGCAGGTTCCTCAGGCCACCGGTGTGTATGGTGTTTAGTGGCTTTGTACCATTCTGTACACTATTTCTCTATCTGGTCTTTGTCTCCGTGCAAGACTTCGACCAGGTGTTCTACAGGGGACCCTATATCTCTTTGGCAAACCCTTAAACTTAAAGGTGAATGGGGAGGTTGAGCTGAACAATGCATCAATATTTACTCTATTAATGGATTGTCCACTTTTCTCTGTCTATAATGCATCTATGCTAATTCGCTCCTGCTAGGGGCAAATAAGGCAGAAATGACTCGTCTGCAGCGTGTTCAGAACGCAGCAGCCCGAGTCCTGCTGAGGCTTCCCAGAACCTGCTCTGTGACGGGGGCGATTCGTCACCTACATTGGCTGCCTATGACCTAAAGGATCGAATTTATAACCTGGTGTCTGACTTTTAAAATCTTAAAATTTTCTTCCCTGAGATCCTGTCCAATTTGCTGGTACCTTACGTACCCACGCGCCAGCTACGATCAGCTGGGCAATATCTGGCTACGGTCCCTCGAGTGAAGCGTCTCCGAGCTGGAGGACGATCTTTTCGCTGCTTAGCGGCTAAGCTGTGGAATTCCCTGCCTACGCAGATTCGCTGGCTGGATAGCCTGCTGTCCTTTCGTAAGGCTGCCAAAACCTACCTGTTTCCTGTGGCTTAGTCCCATGTTTCCTTATTGACACTGCTACTAGCGCCGGGACGCCTCTTCGCTGAGGCAGCTGTGCGCTATATAAAAAGAATTAACATAACATATTAACACTATTTCTAAGTTTGTTACAATTTCTGGCCCTGAACAACATGTCTATTTGAATATTCAAAGACCACTGTCAATTCAATTTGTCATCTATTTTTTATTATTCCTGTATGTCTGTCATTTTCTCCTAGTCAATTTTAATGCAAGATTAACTGGAACCTTTAGTGCCATGATGAAGGGTACGTCCTTCAGTATTATTGGAACTATTATATGTATATTTCATTCCCTATAGAGAGCCTTTCTATTGTGCTATTATATTTCGTAGGGTCATTTAATATAAAAAAAATGTTTAAAAAGCTTCTTACAGTTCGCTTTGTGGTATTTAGTCTGTGACAGGGTCACAGAGGAACACTCAATTAGAATCAGTTGTTAGTCGGGAGCTCTTGAGGAATTTGCCTAATTCAGTCAATTACTTACATTTTCTTTCCTAACATTATGCAACATTCCTTACAAAATAGGAAATCCTAATTAAACACTACATAACACAAAACTAAAAAAAAAAATTACCTTAATCTGTGGCCACATTTCTACTTACACATACATATACATCAATGGTAAATTACATACTAAGGCAACTAAAACACTACTGCATCAATTCTAATTTACATACTAGCGCAAACAAAGCACTTCTGGTCACTTCTGTCTGGGTTCGTAGAGAGGACAACTTTTCACTATTTGCAACTACAAATTGTGACTTCCAGACTTAAGGTCTGGAGTAGTTTGAGTGTTCTGCTCTTACTCGAGGTGAAGTTCCAGTGAACCCTGGGTTTCTTACCCGTCCCTTTGCCACACTTCAGAACATACACTGATTACTCAGCCTCAAACCCTGTTCTACCTTAACCCTTTTCAGCTTATTTAGTTGAGACCCTAGTATCTTCCAGTCTTACCACCAGGATCCCTTAATATTGTGTCAATACACAATCTTGTATGCGAACAATAAAATTATAAATCATTGTGAAAATTGTTCATGTCTTTACATATAAAAAGGAATGGACCTCGTACTATTCTACTATTCCCACCTTAAAAACACCAAACACCCAATTCCTACCTGCCCCTTAGAAATGCAGAGACTTTTATTGAACGACGGTGTCTCTTTTACCTTTCAAGAGTGCGCAAGTCACTTTTTGGGGGATAGGTAGTATTTTGGGCTGGCAGTCGGTTCAGTCAAGCAGAGGTCCTGGATGCTCACGTCAATATGGTGGAGATAAATCTATTAAGAAAGTAAGAAAGAACAATTTTACACAATAATAATATTTTAATCAATCAATCAATTGGGAAAATCGGCCAGGCTCAAAAAGAGACTAAAGTCTGAAGTTCAAAGTTCTGGCTTTCAGGCAGTAGTATATATACTGCAAAAGCCACAAAAAACTTGGGTTACAAATTCCTACATGATGCAAATAGCAAGCCGGGCAGATAAGATATTACCTAAACACGTAAGTATTTCCAAGAATGTACGTGCCTATCTTTATCAGAAGCCCCTTCTTGTGGGCTAGTTCTCAGAATAAGGAGGAGATAATATAGAACAACATTTTAGTTTTTCTGCATAGCGAGTGATTATCTCTTGTTTGACGTCAATGGGCCCATCCCAGCCTATCTGACTTTAACATATTCTCAACAGGTTTAGGCTAAGGCAGAATCCTCCCTTTGTTTACAGCCTGTACACAGTGCTCAATGACAATGTAAAAAAACTGTTTCTACTGTCGGCCTCTCGTTGTGGTTGTTTAACAGATATAAATGTGGTGACCTTTTCTGTGATGTCTATACTAATTATTGATGTTCTGTCAAGTTTGAGTCTGCAAAGAAATATAATCTATTTATGTGTTTCAGCGCAGCTAAATTGACCAGTCAACATTTTATGTGTTTTTATTCAATACTGCACAGGTATCACATTGCATGTTGGCCCATCAAGCCATAAAACAATGAAAAAAGATAAAGAGCCACAAATTAGCAGACACTCCAGATAAGCAGTGCAGAGTATCACAGCGGCCTGAATGTTTGCCCATGTGCTCCGCTCATAAGCGTCATTGCTGGGCATATGTTGTCTTGTGTGATATACAGAACAACTCCCACAGAGAGAGATTAAGCACAGTACATAACAGTCAAAAACTATAATGGCGGGCGATAGCATCTAATAAAGAGAGAAAAGGAGAACTAAAAAGATCTACAAGCAGCAGGCAGAGTGACAGGCAAGTATGGGTGCAAGCCCCTCAATTCCCTAGAGGCGCTGCAAGAACGCATCTGAGAGTCGGGCAAGTGAAAAATGTACCCGGGGTAGCAATCTAGCACAGCAGTCTTCTGAAATAAAGGTATATAGTTTCAGCTGTGTCGTGATATCATTTAGGGGTGTGTGTAAGGGACTGGCTCTCTTTCATCCCCCTAACTCACACTCAGAGTCATTGGGGGGATTTTATTCTTGTGTGAGTGTGTCTATAAAATGTATTCTTATTATTTCCCTACATCAACTAAAAGAAGAACATGTAAGCAAATGTCTGTTGGGGCCAACTGCGAAGCACTGGAATTAAAAAAATTCCTGTAAGCCCACGTCAAGTTTCCATTATGTTTTGCTAATCTATTTAGTTGCTGTTATTAAGGTGTTGAACTAAGGAGGGCTTTGCCGACTGCTAAATGGAGTAGGAAGCTTTTTCTGGTACTCTCCACGACTTCCCCGATTCGTGCCAGTCTGGCTTACCAGGCTTTTCAGTGGGCTGTGTAGTGTCTTGGGCCTTAGTCCTGCATGCTAAATAAAGAACCACACGGACACTTAGTGGTACGGGTGATAACTGGGCGAGGGCACATGCGCCCGGCCCCTGTTATTAGCAGGATCACCTGACTGGTGACGCCTGTGTTGGATGGGTGAGGGGTGGGTGTTAACACGGACATTAGAGAGGGGCTGCTGCATGACGTGTCCTGCAGGACATTGCATCCAACCTGAGGAAACAAAACATACAAACTGCATATCACATAGCCCAGCAGTCTCTAGAGTCAAATCAACAGGACGGCATTGTATGTGTGGACCAATGACGCTGACTGAAATAGGATGTCTCTGCTCGCATTCATAATGTAACCTTAGTGGTTCAGGACACGAACGCAGGCTTATAGACGTCAGGGATCTTCTGGACACATGCTGGTTGGAGTCAGGTCCCGTGTGAGGAGTTGGCCCAGTCTGCTGATGCTCATTGATACGGGAATCCCCTCTAAATTTTCAATTGTAGGTCTGGGAGAAAAGGGGTCAACAAAAAACCAACAGGATTCTCAAAACCTCCCACTTGACCTATATTTCTTTTTACAGGGCTAGACCAGCTCCAATGGGCTACTTACATTAGAGACATGACGTACAAACCAGTTGCTATTTTATCAGAACATTTTTTATTTTTTATGATTTTTCAAAAAAATCATTTATTTCATTATCTGTATCAAAAAGTTAAAAGCCATACTTTATATTCCTAGTTTTTTTCATTTTTCTTTTTTTACATATGTGTTATTCATTTTATTGATAATGAGAAACAATCTTCATGAACATTTTCATCCAAATGAAAGATCTTTTCTATATAACCCCTATAGATCCACCACATACACATACTAGCCTCTTGCATCCACATACATACTCACTCATGCCGTACAAATTATCATACCCACCCAAGAACACATACACATAATGGTCATACAAATGACAAAGATGTTTTAGTCTTCGTGACCGTGTTGTGGGCTGGGTGTTTACACAGACAGGTCAATGCACATTTCGGTGGTATTTGCCAAATTGTGACCACCTTCTTCAGGACTGCCAATGTTACAAATTTTAGGCGAGTGGTTGGGGTATACCATCTAGCAAAAGGAGGGTTTTGTTATTAAACCACTGCGAGATGAGTCAATGTGACGAGTTAGCGTCAGGATTATTGGGCCTCTCTCCCAGGAGAAATGCGCAAGTCTTTATTTTGCAAAGATATCAGTGAACTAGTATGATTTGCAAGAGGATTTTAAAGGTCTCCCAACAACAAATGGTATGGTTTCTCACCAGGACCTGTTTATATACCTTCTACTATGTAGTACGATGTTAGGTCATGTTTAGTTTGACAGGTTCATAGTATAGGTTGAAGAGATATGCGGAATTGTCTGAATCTCCAAACCACCTCTGCGGTGCAGCATGTAAACAGGCGAAGCCAGCTCTCATCACCGTGCGAACGCGGGGAATCCAGTCTGCTGATGCTCCAGATGATTTGTGGTGAGTGGCAACAGTTCAAAAACAGGAGCATTGTCAGTGCTCACCGTGAAGCATCCATTGCGAAGTATACTTTGGTGCCATTGCTTGGCTCGTTGAAGACAGTCTGCAACTGTCATGTGCCCGAGTTAGCAGTGGCAGCTGGTGAACTTTCAAAGTTGTGGGGGCGTAAACCCCTTCCTCAAACTGAAACAAGTAAGCTAGTGAAGCGAGCAAACCTGAAGTCTTTGTAGAATGTTTGGGGGTGGGTATAGTTCTGTCCAGTTACAAACGTGACATAATGGGGCATTTACAATACAATTTACACATACATTTGTTAAAAAATCCAGGGGTTCTAAAGAGGTATTTTTGTGTTGTATCAAGCATGCTTCACCTTCATGAGGGGGTCTTAAAACTCCCGCAAAAAATCATCTCACAGCAGAGGCAAAACTGTGGACTTTGTAATGTAATTTCCATTCAGAGTTCAAATACATTGTTTATCAGACAGCTACCCATAAAGAACCTGCAATTGGCAGGACTTCTTTCACGCAGAGATGCACAACCTCGGAGGTCTGGAATTCGTTTGTTAAGAAATGTCATTGCAACTTCAAAAGAAAATATAGTACCAAGAACAATGTGTTCCTGCACTTCAACTTTTTCCCCACAAAGCACACGTTATGAAAACCTTTTTTTTTACAGTTTTGTATAGCGCAAACTTAGACATAGAGCACTGGGGTGCTCTACCCCAGCAACAGTCACATTAAGCAAGGTCAGACACATTTTGCAGGCATGGGAGAGATTAGGTGATTTGCCCAGAATCACAAGATGTGTTCTTCTTATGCCGAGACTCAAACTTGCTTATTCAGTTCCAAAGATGGCGCCTCTGTCCGTAACACCACACCCAACTTGTGAATATATACATATTGGAAGAGTGGCATGATTGTGAAAGTTCTAAGAACGTCTTTTCTCAACGCAGTGCACAACGTCTTTCAACCACAGTGCAGACACTGCAGGGCAACGAGACTATTAGACACGGACTACAATACAGTGAGCTCAGCAATGCTGTACAAGGCCACTGTCAGCAAGTGGAATATTACAATTGTACCCCAGTCACAAAGGCCATTAGGTTTATTGTTTGAAGAGAGGGAGAGTGAGTGGCTGTGCAGGCCACAGAAAGTCCCTTTAAGAACATTCTCAGAGAGGGTTTGCAGAGAACAGAAGAGACAGGTATGAAAGAAAACAACTTGCATGCGACTGAGCTTGGGGTTGCTGCTTCAGTTTTTTAATAAATCCAAAATCTGGCTTTGCTGTTATTATTTGAAGGCATGCAATTTGGGGACTAAATAGCAACATAGTAGCAAGCGCCAGGAGCCCAAAAAGCATTTTTTAATTACAGTGGCATTGATTCTTTGGGAAGCAGATGAATTTCACTCACGGATTGTCTCGTGCAATACATTACTGCTGCTGAAAGTCTTACCTGGGACAGCTCTGTCGGTGTACCCACTGTCATCAAAGTAGTTTTGTCCCAAGTGGAAAAAATAAGTACACAGTCATGCCATCAGACTCCCTTGGCCTCTGATTTAGGCCTTCCTTTTATAAAAACTCACATCATTACCGATCGGGTGCAGCACATCAAAGACAATCGCAGTTGCTATAGGAAGCTGGCTCTGTATATACTATACCAAAGTAAGGTATAGTGTGCACAGAGTCCAGTGGATCCCCAAAGGTAGGCAGAGGTAAAAGGAGATAATACCTTACTCTCTATTTGTGGTAGTGTGGGCGAGCAGTAAGGCTTATCAGAGGGTAGTGTTAAGCATTTATTGTACACACTCAGGCAGCAAATGATGTCACACACTCAAAGTCTGAACTCAGACCAATTTGTTTGTATACAAATATTATTTAGTTGTATTTTATTTCTAGAACCAAGCCAGGCCTGGTGCAGGTAAGTAAAACTATACTTTGCAAGAACAATGCAGTTGAATTCAGTTGAAATGCAGTGGAATGCAATTGGTTTGTTTACAGGTAAGTCAACAGTCAAAATTACTTTTCAGTTACTATTGTGATTACTTTGTACATTACTTTTCAGATTACTTTTTAAGTTACGTTTTCTCAGTGTGATAGGCCTAGATATCACACTGGGACATTCCTAGTTAAAGGTAAGTAGATCAGCTTTTGTACATATGCAGTTTCTTCGGGTTTCATACAAACCAGCTCCACACAAAACAATTCTCACAAGAAAGCAGTCAATGCAGTCCTATGGGAGGAAACAATGTTATCGGTTTAACGGTAAGTACTTAGGTTTTGGAGTTGGTTTTCTGGTGTTAGAACCAGGGTTCCCCCAGGGTCAAGGATGCACTCTCAAAGCACCCTCAGCGGCACTAGGGCAGCCGGGTGCAGAGTGCTGAGGCCCAATGTTATCCAATTGGGGATAGGGGGACTCCGGCTGGTGGCTGCTCACGAGCAGGCCGCAAGGTTGTGGGAGCAAAGATCCTGGACTTAGGCTCAGGGCAAAGGTGGATCCGGATTAGCACACAAGGTGCACCCACAGCGGTATAGGGTTGGCCGGGTGCAGGGGGCTGTTTTGGCATCGGGTGCCCTGTTGTTTTCAATGGGGATTCTCCGGTTGCAACAAACACTGCAGGCTCGGGGGCGAAGATCTTCTGGAGGCGACCGCCGGTTGAAGAGGTAAGTTGGGATGTCATGGAATGCCGGGACACCGTCGGTTGGGCCACCCAAGGCCGTGTGGCGTCGGGGTGTCTATTGGCGTCTGGTTTTTCTGACCGGCTCCGGTCGTGGTCGGGGGCATCCCTCAGAAATGGGCTGCAGGCGTCGGCTGGAGACTTGAGGTAGGCCAGGAATCACCAGATCCCAGGTCAGGATTGCCGATGAGACCTCTTCGTGGTGTTGGGCCACTCAAACTCGTAGGCGTCGGGTGCAGAGTGGTGCAGACTTGCAGATTTGGCCAGAGCCAGAGTCTGTTGGTGAGCAAATCGGTGCTCACCGGAGACAAAGTCTTGGTTGGGAAGGCAGGGCAGGTTCTCTGGGGGGCTGCTGGCTGCAGGACACACCAGGATTTTGCTGGAGCAGGTCGAGGTTGGGACAGGCCGGTAAGGCTGGGGCCACGTCAGTTGGTGTCCTCCTCTTCTTCTTCAGCAAGGCTCCTCGGTCCTTCTTCTTGATTCTTCTTGTCTGAGGAGGCAAGGTTCAGGGTTGCCCCTAAATACTAAATTTAGGGGCGTTACAGGTAGGTACAGGTCAGGACCAATGAGTCCCTTCCTTGGGGTGGGTACACCTCCTATTATGCCATCCTCCAGTGGGAGGGAGCATAAGCCTCATTCTGGTTGGCTGGGTCCCTCCATCTTCAAGATGGCGGGGACTAAGAATTGTGCTTCACCTCGCCTCCCCCACCTGAGGGGTGGGATTGGCAAAGGTGGGCACACTTCTCCTCCTAACTTGGTTTTCCCACTGATTCTCCCTCCCAAAGTGGGGATCAGAACTGGTGGGGGCCAGTTGCTGGCAGCAGCAAATGGCTGGGGAAGCTTACAAAGGCGGCAAGCCTTTGAAGCTTCCCCTTTGTGGACCCTGTCCATCCTGGGGGGGAGGCTTGGCGCCTCGACCCAGGATATGCTTTGCTTCAGGACCCCGAGAGCGGCAGGCTCTTGACCCAGGGGTCCAGAAACATGTCTGGTGGTGGCAGCTGGCAAGCAGCCAATCAGCCAGGACACTAGAGTTAGGTCGTTTTTCAAGGGGCATCTCTAAGATGCCCTGTGAGTGCATTTTACATTAATTCCCACACTGGCATCAGTGTGGGTTTAATGTGCTGAGAGGTTTGATTCCAAATTTCCTAGTTTTCAGTAAAGCCATTATGGTGCTCTGGAGTTCGTAATGACAAACTCCCATACCATATACTCTTTATGGCATTACTGCACTTACAATGTCTAAGAATTGACTTAGACACTGTAGGGGTACAGAGCTAATGCACCTGTACCCTCACCACTGGTATGGTGCACCCAGCTAGAGAGGTGGCTTACCTATGCCAGGGCAGTGGATTGTAGGCATGGCACACAGGGATGTGTGCCAATGTCGACTCTTTACTTTGTTCTGCACCGAAACACGCAGCCTGCAATGGCAGTGTGTGTGTGTAAACGCACAGGGCCTCGAAGGGTGGCACAATACGTTCTGCAGCCCTTAGAGGCCTTCCCTGGTCACATTTCCCTTGGTACCTATGCTACCTTTTACAAGGGACTTACATGTGGCCAGAGAGTTGCCAATTGGGTTTTGTAACAGTACAGTTTAGGGAAAGAGTTTAGGCCCTGGGTACATGGTTGGCAGGAACCCAGGGCATACTCAGTAAAAGTACATCAACATTAGGCAAAAAGGTGGGGGTAACCATGCAAAAAGGGGCACTTTCCTACACAACCCCCCCACCCCCAAACGAAAGAGGATAAGATTATCCTTTCCCTAGAGAGTCTTCATTGTCTAAGTGGAAGAACATAGAAAGTCCATTCTGATTGGCATGGGCAGTCCCAGGTCTATGTTCCACTGTAAAGTCCATTCCCTGTAGGGAGATGGACCACCTCAAAAGTTTAGGATTTTCACCTTTCATTTGCATTAGTCATTTGAGAGGTCTGTGGTCAGTTTAAACTGTGAAGTGGGTACCAAACAAGTATGGTCTCAACTTCTACAGGGACAAAACCACAGCAAAGGCCTCCCTCTCAATGGCACACCAACGCTGCTCCCTGGGGAGTAACCTGCTGCTTATAAAAGCAACAGGCTGGTCTTGGCCTTCATCATTGGTCTGGGATAGGACCACTCCTATCCCTAGCTCAGAGGCATCAGTCTGCACAATGAACTGCTTGGTGTAGTCTTGAGCTTTGAGAATTGGTGCTGCGCATATTGCCTCTTTCAGGGTGTCAAAAGCCTTTTGACAGCTAACTGTCCAGTTTACCTTTTTGGGCATCTTCTTGGAGGTGAGTTCTGCGTGGGGTGTCACAATGGATCCATACCTTTACATAAACCTTCTGTAGTACCCGGGCAAGCCAAGGAATGCCCCTACTTGGGTCTGGTTTGTTGGAGCTTCCCAGTTCAGGATGGCCTGGATCTTGGGTGTAAAGGTTGCACTTGGCCTCCACCAACAAGGTGGCCCAAGTATACATCTGTTCCCTGCCCTATCTGGCATTTAGATGCCTTGATAGTTAGGCCTGCAGCTTGCAGGGCTTTTAAAACCTTCCCCATGTGGATCAGGTGATCATACCAGGTGGAGCTAAAGACAGCAGTATCATCAAGATATGCTGCACTAAAGGCCTCCAATCCAGAAAGGACTTGGTTCACCAACCTTTGGAAGGTGGCAGGGGCATTCTTTAAACCAAAGGGCATAACCGTAAACTGATAATGCCAATCATGTGTGGAGAGTGCTGTTTTCTCTTTGGCTCCTGGGGCCATGACAATCTGCCAGTACCCTACAGTTAAGTCAAAGGTACTTAGAAATTTGGCTGCACCCAATTTGTCTATCAACTCATCAGCTCTTGGGATGGGATGAGCATCTGTCTTGGTGACAGAGTTGAGACCTCTATAGCCCACACAGAACCTCATTTCTCTCTTTCCTCCCTGTGGATGAGGTTTGGGGACAAGGACCACTGGGCTGGCCCAGGGGCTTTCAGAGGGTTCAATCACCCCTAATTCCAGCATCTTGCTGACCTCAGCTTTGATGCTCTCCTTAACTTGATCAGACTGTCGATTGATTTTGTTTTTGACAGGTACACTGTCTCCTGTGCCCACATCATGGGTACACAAGTTTGTCTGACCAGGGGTCAAAGAGAAGAGCTTAGCATACTGCTGTAAGACTTGCTTACTGTCAGCCTGCTGTTGGGCAGTGAGGGTGTCTGAATAGACAACTCCATCCACTGACCTATCTTTGGGGCTGTAAGAGAAGAGGTCAGGGAGAGGTTCACTCTCTGTCTCCCGATCCTCATCAGTAACCATCAGCATGGTTATGTCAGCCTGTCATAGAAAAGCTTTAGGCGGTTCACATGGCTCACCCTTTTGGGGGTCCTGCTTGTGCCCAGGTCCACCAAGTAGATGACCTCATTTTTCTTTTCTAAGGTGGGGTAAGGGCCACTCCATTTGTCCTGGAGGGCCCTTGGTGCCACAGGCTCCAAAACCCACAGCTTTTCCCTTGGTTGGAATTCCACCAGTGCAGCATTTTGGTCATACCAGTGTTTTTGGAGCTCCTGGCTGGCCTCAAGATTTTTGGAAGCTTTTTCCATGTACTCTGCCATTCTGGACCTTAGGACTAGTACATAGTCCACAATATCCTGTTTGGGTTCTTGGAGAGGCTTCTCCCAACCCTCTTTAACAAGACAGAGTGGTCCCCTAACAGGATGGCCAAACAGAAGTTCAAAGGGGGAAAACCCTTCTCCCTTCTGAGGCACTTCCCTGTAGGCGAAAAGCAAGCATGGCAAGAGAACATCCCATCTCCTTTTGAGTTTTTCAGGGAGCCCCATGATCATGCCTTTCAATGTCTTGTTGAACCTTTCAACAAGACCATTGGTTTCTGGGTGATAGGGTGCAGTAAATTTGTACTGCACTCCACACTCCTTCCACATGTGTTTAAGGTATGCAGACATGACGTTTGACCCTCTGTCTGAAATCACCTCCTTAGGAAACCCTACCTTGGTGAAGACACCAATGAGGGTCTTCGCTACTGCAGGAGCTGTTGTAGTCCTAAGGGGAATTGCTTCAGGATACCTGGTGGCATTATCCACTACCACCAGTATACATTTGTTTCCTGATGCTGTGGGAGGTTCAAGTGGATTCACTATGTCCACACCCACCCTTTCAAAGGGAACCACAACTACTGGTAGTGGAATTTAGGGGGCCCTTGGGTGTCCACCTGTTTTGCTACTGGCGTGACTGGTGACACAGGAGCTGACAAACTCCTTTACTTTCTGGGACATCTGGGGCCAGTAAAAGTGGCTAACTAGCCTTTCCCAAGTCTTGGTCTGGCCAAGATGCCCAGCTAGGGGGATGTCATGAGCCAAAGTGAGTAAGAACTCTCTGTACATTTGAGGCACTACCACTCTCCTAGTGGCACCAAGGTTGGGGTCTCTGGCCTCAGTATACAGGAGTACCTCCTCCCAATAGGCTCTGTGGGTACCACTGACATCTCCCTTTTCCTGAGCAGACGCTTGCTGCCTCAGGCTCTCAAGAGTTGGACAGGTCTGCTGTCCAAGGCACAGCTGTTCCCTAGTGGGTCCCCCTGGGCCTAAGAGCTCAACCTGGTACGGGTCAAGTTGCATGGGCTCAGTTCCCTCTGAGGCTTCCAAGTCCTCTCCCTGAGGAGAGGGGTCCTGAGTCTTTGGCTGTTCAGAATCTGGCTTCCGAGTCTTCTTACCTTTCCTCTTGGAAGGTTGGGCCACTCTTTCAGGCTCCAACACTTCTTTTTCACCCTGTTTTCTGCTCTGTGCTCTAGTCTTGACACACGCAATCTCAGGGATGTCCAGCGTTGCTGCATGGGTTTTCAATTCTACCTCAGCTCATGCTGAGGTCTCCAGGTCGTTTCCAAGCAGACAGGCAGCTGGAAGCTTTGGAGGGACCACTACCTGTTTCAGGCCAGCAAACCCCCCCCCCACCCCACCCAGTCTAACGTTACCATAGCCGTGGCATGGTTAGTAGTAACACTGTCAGCGTTGGTGCCTGGATAAGATTTTCCAATCAGGTATTGCTCTGTGGAAACCAGTGTGTCTCTCACCATGGTGACACTGGCACCTGTATCCCTCAGGGCTTCTATCCAAGTACAATTTATCCAGGGGTATTGTAAAAACTTCTTTAAGTTGGGTGGCCACACAGCTAAAGTAGCAAACTCAACTTCACCCTCAGTGACTAGAACTGCTTCAGTGTGAACCCTGATTTGCTCTGGGCACACTGTTGATCCCATCTGGAGATTGGCTACACCAGTACTAACTGGAGGAGGACTAGGGGGCTTTAGGACAAGTAGCATCTCTAGTTAAGTGTCCCAACTTCTTCCAGTTGAAACACCAGGCCTTCTGTGGATCAAAGTTCTTCCCTTTGTACATACCATTGGACTGGGAAGAGTTTTGGGACCCACCCCCGAGCTGGTTTTGGGGGCTCTTTAGAAGACTCTGGCTTTTTGTCTTTGGGGTTTTCACCCCCTTTCCCCTGGGAAGGTTTGGTAACCCCTTTCTTTTGGTCACCCCCAGTGGCTGTTATTGTTACCATAGTCTTGACCCAGTGTTCTGCCTTCTTTCCCAATTCTTGGGGAGAAATTAAACCTAGGTCTACCAGATGTTGATGTAACTTCTCATTAGTGCAATTACTCAAAATATGTTCTTTCATTAAAAGATTGTAAAGTCCATCGAAATCATGCACATTATTTCCAGTTAACCATCCATCTAGTGTCTTAACTGAGTAGTCTACAAAGTCAATTCAGGACTGGTTTTGTGAGCCCCCCTGAATCTAATCCTATATTCCTCAGTTGTTAGCCCAAAGCCCTCAATCTGAGTGTTCTTCCTGAGGTCATAATACCCAGCATCTGCCCCTGTAAGGGTCAGACGTCTGTCCCTGCAGTTACCAGTGAACAGTTCCCAAAGGAGTGCCCCCCAGTGTGACTTCCTCACTTTTCTCATTTCACAAGCTCTCCCAAAAGCTGTGAACCATTTGGTGATGTCGTCACCTTCCTTAAATTTGGGGACAATCCCTTTGGGGATTTTGGGATCATAAGATTGCTTTCTGTCCCTATTTATTAAGTTGCTGCCACCATTGATGGGGGCTAAGCTCATTTCTGCTCTTTCTTTTTCTAGAGCCAGCAGTCTGGTCTCTAGGTCTAATCTTTTGGTCAACCTCACTAAGAGGTTGGTCTCCTTATTGAGGCTGTCATCAATGGACTCAGAAGCACCTGACCCACCTGTGTGGAATCTGGGTGCAACGAAACACGGCAGGCTCGGGGAGGAAGATCTTCTGGAGGCGACCACCGGTTGGAGAGGTAAGTTGGGATGTCTTGGGATGCTGGGACACCATCGGTTGGGTCACCCAAGGCCATGGGGCGTCGGGTATAGGGGTGTCTTTTGGCGTCTGGTTTTTCTTACCGGCTCCGGTCACTGTCGGGGGGATCCTCCAGAAAGGGGCTGCAGGCGTCGGCTGGAGACTTGAGGTAGGTCAGGGATCACCAGATTCCAGGTCAGCATCGCTGGGGAGACCTCCTCGTGGTGTTGGGCCACTTGAACTCGGGCTGTGGGTGTCGGGTGCAGAGTGGTGCAGACTTGCCGATTTGGCTGAAGCCAGAGTCTGTTGGTGAGCAAATCCGGTGCTCACGGGAGACAAAGTCTTGTTGGGGAAGGCAGGGCAGGTCCTCCGGGTTCTGGGGGGCTGCTGGCTGTAGGACACACCAGGATTTCGCTGGAGCAGGTCGAGTTCGGGACAGGTTTGTAGGGCTGGGGCCAAGTCAGTTGGTGTCCTCCTCTTCTTCTTCAGCACGGCTCTTCTGTATTTCTTCTTCTTGATTCTTGTCTGAGGAGGCAAGGTTCAGGGTTGCCCCTAAATACTAAAGTTAAGGGTGTTACAGGTAGGTACAGGTCGGGACCAATGGGTCCCTTCCTTGGGGTGGGTACACCCCCTATTAGGCCACCCTCCAGTGGGAGGTGGGCATAAGCCTCACTCTGATTGACTGGGTCCCCCCATCTTCAAGATGGCAGGGACTGAAAGTTGTGCTTCACCTCGCCTCCCCCACCTGAGTGGTGGGGTTGGCAAAGGTGGGCACACCTCTCCTCCTCCTCCTTATTTGGTTTTCCCTCCGATTCTCCCATCCAAAGTGGGGGTCAGGGCCAGTTGCTAGGAGCAGAAAATGACTGGGGAAGCTCACAATGGCGGCAAGCCTTTGAAGCTTCCCCTCCGTGGACCCTGCCCATCCTGGGGGAGGAGGCATGGCACCTCGACCCAGGATGTGCTTTGTTTCAGGTCCCCGAGGGCGGCATGCTCTCGACCCTGGGGTCTAGAAACATGTCTAATTGTGGCAGCTGGTGAGCAGCCACTCAGCCAGGACACTAGAGTTAGGTCGTTTTTCAGGGGGCATCTCTAAGATGCCCTCTGAGTGCATTTTCCATTAAATCCCACACTGGTATCAGTGTGGGTTTCATGTGCTGAGAAGGTCGATACCAAACTTCCCAGTTTTCAGTAAAGCCATTATGGTGCTGTGGAGTTCGTAATGACAAACTCCCATACCATATACTCTGTATGGCATTACTGCACTTACAATGTCTAAGAATTGACTTAGACACTGTAGGGGAACAGGGCTCATGCACCTGTACCCTCACCACTGGTATATTGCACCCAGCTAGAGGGGTGGCTTACCTATGCCACGGCAGTGGATTGTAGGCACGTCACACAGGGATGTGTGCCATGTCGACTCTTCACTTTGTTCTGCATCAAAACACCCAGCCTGCAATGGCAGTGTGTGTGTGTGTGTGTGTAAAGGTACAGTGCCTCAAAGGGAGGCACAATAAGTGCTGCAGCCCTTAGAGGCCTTCCCTGGTCACCGTGCCCTGGGTACCTATGGTACCTTTTACAAGGGACCTACATGTGGCCAGAGAGTTGCCAATTGGGTTTTGCAACAGTACACTTTAGGGAAAGAACATAGGCCCTGGGTACCTGGTTGGCAGGAACCCAGGGCACTCTCCATCAAAGTACATCAACATTAGGTGAAAAGGTGGGGGGCAACCATGCAAATAGGGGCACTTTCCTGCAGTTGCTGAAGAAAGTGAAGAGAGACTGGGGTTGGGTTGGCTGAGGGTAGGAGTGCAATGTGTTCCTTTAGTTTAATGAGTATGGAGCGACTGCCAATGCATAACATGGTTCATAGCACGCAGGGCTTCATATTGCAGCGCCCAATCAGGTTTAAGTTTCATCAGGGCTGAGCAACACAAAGGATCAAGTTCTCCTGATGGCAACGCAGGCTGTAAAAAGGTAAGCCCTGCTTCATGACGTCACCCGGCCATCGAGATCTGATACATATGCAAGTGCACATTACTGCCCTGCCATTGCCTGGCTATCTCAGCAAAAACCTTGGGCCAGGCAGCCAGATTTATTTCAAAAGAAATATGTTGCGGTTTAAAAAGGATGATTTGCAAATGTTAAGAATCAAGATCCAGGTCCAGTTCACATATAGCTGTATCTAAATACATCCCCAGATGTTATCATGAACTTTAAAAATCTCTTGTAGGACTATCTTCAGCGAGACCTCTTTGGCCTGCATTACCTGGTAATAATATTTGATAAACAATGATTGGGGGGGGTGGCCAAGATGGCGACTGAGTAGGGCGTGCCTGCTTGTCGCTCCGTCTCCCAGCCCAGGCCTCCAGCTTAAGCTTTGAGTAGCTGAGCCGTAACAAACGTTTTCAGGCACTGGGAAGACTGCAGCTGACGGGAAGAACAGTCCGGTAGCCTTTCGACAAAGTTTGGAGGCCCCGCACTGTTCAACGAGGCCGGGGAAAGCTGCCGGAGCCGGGCCTAGAGACGGCCTGGGAAGTAGCGTGAAGGCGCGGCCCCGTGACTTCGGGCGCCGGAGTGGTGGAGGCGCCGCCCAGAGAGGAGAGACCAAGGAAGCCGGCGGAGCTGAGAGTGCTTGGAGCCGGTTCCCTCCCCCGAAGCTGAGGCGGCGATAGCGATCCCCGGTGTGCCGGCAGAGGGGGATCGGCTGTTCGACGGTCGGACATCGCAGGCGCGAGAACTGCGAAAATATAGCGCCCGCCCGTGAGGCTGCCTGGCCGGACCCGACAGGGCGGAAGCAGCGGTGGAGAACCCCGGGACTTGGGCTTGTTAAGGGCCCTCGGGAGTGCAGCTGAAGTAGTGTGGCTAGATCGAGCCTCAGCGTCAGGATCACCCCCTGATTGCGAGGCCCCGAGGACTCCTGAGCTCCCCTGCACATGGCATGGATAATAAGCACGAGAAGGGCAGGCAGGGGACCCAGATCAGAATAAAACGCACTCAACCCGTAAGCAGCTGAAAACGAGGCCTAACCCTCGGGGCCCGCTGCTGCAGCACAGGTGAAGAGATACTGAGGGGGGTAGCACGGCCCCCTAACAACCCAGGTGGAAGTGACATCGAATAGCACTAGGCCCAAGTGGAACCAGAGTGCAACATTTGGCCCCGATACTGCTCCAGCTGGGTTAATCGGAACACCGAAGCAAGGGGCGAGCCAGAGTGTGGGCTGAGGTGGCCCACTCATTCAGATACCGCACTGCAATACAGCGAACGGCTACAAGATGGTGGGGGAGCTCAGCAGTGGCTTATACAGCAAGAGAGGACTCCGGCACACGGCTCCCTCGGAGTGTGCGGAGGTGTTTCCAGCGGGTGCCCTCCAGTGCAACAAGAACACGACCTATGAATAGACAGCAGAGTCTGAGTGAGACCGGGGGCCCTGGTGGAGCCTGTGGAGACTAACATTTCAGAGACAGTAACAGACGGGCATACTAGCTCACGGGGGCCTGCTATTGACCCTACACAAATAGACTCCTGTATCTCCGGGAAGCCCTTGAGTGCCCACACCAACCTGGATATAGAAAGCTCATCCCCAAGAATCCCTTAAGGTAAAGAGTAAATCTTGCTGTTACTGGAGTGGGAGCTCTCGCTGAGCGCAGCAGCAGGGGGGATCGCCTGGTGACCGATTTCGGGAGTCTGCGCGCACGGAAGCCCCCTACCTCCTGATCATGACAGCCAATAAGGGGAAAAAGGACAGATTGGTCAAAGACTTGTTACTCAAACGACCCGGTTGAAGCAATGCAGAAATGTCGGAATCAACGGATCCCAGAGACACTGATGCTCCGCTCACTCGAGCATTTATTGAGACTCTATTTGCTTCTCTACGGGAAGACTTGAAACAAATGAAGACCGAAATAGCACAGGAGATTAGGGAGGTGAGGAAGGACGTCGACTCTTTGGGGGACAGAGTGGATACGCTGGAGACCCAGGGCTCGAGTAGAGATGAAGAGATCGAACTTCTCCAACAAGAGGTAATTCGCCTGAAGGATCAGCACCTAGACCTCCAAGCGCATGCAGAAGACCTAGAGAACCGCTCTAGGTGCAACAACATACGAATCTGTAACATTCCGCATGGCGCAGAGGGCCAGAACATCGCCTCGTTTGTGGAGGGTCTCTTTCGATAGATCCTAGAAGCCCCGGACGAACTGGAGATCAAACTGGACAGCGCGCACCGGGTGGGCCCAGCGAGGCCCGCTCCGGCCCCGCCTCCCAATATCCTTACCTGCGTGCATGATTTCCAATTAAAAGAGCGCATCCTTCAAAGAGCCAGAGCCTGTAACTCAATCCAGTTCAAAGGGCATCTGCCTCTCCTTTTTCAGGATCTAGCAGCCTCTACACTACAGAAAAGGAGAGAGTTCCGGCCAATCACGACGCACCTCCAAGACAGTAAAATCCCATACTTGTGGGGGCACCCATTCCGCCTCATCTTTCGCCTTAATGGTAAAATCCGACAAGTTCGCTCAGTTAAGGAAGCCCGTCAATTGTTGAACATCCAGGAAGACTGCGGTAAGCCCACCTTCGACCACCGGGTCAGGCAGAGGGCGAGAAGCAGGGAGCTGGAAAACGATCACCTCTAGCTCATCACGGTTGCGCCCAGACCTGGAAACCATAGCTAGAGAGAGACAAGCAGTCCTGGCGTCCTTGGGAGATGACTCCACTGGCCAGGCGTGAGCTACCCTGTGACAATATTTGAACTTGCAGTCACCCATGAACATGATGCCTAAACAGTATTTTTATGTCTATACAACCTGGTGGAGGCCTGGAGGGAGCGGAGTGGTTCGAAGACCTTGAACTCTTCCACCCCCTTTCCGTGGGAATACACACCCAGGACATTTACAATTTACTTTTGTGATATGTTGTTAATTTGTTGTGTTAATTTGGGGTTGTTATTTAGTACATGTCCCCCCTCCGACACGCCTGCGTGTCCCACCAACTCCCTTACACAACGATACAGATAAATAGCAATTACCCCTGTGCTTCACAGCGTGATATACTAGCTTTACCTCACGACAGTCGAAATGACCCAGACTCTTAAGATTCTAACCTTGAATGTTAAAGGATTGAATAGCCCCATTAAACGTCGGGCCATTCTGAACACTCTGGAGCCCACAGATGCGTTCTCCAAGAGACTCATCTCCTACCCGGGGACACACACAGACTCCGATCCCGGGCGTTACTGCAACAGCTCTTTTCCTCTTTACCTACAAAAAAAGCAGGAGTAGCTATTCTCATTTCAAGTACTTTCCCTGGTAAGCTAGGGCCCAAACATGTGGAACTAAAGGGAAGGCTGTTGGCGTACTCTTTTTACGTCGGCTCGCAGACACTCACTATAGGGTCAGTCTACGCCCCTGACGGTCAAGAGGAATATTTATTAAAGGTGGTGCATGAAATCAGCGCTTCCCCAGACAGAACAATCCTACTGGGAGGAGACCTAAATATAGCTTTTGATAACGCCCTAGATAGATCGGCCCAGAGACAAGGCCAGACTGGGGCTTTTTCAGAAGAGGGAAAACAGATGCTCACTGACGCAGGACTATTTGATATCTGGAGAGACAAACACCACAAATCCAGAGAATACACTTTTTACTCACATTCCCACAAAACTTGCGCGAGGGTTGACTATTTTCCAGGCACAATGAGTTTACGACCCTGCATTAAACAAATAGAATTGGGGCCAAGCACACTTTCAGACCACTGAGCGGTCACCCTGGCCCTCTCCTTGCCATGGGTCCAGACTTCCTCTCGGACCTGGCGTCTTCGAGATACGTTGCTACACCGCCCAGAGGTGGTCCAGCAGATCTCAAAAGCACTGCAGGATTACTTGGAGTTAAATGATACTCCTGAGACCCCCATAGCTGTCCTCTGGGATGCCCTAAAAGCAGTGATTAGAGGGGAATTCATAGCAATCGCAGCTTCAGATAATAAGACCCGCAGGGAGAAAAGATAGCTCCTGACGTAACAAACACAGGAGCTAGAACGCATACACCAGAGAATTGGGGTGCCCAGGGTATGGAGACAACTCGAAGCCACGCGCTGTCAGCTAGCAGCATTGGACATAGATAGGGCAGAGTACTCCACGCTCAGACTCCGACACACTTTTTACACAGGCTGGGACAGGACAGGGAGGTTATTGGCCCACAGATTAAGGACACAGAGACAAGCATCCAGCATCACCTCCGTGGTTACCTCTACGGGTGAGAAGATGGTTACCGACCAGCAAATAGCCTAGACATTCCACCAATATTATGCAGAACTCTATGAGGCACAAGATCTCTCCCCACAAACTCAAGCTCAGTACCTTCAGGGAGTGCCAACCTCCACAATTACACCAAGCCAGGCAGAGGACATTGAATCCCCTATTAAAATTGAACGAGGTAATTTCAGCCATTTCTAAGCAGAAACCACTCAAATCCCCCGGCCCAGATGGCTTCCCCGCCTCGTTTTACAAAACGTTCTGCACTATATTAGCTCCTATCCTCACTAGACTATATAACGCTATAGGGACATCATCCTCTTTCCCCAAAACAATGCTGGAGGTCTCAGTGATCGTAATACCCAAAGCCAGGAAAGATAAGCATCAATGTGCTTCATACAGGCCCATCTCCCTGCTTAGTGTTGATTTTAAGTTATTCACTGGTATCCTGGCATCACGATTGTCCCCTCTCCTTCCCGGGTTGATTGACCCGGACCAAGCAGGATTTGTCCCCAACCGCCAATGTGCAGACAATAGTAAGCGATTACTCCATATAATAGATAAAGCACAACGATTTGACACCGAACGCATGCTCCTTTCAATGGATGCCGAAAAAGCATTCGACAGGGTCAACTGGACATATTTAGAGGCGACCTTGCAGCACTTTTGGGCTTCCTAAAAGATTCATAGCTTGGGTTTTCAGTGGATACACCGGACCAGCCGCCACGTTCAGTATGAATGGTTACACATCTACCCCGTTTCCCATACAGAGAGACACACGTCAGGGCTGCCCCCTCTCCCCCTTGCTGTTCGCCTTATACATGGAACCAATGGCTCAGCGGATCTGGGATAACCCGCTCATCTCTGGAATACACTTCGGGGGGGACAAACATACACTCCGTTTATACGCAGATGACGTAATAGCGACTTTTGAAAAGCCTCAGGCCGCCCGGCTTTTCTGTTCGAGCTTGAGCAATTCTCCCTGGCATCTGGGGTTCAAAATTAATATTCATAAGTCACAAGCCCTCAGTCTCACTCTGAAACCCACTACACTAAATGACCTGAGGAACGCATATCCCATTCAGTGGGCCCCAGTAGCGATTCCCTACCTTGGGATACAGCTCTCCGCATCCTTACCTAGCACCATAATGATAAACTATTCCACTTTACTTCGTCGCATTAGGGAAGACCTGCGCCGGTGGCGACCACACTCGCTCTCCTGGCTTGGCCGGATAGCGGCTGTTAAAATGTCCATACTTCCAAAGATACTTTTCCTCTTTCAGACCCTTCCACTGGAACCACCCCCAGGTACCTTACGTACGCTTCAGCAAGAATTGGAATCTTTTATTTGGGCTGACAAGAGACCCCGAATGCGGCGTGATATAAGCTACAGGCCGCCGGGGGAGGGCGGTCTTGGGATCCCAAACCTCCAGGACTAATATTGGGTGGCCCAGATTAAAGCGTTCGTGGAATGGTCGTGCCCAGAATCCGAAAAGCATTGGCTTTTCATGGATAGGGCACTGGCAGGGCGGTCGCTATGGCAAATTCCTTTCCTGCCAAAACCAGCTAGGCCTAAGAACCTTTACCTCTCGCTTGTAACGAGAGCCCCCCTAGCGGCATGGGATAGAATAGCGGAGAAAAGAGCTCTCACCACCTTCCCGTCCCCATTAACTCCCATCGTAGAGAACTCTTCTTTTTCCCCTGGGATGGATGCGAAGATCTTTATGTGGTGGACACGGGAGGGTTGCAGGTCGATTGGACACTTCTTCGATGAGGAGGGCCCGCTTATCTTTGAAGATCTTCGCGACCAACAGGGATTCCCTGAAACGGAACGGTTCCGTTACCAGCAAATAAGACACTGGGTCATGCACTCCAGTGTCCGCCCGCAGGCGCAGCGCCACCTCATCACATTCAAGAAGTGGCTGTTATCCAAATATAAGGATGCCCACCTTATATCACAGATATATTGTTTAATAAGACAACCCCCAACACCTCATAAGACGCAGAGTCAAAAAAGATGGGAACTAGAACTAGGGCGCACACTCACTCAGCGAGAATGGGAGGACACATACTACAGAGCTAGACACACTGTGCGTAACGTTTCCAGTGTGGAGACCGCCACCAAAATAATGACCTATTGGTATTTCACTCCCTCTAGACTTCACAGGGGCAACCTGACAAGAGATCCCTTGTGTTGGCGTGGATGTGGGTCGCCTGGCACCCTGACACATATATTGTGGGATTGCCCCCAATTAACTCCCTATTGGGTGCAGGTACTTAAGGATATCGATACTCAATTTGACACAAAACTGCCTCAGTTTCCAGCATACATTCTCTAAGGCTTACCGAATGCTCTCACATTCCCTCTTAAATCGCGCAGAGGACGTCAAATAGCACTGGCCCTGGGGGCGTCCCTTCAAAATATCCTCGCACACTGGGGAACGACCCGCCTGCCCACCCATACGGGATGGTTGCATCGGATGTGGCACATTCTTGGCATGGAGCGGATTTCCCTTTCCCTTATTAATCAAAGCGCCTCGTTCCCTGTTCTTTGGAAAACCCTCTTAGCGCTTCTCTCCTCCGAATTTAGCGAACTCACCTGCCCCAAATATTTGCGACTTTTACATCTCACAGACCCGACGCAGACAGTTCCCTAGGGTGCGACACAATAGGTTCGGTCGTTCGACAGCGGGGGGGGGGGGAGGAGGAGAGGGACAGGGGGGGGGAGGTTGTTGGGGTTGTTAATATAGTTAAGTCTAATAGCTTCTCCTACGTTCGTGGGATGTCACAAGGCATAGTTCTATTATTGCTGTGATTATTTTATTGACATCATACAAAATAATAAAGAAATTTAAACATAAACAATGATTTTCGCACCATATTTTGTCTTAGTAGGCCGAACTTCAAGCATACCTGGGCTCCTCAAGTGTATTGAGGTAATCGAAAGATCTATCTATATGTGACGCACAGCAGTTTTTCAAGTGTTGCCCCCAGTTTTGCAGGGAAAGCTTGATGCCCATAGGACATTTTTAGAGTTAGTTTTGCCTTTGATACCCTCATAATTGCCTACACGGATGAACTGTATAAATTTGCATTAGTCAGCAAAGTGCAAAAGTAAGATTGCTAGCTTTCTTCTTGATTGATATGAGGTGCATCAGCGGCCGAGCCGTATCTGCTAGCCAAACTCCTAGGTAGTTGTGCGTTGTTGAGGCATAGTTGACTTTTTCCTGGCCTAAATTCAGAGTGATCTTTACTTTATTTTTTAATTTCCCAAAGGTCATCACTTTGGTTTTATTAATATTATCCCTCATCTTATGGCGCTTGTTGTATGTTTGGAGCTCTGCCAAAACACGTTGTAGGCCTATTTTTGTTTGATCTAAAATTACCAGGTCATCAGCGTATTGTAAAATCTGTATTTCATGCTGACCTATTCATGGTGGAAATACATTTGCTTTATTTATTGCCTTGCCCAGATCTGCTGTGTACAAGTTGAACAATATGGGGGCCAGGACGCAGCCTTGTTTGATGCTCCTATTTGTATAGATCTTTTAAAAGACTTTGTCTCCTTGTCCCAGTTTGATCCGTATCAACTTATCAGTATATAATACCATTATTGCTTTTAAAAGTGCTTGTGGAATACCCCAATCAGTCAATTTCCTCCATAAGATGTGGCAGTCCACGCCATCAAATGACGCTGATTAATCCACAAAGCTAGCGTCTACAGGTGGCTGTAACAAGCTAGTGGTGTGATGTGCTAAAAATGATAATGCCACAATGTTATCTATTGTGGACAACTTCTCCCTGAATCCTGATTGAGATAGCGGTGTTAGCCTTTCCTTTTCTGCCCTTTGCTCTAATGTATGAAAAAGAATTGTGTTTTATGCCTTTGCTTCTACAGGGATTAGAGTTATCAGCCTATAGTTTGCTGGATGTCTCGTATTCGCCTTTTTAAGTATACAATGTAAAATGGCTCCTTGCCATGATTGAGGAATTTGGTTGCAGAAGAAGGCGGCCTGATAAAATGAAGTCAAATACTTTGCCCAGAAGGTCGTGTTTCCCTTAAACAGGGAGCCTGCCAGGCCGTTTGGACCTGGAGCACCATCAGTTCTTATCTGCTCCAGGACTTTTTTAATGGCAGGGCAGTTAAATATTTCCTCATACCCTGTCTCCTGTCTGCAGTTCTTGTTGGCACTATTTGTTTCTGATTGGTACCTCCTTTCCAAGCTTGCGATTCTACCAGAGCTACCGCCCCTCATAGTTAATGAGGGTTTATGCCTTGGTGGCCAGTTATGCTTTTTAAGGCCTATGAGTATCTTACATGGGCCACCCCTTTTTTTGTAATATGCAGTTTCCCTTTGTATAAGTTCTACTATAGAGTGAATTAATATAGCTCCAAAATTGCAATTGATTTTTGCGCCCTGAAACCGCATGGACTCTGTGCCATTGTTCCTCATAGTAGTCTCACTTTGCTGCCCAAAGATATGGTTGATAGGTTTTTTGAAGTGCCTTCAAGGAGCATTCAACAGTTTTTTTATGTCTTGTCTTTCTTATTGGCCCAGCTGGCCTTCCTTAGGACTGATTTGTACTTTTTGGCTGCCTCAATATACCAGGGATTTCTTGTGGCCGAAGCCGCTCTTCTGAGCTTTGGTGGCCTTCTGCTTCTATTCCCTGTTAGGCGCCTGCGAATTGATGTTATTATGGTGTGTCAGCTTGCTATGTACTTCATTTTGGAGTTTGCCTTAGGTGCCAAATTTGCCTCCCTCTGCTTGTGTTGCCAGTCTTTAAACCGTTTGTGGGTGGTCTTAGTCCACTTAAGTCTCTTGATACATCCAGGGGATCCAGAGCACGATATTATGGTTAAGGTGGGAGACTTGGTCGTTCATTGGCACACAAGTTATCCTTGCCCAGAGGACAGGAGCTTATTACTGAACTTTTAGATGAAGATGCCATTGCTCGGCACTCCACCTCTGAGATTAGCAGGGTATTTATTGATTTTTGTTCTAAATTATATGGGTCTGGACAAGGGGCATCTGATGTTGATGTCAGTATCTATCTAAATGGCATAGCGCTGGGGTGGCTATCCAACGGGCAACAAGAATATTTGACTCAACCATTTGACGCCGAAGATGTAAAAGAGGCTATAAAGTCCTTGCCTACTTGTAAGGTGGCGGGGCTTGACAGCCTGCCCAGTGAGTATTATAAGGCTTACATGGAAGATCTTGCCCCGCAACTATTAAAAGTTTTTGCAGAAGCCTATGAAACTGGTGTACTTCCTCCCTCCCTTAGGGTAGCCCTACTAATTACACTTCTGAACTCGGAAAAAGCAGCCAACAGGTATGAATCGTATAGACCGCTAACCCTTATAAATATAGATACCAAAATATTAGCCAAAATGATAGCATCTAGACTGCAACCTCTGATTCCCAAGTTGGTTCTCCCGGACCAGTCGGGGTTTGTTCCCAAGCAATCCACAGTGCACAATCTTCGTACACTTTTTGCTGTACCTCATCACTTAGACCCCCGAGACCCCTGCTGTGGCGGTGCTGCTCGATGCAGCTAAAGCCTTTGATTCACTTCCCTGGGGCTATATGTTTGTAGTCCTGCAGAGAATGGGTATGTCGCCTTTTTTTGTAAAGTGAATACGACTATTGTACACTACCCCGGTCGCTCGAGTGCGAGTTAATGGATGTGTATCGGATACATTTACAATTTGCAGGGGCACAAGGCAAGGTTGCCCCTTGTCTCCGATGCTTTTCTCCCTGGCTTTGGAGCCGCTGGCCTGTAAGGTGCGTCAGAAGCACGCGGAGGCCGCACTGGGGTTCAGACAGCGCCCGCTGGTCATATCACTCTATGCAGACGATATGTTGTTATAAGTCCGAGACCCAGATGCACAGTTATTGCCTCTGTTATGGGAATATGTCGTATTTGAGAAGCACTCTGGGCTGGGGATAAATTAGGCAAAGTCCATGATCTTCCCATTATCCGATTGTACATGAAAGGTAGTGCCGGATTACCACTGGGTGAATAGAGACCCTGAGACTGTGCTAAACTTGAACTATGGACGTGCAGTCACTGCAATTACGGAACAGATTTCCCGCTGGACGCGTCTACCGCTGTCACTGGCGGATAGAATCGCTGTGGTAAAAATGACGGTGCTCCCTAAGCTGCTTTACTTGTTTGTCAATATCCCAATAAAGTTAAATGTTGCATTTTTTAAAATGCTGCAGACCTGTTTGCTGACACTGATTTGGGCTGGCAAGCAACCGAGGTGCAGTTGGAACACATTAACGTTACCCTTTGAAAAGGGGGGTGTTTGAAGCACCAGATCTACGCCTTTATTATCTGTGTGCACAGGCGCAGTTTTAACATTACTGGGTTTTTCCACAGAAATATATGCCACATTTGGCCGTGGAGGCGGATAATGTGCATCCAATGCCACTGCCAGCTAGGATTCTCTATAAATGTGAGGGTGGTAATAAAAGGGAAATTAGCCCGGTCAACTGTACTGTGTGGGCGTGGGATGCCCTGGCCACGCGTGCAGGGAGAGAGTATATTCATGCACCAGATATGCCAATTGAGGCTCATCCGGGTATATCAGCGGCACGGGAGCGTGGGGCCCTTAACGTCCTCCAAAGTGCAGGAATCACTAAACTGGGGGATATGTACCGAAATGGCACCTTTTTAACTTTGGCTGATTTTCAGGCTGGCCAACAGTATAAATTAATGCATGGGTTTATATATGCCAGATTGCGGGCGGCGGTTCGCTCCCTGTAGCCTGATTTTCCGCAGGAACCACATGTGTTAAGGGCGCTACAGGTGGTACTAAAAGGCGGTGAGTGTAGAGGGTTGATCACCAGAATATACGGTGCCTCTCAACAAGAGAATGAGTGGGATGAATCCCCTGCATTAGAAAAATGGAATGCTGTCCTGGAGGCCACCATGTCTCGTGCTAACTGGGAAGCATGTTGTAAATTGACGGGGCGTCTGACTGCTAACTGTAATCTCTGAATTATTAATTTGAAATATTTTCATCAGACATATCATACCCCAGCACAATTATTAAAATTTGGACTGCGGGAGGATGCGAGGTGCCCCCAGATGTCGGCAGGATGGAGCGGATTTTGTGCATTTGGCATTGAGATGCCCTGCTATATTCAATTTCTGGAGTGGTGTGGTGAGGGCACTATCAGATATGATATTGGAAGAAATTGTATGCGTACCGGAGTTGTGCCTGCTAGGGCTGTTGAATAAAATTAAAGCATGTAATAGACGTATCGTTGCAATAGCCACACTAATTGCTAAGCGTGCAGTTGCAATGCACTGGAACTCCGAAGCTGCACCAACTTTGGGCGAATGGATTCGTGATCTTGTTTTCTGTAAGGAGCAATTGAATGCATATGCAGATGAGTTACCCGAGGCCTCCAGGCCCATAGATTTTTGGGCGCCACTCACCACGTATCTGTTGGCCCACCCTGATCTGTCATAGATATATGTTATTATGATTATTACTAATGCTAAAGTGATGTTATGAGATCTGATATTGCATTACCTTACACTGCTGAACATATAACGTACTGTTGTCTCCTTCCTACATGTCATACCATGGTGTTGTTGGGATAGGGTGGAGGGGGGTGGGCGGGAGTTGTATTCACAAAAAGGGGAAAAAAACGACAATGCTTTAGACAATATGATTTAATATTGTTATTGTATATGCTTGTAACATTTGCCATGGTCTATCTATGTGATTTAATAAATAAATATTTTTTAAAAAGTCTCTTGATACATGTGGGGGCTGCAATCTCTTCTGGGCTGCCCACCATTTCCAAATTCCTTCCTGTTTCAAATTCTATCCTAAATCTAGCGATCAGTGGAAGGTGATTGCTTTCTGTCCGGTCCGGGATTGTCAGATGCATACAGGCCAAGCTGAAATACTTTGAGGTGAAGATATAATCCTTTGTGACACCTCCTTTGTGCATATCCCGGTATATTTCCCCAGGATGTATAATGAACTGCCCGTCCTTGATGGAGCAGAGATTATAGGCCTGAAGGACATCGCTCACTTAGTTTTTGTGCGTACCATTTACCTTCATATGAGTATCCGCATCGCTCTCCTGGGGGGGTCCCTAAGTTTTTCATATTAAAGTCGCCAGCCACTACAATCTCATAATCTGCATACGTGCCAAGCATATCCTTGGAAGTTTCTGTAGTTCGCCAGGTGTGCGTGACCCGCAATCGTGACAGCATCTCTGTCCTCTGCGGGAGCATTTCCCTATCATGGAACACTTTAACAACATCCTTGGGTAGCAAATTGCGCCCCCCATACAGCTCCTAATAATGTTGGGTTAAAAACCCATTAATGTCTTTGTGGATCTAAACAGTCGTGCCAGCTGAATCCTAGATCTGAATAATAGGGCACTCTCTGTCCTGAGACTGTACCAACCAAGAGAGTAATCTCCCTCCTCAGCTCCCTTCTGCAGGGGCGTTACGGACACCCCCCCCCCCCCTCCCGCGCGGCCCGGGGGGTGCAGGTCTTCTCTTAATGAAGAAGGGGCCCCTCAGCATGTCTATGCAGCGTGTCTCTCTAAAGCAGCTGCAGTGTGCAGCATAGTCTGTGCTGACACTGCGCCGACCCAGGACCGAAAAGGAACAAAATAACTTATGCGTTTCTCTTCAGTCCGAGCCTGCTAGGCACCTTACATGAATGGTTGGGGCCCCCTGAAGGAGAGCACCCTCAACAGAGTACTGCTCCTCATGGAGGGAAAGAGGCAGTACAGAAATTACTGAGGTAGGGTTGCCACCTTTCCTTCTTGTGTTAAGATTCTGCAAAGGCCTGCACATGATTCTTAAGTAGAACTTTATATGAAATAATCTGTATTCATTTTAACATTGCATTTCTGTGTTTGTTTACTTAAGTTATCAGTCAGGGGCCATTAGGGCAGCTGAAAACACATTATAACGTGTTTTCTTCTTACATTAACTATTAAAGGTATGGATTGATATGGGTAAAAATACCAGCCAGGACATTAAATGCTAGTCTTTGCAAGTGATCTCCCAATGTTTCTATTAAAGGATCTGGATAGAACCTCAGAGTTCTTGTTTCCCTCCAGCATGCTTTGAATAAGGTGTCAGGCAAAAGTTAAAAGCAATATGCAATACATATAGTTTTAAAATAATTTACAAATTTATACCAATTAAAGCACAGAATTGAAAAATGAAAGTGACCAGCTTTATCTTATTTCCAAGCGCTTTATGTATTTATTTTAAAGCAAAGTAGTCTACAAAGCAGATTGCATTTGTGTTACATAAAAATATTCACTGAATTAAAAATTAAAATAACCAATTTAAGTTGCAGTATTGTAAAGAAGAGATTTCAACCTCTCTCTTTGTCAGATGTATGTTTTTTTGAAGCCTGGTTCTTGTTATTTTGCTCTTTCCATTATAGACAGGACTACAAGTACCAGAATGCAATGTATCAACTACTCACACCTGAAATGGAAAAATGTGAAGTCACTGTGTAGGGTCTAAAGGATTGATACTCAAATTACGGCCCGGGGGTCGCATGTGGCCCTCTTGACCTTTACGTGCGGCCCCCTTGACCTTACATGCGGCCCCCTGGTCAACAACTTGGCTGCTGTTTACTCAACTCAGCAGTAACAATAAAAATGTTAAATAAACAGGCTAACTTGGTTAAAAAGATTATTTTTTGTTAAAGAAAGGAAGTAAATAGGCAGTCCTGCATCGCTTAACATTAGGAACACCTTCATTTTAAAGACATCTTGTAGCTAAGTGTAAAAATATGACAAAGTCTCTTCAAAATTCAAAAAGTGTATTTAATTAACATGAGGACCCTTTTCACCTTTGTACATAAGATTATATTAGTGTATTGAGAAGTATTAATTTAAAAGTGATTTAAAAACATTCGTGCTTCCCCCCCACCTTGACAACAATGCCATTTGTGAACTTAGAGACAAGTCAGTTGTTATGTGCACCCTTTGGGTGGCTTGCGTTCGTGATATACATGAACAACAGTAGAGTTTATTAAATCAAACACAGGAGAAGGTTTTGTATAGCATACACCATGAAGACATGTATTTCGAGGTCCTCTTATATGTGACAGTGAAAAAAGAAGGGAAAGAGAAATAAAACAATTTCCTAGGATCACTCAATTTGGTAAAGTAGGAAAACTGGGATTAATCCTAGGTTTTCTGGTTTCACATTGTTGAATTCGGCCACTAGATGTACATGCTTTGCTTCCCCTACACACACCTTTCGGCCAATTCTCACCCAACCCCCCCTGCCCGACTGCAACCCTGCTGGGATCAGTCCGGCCCTTGGTCATATCACAGACCAAAAGTTTTGCCCCCGGGAAAATGTTTGCAAGTACCTATGGTCTACTGGATTTCTTGAACACATATGCAACATGAAAGTCTTTTCCTTCATTGTTTACACAAAGTACGTTTGTGTTTACATACTGGAAAAACAGTAATGTTCAGCAGCATTGTGATTTTAGTTTCCAAACTAAAATCCTTCTCTCGTGTATGACAAGGGAGTCCGTGATACTAAAGCATTGTCTATAGGCCCGCGAGGTAGGGGACCAAGCTCCTGATTTTATTGGGCAGATGATGATAATGGCAGGCGGCTGTAAGGGAATTTTTGCTGAAAGGGGAGTCTTTACTGAATTGCAAAATGGGTTTAGTGCATATTAAAGAGTCATATTGTGGTTGCAAACCCTATGACTTTGTGAATTGCAGGGACTGGGAATCCAAAGTTTTTTGTTTTTTAGGTTCGATGTTAGGTAAAGAATCAATTTATATTTAAGTGGTATGTTGCGGTTAAAGATGTAATGTTTTTTAAATTGGAGTTTTTTTTATCGTTTTACGTAAAATATTTACTTTTCAGTTTTGTGTACCTGAAAAAATACAAATATGATGAATAGAAGTTAGGTCTGCTGGTTTCACTATGGGCAATCCAATATCTAGACTGTAATTTATCACACAAATATATACATTTTCTGGATTTATTGGAGTGGGGAGACATGTGGTGGCAGCCCCATCAGCATATCTTGCAGGCGGGTCCCCTCAAGTTTTGTGACACCTCTGCCCTTCCGTGTGGGTGGAAATCAGGTACTCATGCCTATTAAAGACACATCATCTTTTTGATATGTTTGCGTATTTCTCCCAGTCTTCCAGTAGTCTAGGTCAAACCAAAGGGTTCCCCGAGACCTCCCCCTCCAGCGCTGTCAAGTGATCTGTGAACCCCTACCGATTGGCCGAGGCAATGACCCCATACCACCACTTTAACAGCGTCCCACTCAACATTGGTGTGCCAACGCTGTATAGTGATTAGTTTGGAAGTATTCCCTAATCATGTCTGCTGAGGGGCCTCTAAATGTAGATTCATGCAGACAGGTTGGAATGGGAGATGCATGTTTACCTAAGCGAACAGCGAGGAAGGAGGCTCTCTGATGCTGCACCGCCATCGTGCAGTCAGGAAAAGATAGCAACTGAGGCGTTCGCAACTTAAAAGCAACCTGCTGTGCGAGCCCATTTCAATATCAAGTCTCTATCCTGGTACTGTAGCAAGCGCGCCATGGGCCATGGGTGGGGTGATGCACCAAGAGAGGAAGACCTGTGCGCTCTTTCCTGCACAAAAAAGTTTGGCAATCCCTGTGGAGCAGCCTCTTTTGCCAACCATCCTTCTAGGAAAGAAAGCATGTCCATATCTTCCACTTTTTTGGGCAAGCCAACAACCATAATACTATTGCGGCAACTGTGCCCCTATGTGTCCTCCACCCTGCGATCTAGCTGTTCTAGAATATTGGAAATTAGACACCATACTAAACTCTGGTAGTAAGTAACAGTTGTTAGCTGTGCAAGAATCTATGGGAGATGAGTGAATGATGAGACATTTTCCTGAGTTTTTTCAGAGAAGTTGAGACTGCTTAAATGATGTATTTATGTGATCAGGTTGAGGAAAGGTTCAATTCCCGTCAGCTAAAAATTGAAGTGTCATTAAAAGTAAGGGCCGAGCTGGAGAAAGTTCTGAAGGGTTTGCTAAAGGAAGGAATGATTAAGGAACTGTAGTCATCCGAATGGATGTTGCCCACATTGTTGGCTTGGAAGGCTGAAAACAAGTTAGGAATTTGTATTGGTTTTAGGGGGGTTCAATACTAATGCCATTATTAATATTGTGACCATGCTTAAGAATGTATCTTTATTCTTCATGCTGGACCTGCAGTCCACATATCCTTAAATTGTGTTATCCCCAGACTCCAGGCCACTTAATGCCTTCATGGGTTGTACTGGCTCAGAAGGGTGCCTTGTGGGCTAACCTATACTGCTTTAGTCTTCCAGGGGGCCATATACCACAAAGATACAGATGTGGAAACCTATGTCAAATGTTTCCAATATTACATCTTAGTATTCTCAAAAGATGAAAGGGGGTATATGATTCATATCAAAGAAGTCTGGAAGAGGTTGAGTGAGAATGGCCTGGCACTGAGGGAGGACAAATGCAAGCTTTTTGTAATAAGGTAGACTACCTAGAACACATGTTTTCAGTGGATGGGGGTGCTGAATAAATCAGAACGCTTTTGCCCCAGACAAAAAGGAGGTGTTGCAACCTGCTCTGCAAATACTGCAGTGAATTTGTGAACAGCTTTGCTGAAAAGATGGAGCCACTGAAGAAGTTAGTACAGGAGGATGTGGTGTTTTCTTTGACAGATGAAAAGCAAAATACTTTCAAACAGATCAAGTTGGAGATTGCCCATGCTCCCACTCTAAAATGTATTAGTGTGTGAAAGAGTAAATATCAGTGTGTATGGAACAGATGTGGTATAATCACAGAGGGCAGGCAAAGAGGAGTGGAATTTTGGCCTTTTGCTTCAAGTGCTTTAGATGTCACTGAAAGGGATTATGCAGTGGTTGAAAGAGTTGCTGGCCTGTGTGTGGATCATTGAACACTTTAGCAGCCATGTCTAGTGAAGCAAGTTTATTCTTAAAACAGATCATAAACCTGTTGGAGAAGCGAGCTCAATTGCGCCCATTACCATGTTTTCTACAAGATTAAAAGAATACAGATTCAGAGTAAATTTGGAGTGGGCAAGATAAAAGTAGTGGCAGATCGTTTGTCAAGGCTACCCTATGATTCAGGAGAGAGTGATGCTGTGAACAGTGATTTGGATGTGGTGGCCACTAAAAGCAAAGTATTTTCTGAGATGTTTAGGGGTGTTGGAGAAGGTGAGTGCAATGTGGCAGATGAAACAGATAGTTCAACTCTACAAAGAAATGGGTTATGGAGAGATGGATGAACCTCAGAAGTCTGTCACAAGACACCCATTCCTTTTGGCATGTTTCCGATAAATTGTAGGATTGAGCTGGATCTTTTATTCAAATCTGGGACCTGTGTACCACAAGGTCCCATATGGGACAAGCTATTGGAAATTGCCAATGAGCGACATCCTAGCGTATCCTGCATGAACAGTATGATACAATGGTAGACAGGTGGGTGATGGAGTGTTGAAAGCTAGGCCTGTGATCTCACTGCTGTGAAATAGCCTAAGAAACTGTAGGAGTACTTTGCTTTTCATATTTCTGGACCTTTCCATAAGCCACCTTGTGACTCGTGCAATGCCTTAGTGTTGGTGGATTATCACTCTAAATGGCCAGAGGTCAAGTGTGTCAGCCACGCCACCACTGGTGTTGTCATTCCCTTTTCTTGATTTTTTGCCAACGAAGGGCACCCTGAGACTCTGGTCACAGACAACGGTCCGGTCCAGTAGGTTTCTCATTACTTGAGGGAGGTTTTATGCATGTATGGCATTAAACGCATTGACACAGCCTTATATGATCCCTTGTCTAGCGATCAGGTGGAACTTTAACAGGGTTCTTAAAGATAACATTGGGCCCAGTCCTTGGGTTTGAATGGAAGGGATTTCTTCACGAGAAACTGTGGTTGCATAGCATCATGCCTCACTGCACCAAATAGGTAAGGTCCTTCAAGTTGCTCAATCATAAGGATCTGGCATCTAAGCTTTGCTTGTGTTGGTTCATGAGGAAATCGGAGAGAGGGAACTTGTTGTGTCAAGAGAGTAAGGGTTGCTGAAAGAGTTATTAGGAGGCAAGAATTTGTAAAGGCTAAACATGATTTTAAAATAAATGTTCATATTGATCATTTCAAGGAGAGGAAATGGGTCAGGATTCACTATCAGGCTACATTGCTTAGGGTTGTTCCAAGTATTAGAGTCCAGTAAATATTGCAAAAGTTAATTCACCAGTTGTGGTGAATCACAGATCACTGGAAGACTTTTTGGTGAGCACTGGAAATGAATCACAAAGTATGCAGGATTTCAGGGTGATTGATATGGAGCACATGTATGATGATTCCATGCAAGATGGAGTGGTGAGTGAAGCTGCACACCTGCAAGTTCCTTCTGGTGAATCAATTGACACACATGTCAAGCTGATGGATAGGACTAGATCTCCATTGTTGAGTTTCAATGATTTTGCATGACTGAGCTTTTTGTCCTAGGTTCCAAGTATTTTCTACATTGTACTCCTCTATAATTTCTCTCCTTTCTTCCTTTATGTCCCTTTGTTAAGGGGAAAGGTTTTGTTGGGTTATCCACTCTCTTCTGTCACCTTACCAGGTATTTTCTCTCTGGCACTTCTAGAATGCTCCCACTTGTGCAGGTTGTCACACTGGAAACCTTATGTATACGTTCCAATGGGTAATGGTTATTATGTTGTGCTCTGTGCTGGAGTAAACAGCGGACTTACATTTCTCAAATTCCATTTTGATCTTTGAAAAGGTAATCCTATCTATTGAAGTTCCATCAGTATTAAGTATGTTCCTGTTGTTAATTTTACTGCTCATGAAGGCACAGGGTATAAGATCGTTATCTCTAAAACTTCTTCGAGTTCCCTTATTGTCATTTAGAGGGCCCATAAACATTTTAAAACGCATGTCTGAGTTTTATCTGATGGAATGCATCAGACTGTTACGGATTAATAGTAAGAACAAAAGATATGAAATACAGAATCACAATCACTGCTTTCTCTTCTGGTAGCGTGTTTAGTGCATTCACAAGATCACACAACAACTTGGCTGTAGTCTGGATTAGTTTGAAGCAGTAGCATAATTATTGATGCAAAATTGATCCAGAAAAAGAAAGGCTGTTCTACAAAACATCTGGCCAGATAATTATAGAAATAAATATTTTACACAAGAAAACATTATGACTCAGCTCAAGTGATTATACGACTACTGGAAACAGGGCTTTAGGACTACTTATTAAGTGGAACTTCATTTTAGATCAGATCTTCAACAACATAGCCCTATTGAAACACAAGAAAAAGGAAGAGTACATACTCCCCAGAGCTGGCTTATACCAGATATAATAACATTCAAACCCAATCCGAAGAAGAAAGTAAAGAACTGGAAGGAAAAAAACAAGTAGAGTGAACAGAGCAGCAGGATGGCGGGAGTATTTACTCTGAGGTGAAGATGGCACAGAATAAACAAAAAATGGCTGCCTTCAATTTCCTGCATATAATTTCCTGTATGTCACTTCCTGTGTATTTTCATTGGTTTCCGTCTCAATCGCAGAGTCTTTGCCCCAAGTTTAAATCTATGGGAAATAAGAAATACATCTGGAAAGAATTATCTGAAGATAAAAACAATCGTAGTTCTCAAATAGTACACACCAAAGGGTGAAAGACCAAGTAGAATACATTTAATCAATCAATCAATATAATCTTTATTCGGATATAAAAAAATATCCATAAAAGCACAGAGCAAAATACCAGCAAAAAATGTACATATTAAAAACATTACATGGTTAAAACAGTAGACGCATGGCTTAAAACAATGGATACACAGGGACCTATACATTGTGCAAAACAACGCAACAAATTCATCATAGACTTGTGATTAAATCAGGGCCAATAACAAGGTGTTTCATAGAATGTAGCAGCATAATGTAGTAAAGTGTAAAAGATTTAACAGAATAGCAGCAGAGTATTATCAAGACACAATCAAATATAAGCAGCATAATACATTAAAATGCATCAAATTGAACTATAAAGTTAGAACCATGAAGTGAGTTACAACACTTTTGAGGGCATCAACCAAGGACCAGATTCGTGTTCCTTATCAACATAAAAGCAAAAATTTAAAGGGTGCAATCCGGTCTGCTTATAAAGTGCTCATGGAGGTGCGTGAACGAATGGCCATTTTCAAAAAAGTGCCAACGCGGAAAGTTAAATTTTCCCCGTTAAGTTTAAGGATATCCCTGTAGGAATACATTTAAGTAAAAAGGTTCTCTAGATAAGAAGGTGTGATGCAATCCCTGTGTGTCCCTTTTCTCATAAGCCACTATAATCTTCCTTTTTATATGGTTGATCTGTCTGTTTTGATGCACCAATGTAGTTACTATTTTTAGTTAGTTTTCAATGCTGTGAAACTGAATTCTCTTCTGGTAACCATAGTACTTTATAAATAAATACAATACAAACACAATTGAAACATCCTTAATAGAAAAAATAAATCCTATCTGCTTATTAGGGACAAAGGTCCATATTGATAACACTCAGCCCGATTCACAAGGGTAAACTTAGACCAAAAGTCTAACTTTACTATTTTTTGGTATTCACAAAGGGACTTACGAGTAGTACCTTTACGCCTGTGGAGGTTCCGTACTCAGGGACGAACCTCCACCTGTGTGCAGAACCTTCACTCTCGGGGTGGACCACAACACAGTTAAATAACAGGGCAAATATTGGTGTATGCTGCAACACATATGCCTAGATTAGCACATCATGAGATATAAAACATCTAGTTGTACAACCAACATAGTACAAAATGCCTCCCTTAAAAATGAAAACAGCTGTATGCAGGCACTAGCTGTTATGCATGTGTAGGACATGTGCATGTAGGTAACAGTAGAGTATGACAACATGTTACTAAACATTGGATTACACAATGAGTGAGGGACACTTGTTACTTGGAGGTGAAAAAACAAAATCTGTTGAACAAATGTGATGGGAGTAGGACCAGTTAGCTATTAAGGAGTGTATTGGAGGGGTTATTATGATGGCCAACACACACCTCTACAACAGTTTAGAGATATCAAGTAAGATACAATACCATAAATATAATCATATGACCATTCAAGAGGCAACAAGAACATCACATGCATATTTGTTACATCTCTTCTTCAGTTGTACATTTAATAATTACTTATCTGTCATGTAATGTCTTCCACAATCAGTTCAAATGTGAATGTTATACGAAAGTCAAAACCTCTAATCAAATCTTAGATTGCCAAGTTCCTCCCAAACACTACACACACACACACACACACACGTGTCTGTGCTTACCGACCCCCCACCCCACCCACCCAGCACCCCCAGAATGTCATTAGCCCAACAGCCAATCACAGCCTGGCTGCATAATAAAATATGAGCAGCCACAAACCCTTTCAGACCTTAAAACATGTTGCTGAAAGTGTTTGTCGGTTTGCCCCTTGTAATGAGAGAGAATGATTTGAGGAGGAGGAGAGCTTAACAGATCTTCAGACAAAGGATCATCTTTGGGATGTTCAGCCAAGATATTACCTCCAATCTCCGTTTTCCATCTGATGTCACCTTGGACATGGTTTCTGAATGGGAGCAGGATCTTTATTCAGCTACATGCCACTCCCATACTTTCCCAGCCTATGTCAAGATCCTAGTAGCTCTACATGTCTTTGCTACTGGGTCATTCCAGAGGATGTCCAGTGACATTGTAGGCATTTCTCAGGCAAGCCAGTCCTGATGCTTGCGTCAGGTTCTGCGGCGCATAATTAGGAGCGTGCATTTCTACATAGGTATGCCACATACACTGACAGGAAGGCATTGGGCTGCTAAGGATTTCTACCTCTTTTCCCACTTTCCGTGTGTGGTAGGTGCATTTGATTGTGCTAGTGGCACTACAGCTACCTCGCCACAATGCACACATATTCCGCAACAGACAGTGCTGGCACTTGATCAATGTGCAGGGTGTGTGAGATGCCTGTGGCTGCTTTACTGCGTATGCAGTGTTCCCAGGCAGTGCACATGACAGCTATATACTCAGCAGGTCACCTTTTGCCCGGCAGCTGGCAGTGGAAGAATCTTTGGCAGCATGTGGCTTCTGGGTAAGTATTCAAGCACCATACAAGTCTGATATGTGTAAATGTTGTTTGAATATCCACAACCATTACGAATGACTAATTCTCATGACACATGCATGACCCTAACAGACACTGCATGTACCATTCCATACATTCTGAATACTAAAAATGCAAGAGAGACATGTACAAATATTTCCTCGTTTTCCTTCTCAGGTGATGCTGCATATGCACTCTCTCCTCATACCATACAGATGTGCAATCACTACCTCAGCATAGGTACAATAGGGCACACATTCGTACACGAGTCATAGTACAGTGCACTTTTGATTTCCTAAAGTCGTGATTCAGATGTCTTGACCACATGGGGGAGGGGGTGCTGCTGTGCTCCCCTGGTATTTGTTTGCAAGATAATAGTAGCCTGTTGTGTCCTGCATAACGTTGCAATACGTCAAGGCTTACACATACCTCTGAACCCTCACCAAGCTCTGAATTCAGGGAACTGGGCCATTGTCCCTAACAGAGGACAGGGTATGCAGGTGCATGACCAGCTGGTTAACACTTTTTTCTCTTGAGCCACCAGTTGTGTTACAGCCTTTATGTGGTTTCACAGTCTGTTGTCAATGATGATTGGTGGACATTTAACACTCCGTCTATAAATTCCATCCTGAGACTACTCTGTAGACCATACATAATGTATGTAAACAAAAGCTGTTGTCAAGAGTCAAAATATAGGCCATGCAGCACACTTCTAATTATAGTAATTAGTGTGGGCAAAGCCTCAAAGGACTCCATTGCCCTAGGAGAGTAAATGTCACTGCATGTGTGAGATGACAGTGGACATCTTAAAGTGTGTCTTCACCAAATGTCACAATGAGTCATGTCTCTGTCTAGAGGGAGTGAGGATTTGCATTTTGTACAAAATGGAAAGCTACAAGTATTTGTGAAATAGTTGAGATTACAAATAAAGATAAGAGGTGTCATCTTTTGAATTTTGGGTTACACATACTACAAACAACCATTCCTTCCCTATGGTTTATATGTGCAATGCTGTGTGGCACAGAGTACATTTTACAAAGGTCCTTACTAACAATATTACATGGGAGTGACAGGCAGTGATGACAATTATTGGTCTACTCACTGTACATTTTGGGGACAACTAAAATGTAACAAACTACATACTGTTAATTACATTTTGAACTTAATGTCAGCGTTGGAGACACAGTAGTCCATGGTGCAGACCTAGTGAGGTTAGGAATGTTTAAAACTTAGTAGGCATGATCTACTGTTTAACAACATGATGGGTATCATGATGCCGTACTGACATACGACACACATTAAATCTCTTAGGTGCATATGTGATGTACCCAGACAGAACTGAAAGCATTATGGTAAGTATCTGTGTGGAGTTATGTTTAGGACATTAAAAACATGTATGTACAGGTAGAGTAATATATATTGTATATGTGTGTGCGCCTGCTCGTGTGACACTATAGCTGTGTGTCTGTTACTATGGTGCAAGTGTACCTGTGTAATAACCTGGATTGTCTCTGCTCAGAAAGTGACTCCTTCATGTGCCCAACTAAAAAGTAGAAGGTAAATTGGATGTGTGTTTGATGCTGAAAGCATCGCACATACTAATGAAGTCTAATGTGCATCTATTATTATATGTAACTGTCTCATGGACTTCCAGGAAGCATGATACATATTTGACAAGGAGTGAATGGCACTGTTTAAGATGTAAATGGTGAACTAAAACATCTTGCATTTAATATCCTGTATGTCACTTCTGAGTTACTGTCATTGATTTCTGGCCTGATCCCGAAGTCTCTGCCCCGTGTGCGGAGATCCCGCTCAGCACTGAAGGCAGAGGTTCCGCACTCAGGGCAAAGACTCCACGATTGGAGCAGCAGGCACCACATGTAAATCTAGCACGTTGTTGGATACTTATTGCTTTTATATCGCCGTGTTTTAAAATTTATCATTTAATGTTGGCCATGCACAGTTGATTTGTTTACTGAATAACTGGGGGCATCATTATTTCGTATTGTTTGCTAGAATTTACTTGAGCAGACTGAGGCATCTCTCCGGTCCACCACGGTCTCTGCACATGACCGATTGAGTGGAGAGAGGAAGCCTAGTCGAGAGGGCCACTCATGGGCGCCATTTTGGGGCGGTTAGCGCGCTAGTGCTCCTAGGCCTACTGGGCATAAATCTACCGCGTTTGCGGACGCGCAGCGGAGCAGCAGGCACCACATGTAAATCTAGCACGTTGTTGGATACTTATTGCTTTTATATCGCTGTGTTTTAAAATTTATCATTTAATGTTGGCCATGCACAGTTGATTTGTTTACTGAATAACTGGGGGCATCATTATTTCGTATTGTTTGCTAGAATTTACCTGAGCAGACTGAGGCATCTCTCCGGTCCACCACGGTCTCTGCACATGACCGATTGAGTGGAGAGAGGAAGCCTAATCGAGAGGGCCACTCATGGGCACCATTTTAGGGCGGTTAGCTCTCTAGTGCTCCTAGGCCTACTGGGCATAAATCTACCGCGTTTGCGGACGCGTGCAGCGGGCGCGCCGCTGGCACGCCGAAGGCGCGCCTAAAGCAAGCCAGTCTGCGCCCGTCCGCGCCTGGACGTTGCCAGCTGGCAGGAAACGTTGCTCTTGTCATTCAGGTATATCAATGCCTCCTCTAACTTATTCAAGGGAGGTGCTACTGGATTTAGAGATTAATGCGATTAGCCTTGAATGTGAAGGCAGACTCCGTTTGGATAATGGAGTCCAAACAAGTGTTTGTCCACATTGTAACTGGGCCATAGTTCAGCCTCAGAGAAAAGCAGTTCCTCATCGTCCTTTTCTACCAGGTCAGCGAACAACCAACGAACAGATTCTCAGGGAGGGAAAGCAAAATGAAAGGGGGCAAGTAGCTACCTTTCAAGGCCTGTACATTAATGCTAGATCTATCTCTAAACACGCCACAGAAATCTGGGATCTGCTAGATGACTGGAAACCAGATATTTGCTTTTTTACAGAGACGTGGCTACATATGCACTCATCTCCCTCTATAGCCATCGCCTTCCCTGCTGAATACACGGTAGTGAGATTGGACAGAGTAGGCAAGAGGGGAGGAGGTTTGGCTATAGCTACCCGCCCAACCCTGCACATAAAAATGTTAGTCACCATTCTATCTCCCAGTATGGAATTGATGGTATTCTCAATGGAGCCCACCCAAGGCATCAAGGTGATGGGTGCTGTAGTCTACCACCCCCCGGGAGAAAGCAAGAAATCCTTTTGTGCCTCATTATTGGAAATGCTTGCCCCATATGCCATGCAAGCAGATCATTTTTTTCTCGTAGGGGATTTTAATCACCATTTAGACACTATTTCCAACACAGACTCTGCAGATTTGTTAGCACCGATGGAATCGCTAGACCTCTCTCCCAGAATCTGTAGTCTGACACACATAGCGGGACATACGCTTGATAACATCTTCACGAACATGCAAGATCTTATAATAGAACCCCCTCAAGCATTAAGTTGGACTGACCATCTGGCTCTGGGTTTCTCTTTCACTACCCCTAAACGACCACCCCAGCCTCAAGGACGTAGGAGTTCCCGCAGATTATGGAGGAAAGTTACTCCAAAAGCATTTAGCGCGGTATTTTCTCCCCCGTCATTTAGCGACTGCAATGACAGCAACACAGCCCTGAATAGGTTGGAGACAGCGATAACAGCAGCCTTTGACACTATTGCCCTGATTAAGGTAGCTACCATCCGTGACAGGATCGCCCCAGCTCCATGGTACTCAGAAAGCTTGAAGGCTGAAAAAGCCTCTTGTAGAGTCAGAGAACGTAAATGGAGAAAATCAAAATCAGAGGAAGACAAGCGGGCTTATAACGTAGTACATAGGATTTACCTCAAGAATTGTAATATAGCCAGTAGAACATATTTAGCCACTCGAATTGCCGATGCTAAGTGCTCCTCTAAAGAGCTATTTAGGATCCTCAAGGAGTTTACTGCTCCTAGAGCTAACAACTCTTCCTGTCCTCCTACGCAGGGGTTGTGTGATGAGTTAGCCACGCACTTTAGACAGAAGATTGATAAATTCTATGACTCCTTTGAGCAGGAAGAGGAGATTAGGGCAGTAACAGCTTCCTCGGACAATCCTTTCTCTCCCAGATTAGAGATTTTCACAGCCACCACTTCTGAGCAAGTTTTATCCCTGCTGGTACACACCAAGGGGTCGATTCCGATCTCGGCCGGTAGGGCACCGAATCGGATTAACCGGATCCGATTCGGAGCCCTCTTTCCCGACCGATTCGTACGTGCGTCCGGCCGAGCGAGTACGATGCGAGCGCACGCGAAATCGCCGACCGACTCGTACGCGGGTCCGATCCGCTCCGACCGACTCGCACAGACACGACTCGCACCGCGCAATGGAGACGTTCCCTGGCCGGGCAAGTACGATGCGCACCGCGAGCAGTCCGACCGACTCACGCCGTCCGGCTCGAAAGAGCAGTCAGAGCCGCATTTTGGGCGTCCGTGTCGGACCCCCATGTACGCCTAGCTGTGCTAGTCGCACACATGGGGGACCCATGGGTCCCCCCTACCTGTGCATGTACGCCGTGAGTTGCTTCGAGGCGTACCCGCTGTAGGGGGCACCCTTGTTCGCCTCGCACCCATTAAGTCAATGGGAGCCCGCGTACGCCTTGTACGTCCGGCTCCCATTGACTTCAATGGGAGTCCGACCGACTCGAGTCCGATTGCATGCGTGCGCATCGTACTCGTTCGGTTGGACTGCCAGGGTCCGATTCGGTCGGAAATCTCTCCGGGTCCGGCACAGTCGGAGAGATTTCCGGCCCGAATCGGAATCGGCCCCTAAGTCAGGATCCCCGTTAGATGTGGCTCCCCCCCACATCATTTCAGATCTGGCACCGGTGCTGTCCAATCCAATTATGGAAATTTGCAATCTGTCATTAGATACTTCCTCCTTTACTTCGAAATGGAAGAAGGCCTATATCAAGCCACTGCCCAAGAAAGCATCAGTGGACCCCGCTGATTTACAAAATTATAGACCCATCTCGCTTCTTCCTTGCTGCTCAAAAATCATGGAAACCTTGATTAACCGACAACTTTCAGACTATCTGGAACAGCATAATCTGCTCGACCCTTCGCAGTCGGGTTTCCGTGCTTGTCACAGCACCGAGTCCGCCTTGACGGAGGTGACAGACTCGATTAGGATGCTGTTGGACGAGGGAACACCTACGATGTTAGTCCTCCTAGTTCTGTCGGCAGTCTTTGACACCATCTCTCACAGAATCCTTCTGGATAAGCTGCGAGAGATTGGTGTCAGAGGAATGGCATTAGAGTGGATGCATAGTTTTCTGTCCGACAGATCGCAATGTGTACAATTGGACACATTTGTGTCCCAGACTACAATTGTGGACAAGGGGTACCACAGGGTTCCATCTTAAGTCCCACCTTGTTCAATATCTATGTGTCCTCCTGGCCGCCATTATTAGATCTTGCGGGTTCCAAACTATCTCTTATGCGGACGACACTCAGGTGATAGTCCCCATAGAGAAGGACCCGGGCGACCAGAGAAAGATTTAAGATCTGCATGTTAAAAATAGCCACATGGATGAGCAAGAACTTCCTACAGCTTTACTTCAATAAAACAGAGATCTTACTGTTTGGGAAAGCTGAGGAATTATGGACTGAGGAGTGGTGGCCGTTGGAACTAGGAGAAGCTCCCATACCAAAAAAATGGGCAAAGAACTTGGGCATTGTAATCGATAACAGACTCTCTATGGAGGAGCATGTCAAGTCCCTATCAGGCAAGTGCTTTGGTTTGATGCGCATGCTTAGGAAGATCTTCCCTTGAATTCCGCTCTCTACCAGAAGGGTCCTGATACAGGCGCTTCTAGTCAGTAGACTGGATTATGGAAATTCTCTACTGGTGGGGATCAGGGAAGATTTATTGTCAAGGCTGCAAGTCGTCCAAAATACAGCGGCACGCCTGGCCTTGAACAAGCCCGCACGAACTCCATCTCTACCTCTGTTGCGAGAGTTGCACTGGCTCCCCATAAGGAAAAGAGCAGTTTTCAAACTTCTATGCCTGGTGTTTAAATCTCTCCATGGGCTAGGCCCAGAATACCTAACAAAGAAACTGGAATGGTATATCCCGGTACGCCAGTTGAGATCTAGCGGCCATAAGCTTCTTTGCACACGGAGAATCAGGAAAGTTAAGATGGGTGGCTGTGCCTTTTCCCATCTAGCCCCCAGTTACTGGAACAGTCTGCCAGAGGATCTTCGGGCATGTTCCAGTCTGGCTCTCTTTAAGAAACATCTTAAAACCTGGCTGTTTTAATGAGCATTTTTCCATACTAGGTTGTCTGCTACCCAGGCGCTGAGAGATCCCCTTGGGGATGATTCGCGCGCCCTACAAATAATAATAATAATTGGGTTAGAAACCAATGAAAATACACAGGAAGTGACATACAGGAAATTGCTTGCAGGAAGTTCAAGGCAGCCATTTTGTGTTCATTCTGTACCATCCTCACCTCAGAGCAACATCCTCCCCCATCCTGATGCTCTTTTCATCTATCCTTCCCCAACATGGCTGAGGGACATGATGACAAGGCACCCCCCTTTAGTGAGTCTGAATTGAACATCCTTACTTACCTTTATAGGGGCTCATACAGCCATCTGAGTAATGCAGCACACACGCAACTCTGGTGTGATATAGCTACACACAGCAGTGCAGTGGGTGTGTACCAGCGATACGGGCAAGATGTGCCGCCAGCGAAGGCCCAGGACATCATTGGTGTGTCCTCCCAGCCACATTCACAATAACTCCGCATGAGCTCACTGTACAGGAGTGTCCTGAAGACAGCCTGGCCAACCCTCCATGCTCAGCTGGAGATCTTTGAGCAGCAGAGAGCTGGTAAGGACATGAACTGCATTATGTGTCTTGAAGTATGATGTGATTGGTGAGAGAGATGTACCATCATGCGTTGTTTGTCCCCTTTCACTTTATCGGAGTAATGGCTGCAAATATTATAAGGTCTATGCACCAGGGGAGTTATTGTAATGCTGTTTTCTGAAGGAATTCTGTGACTTGTAGTTTTCAGAACACAAATGGGTAGATTTTCATTGCAGTTGCATTTTTAAGATAAAATGCACTTGCCTAATCATGACTACTGAGGCCTTATAACTGCTGTATGCTATGGTGAATGTTAGTATTTATGTGTTATATGATGCATGCTTTGTGTGCGTTTGTCATAACTACTGTTTTTTGTAAAATAAAAGGGTGACATTGTGTCACTTGTCTCACTCAAAATGATACCCAGGCCTCGAAAAATCCTAAAAATGTTACTAGACCTGCAGGTCTAGTGACTTAAATAACCTACTCGACCTAATTATAATGCTCTTGACCCATAAACTGGTTTCAAATTATGTGATCCTGGGCAAGTATTTTAATTCACTGAGACACCATTTTCTTCTTTATCACACATGAAAGCACCTTCAAATACGCGAGTTCAGCATGTCTGCTGTACAAAAAAACTCTTTTGTTTGATTTAATAGACTAAACGTTTGCTCCATTATATAATACAAATCTAGCGACATATAGGATACACATGACTTGCCTCAGTTCATTAACCGCATTGTCATCAGTGCGGGGGCAGGAATGTTTCTCAAATCATGTTTAAAAACTGTCACTTTTAACAAACACATAACTAAAGCATAAAGTAGCAGCACACTGTCATTTGCAATCAGCAGATTTTACATTGAAATGGCCACAGAATTTCCCACCGACATGTGGTTTTAAAACTATATTGTGTACAATGTCTGGAAATCGAGTTTCTGCAAATATTTGTCATTTGTACATCACCAAGTAAAGTGTTCTGATTTGTTTTGCTCCTATATAAATCTTTGTTTGCATCATACTTCTGAATAACAAAAAAAAGTTCTTTCATAATTCCTGATATATTTTGAAATACTTGTACTATTCATTTACAAGCTGTTTAAATGTTGTGTTAGAAAAAAAACTGACATTTTACAGCCTTTTGTTTCACAGTTATTGTCAGATAACTCACTTGACAAAAAGCACTAACTATAATAGGAGAAAGAAAATTAAACACCATTTTCCAGGAACAGATAAGCAACAATTAGTAAAAAGACAAACTGACATTTGACCACTGTCCTTGAACAGAGAGCAAATGTGTCAAGACAAAAACAAGATTAAAAGGGGTCTTTATTGCGACGAGTAAATACTAAAAATAGCTTGACCTGATAAAATCTCGCTTGCTATTGCGAGTGAGCGAGTGGATTTTTCAAGGCCTGAGTACATATCCGATGTGTACTAAATGGACAAATATTCTCAACAGTGGCATGCATGTAATTTCCAATTTGTATGTAGCTGTACTGAGTAAGTTTAGGAAAGTGACCCTTTTGACATGGTTACTAAGGGCTGTAGCATGAATTGTGCCACCCTAAGGGGCTCCTCACCAAACTCTTGCGAACTGCCACTGCAGCCTGTGTCTCTTGGTGCAGAGAAAAATAAAGAGTTGACATGGCACACTCCCCTGTGTGCCATGCCTTCAAAACAATGATTGTTGTTTAGGTTAGTCACCCCTACAGCAGGCCTTTCAGCCCTAAGCGTGTTCCGGCGTGTTCCGGCAGTGGGTGCTCCCAGGGTTCACACACAATGAGACATGGCCCAATCACTGGTATAGCACGTACCTATCTGGTGGTTTCACCCAGGAACCACCTAGTGTAAGGTAACTATTCCGAAAATGCGATAGGTTTGTGCCCAGGTAAATACGTAAACTCCTAGGGTAAGGAAATCCCAAATTCTGGTATAACGTTGTGGAGTCAGGAAGTAGAATACTGCGTTTTAGTTTTTTCTTCTTTATTCCAAAACAAGTGACCACAAGAACAGCCGACACGTGTTTCGCCCAAACGGCCAACAGGCCAAGGGCTTTTTCAAGGCAAGTTGTGCCAGCTTCTGAATATAAGGGTTTAGAATTTTAAGGTCGTCATCGATTAGGTATGAGAAGCATCCCAGAAGGGGATGCGTGCTGCGGTCTCTGCGGTCCAGTCACCCTAGACAAGTTTCTGACCCCCAGAGGTGAGAGCCTTTGTTCTCGAAGGTCAGGAACAAAGCCTGCTCTGGGCAGAGGTATCCACACCTCCTCCAAGTAGGAACTGCATTCCAGGGCGGGAAGCTTCAAAGGCCCTGTCGCCTTTGTTATGCGACCAAGGTCTCTCCAGATAGTGGAGATGCCCACCCCCAGGTCCGGACCCCACTTTTTGGTGGCAAGACAGGCAGGAAAATTAGTAAGATTAGGAGGTGTGCCCACATCAAGCCAGCACCACCCTTAAGGTGGACTAGCTGATGTGGACCCGACTTTTCAGATTCCTCCATCTTGTTTTGGACGGAATTAGCATTCTAGGGTCAGAGGTATGCCTACTTCCCACAGGAAGTGATCATATAGAGGGTGTAGACACCCTAAAGGTAGGCACCCCATTGGCTACTGCCTGTCACTCCCTTTAAATGCCCCTAAATTGAGTATTTAAGTGCCACCCCTGAACCCAAGAATAACAGAGTGACTCGCCCTGCAAGCTGGAGACCTACCAAAGCCTTGGGTAGCAAGCCAACACTTCAAAAATTGGCTACAGTCTCCCTTGGAGTTAAAGCTACTCCCCTGCAGTGGCAGGCACCGGCAAGCAGAGTCAAGTCCACCGCCTTGCAGACCCCCGGCCTGACCAACGCTGCAGATGACCAGAGGAAGGTACTCATGCTCTGGAAGATCAGATTTGTCTCACCTCCGATTGTGAAGGCACCAGGACCAACCGGAGCCGTCCAGCCCCAACCCCCAGGGTACCAGACGCTCTGCACCAAACACAAATAGTGAGAGCCCAGTCAGGTTTCCCACTGCACCATGACCAAGCAGCTATCGAGGGACATCAGCATCACTGAGACCCACTTCGTGAGTGGCCCAAATTTCCTGATTTTGCCCCTGCCAGCTGTTTGTCTCGAACCGCAAGTAGCATTTTTGCGCACCAGACGAGCCGCCCTAACTACTATGCACCTGAGCCGCCCGGCCCAGGTACCGAAGAACCAGCTGTAATAGTGAACAGGTTGGAATGTTTTACTTACCTGTGAAAATTTCTAACAAAACTACTATTTACCTTTGAACGAAGTTCTTGGTTTTGAAACATTTGTAAACAGAAGTGTTATTTTTCTAATTTATTCTTTGAGTGTGTGTCTCATTTATTGTCTCTGTGAAGAAATGCTTAGCATTACCCTCCGGTAAGCCTAACTGCTCGCCCACATTACCACAAAAGAGAGCGTTAGTATCATCTACTTTAGCCTCTGTAAGCTGATTGGGGACCCACTAGACTCTGTACATAGTGTACTTATTTTTAGTACACTATATAGAGAGCAAGATTCCTACATTGGCTGATCAGTGGTGGGGTCTAAGACTTTGCATTTGCTGATGCCACTTGGTCAATAAGTGACTACACAAGTAAATCCAAAAATTGCCTTTAGTTAAAAATGAATTTTTTTCGATTGGTTGATTTTTTCCCAAATTCTGAAAATTAACTGTTAGGGCTTTGTTAAGTCCCTGAAGTTTAAAACTTTTCCGAATTTAAAACTTACTGTAGTTAGGACTGAAAAACTTGCATTAGGATTTTTTCTAGCTTTAAAATGGTCCCAACTTCAGTGTGATAATGAGTACGCCAGAGGATGTGGCTAAGGAGCTCAACCTTACCACTTATCTGTAGATTAAATACTCACAGTTAAGGACCCTCTGTAAAGGGTACAAGATAAAAATTGGTGGGGCGTGGCCAGCAACCGGCCAAGATGGCCGCAAACAGAGAGCTGCCTTAGCCACGCAAGCATAGCCCTGCAAAATCCACATTGTTGAGTGCACTCGGGAGAGTGGAACGGATCGGGTGCTTGCGGCGCCCACCGTGGCGAGTTTCCGGACCGCTTGGTGAGGAATAGACCGAGGAAACGATCCGTGGCCATGGGAGCTGGCGCGTACAAAATAGCGCCGTCCCGCTGGGCCTGATCCCCGACGAGTCTGAGGCTTCGAGTTGCGGTCTATGCGGCAGCTGGAGGCGACTACAGTGACGCGCTCGGCCGCTTGAGAGGGAGCAGCGGAGGGGGCCCCCCCGCCGGTAGTTGAAGGTGTGTCCAGGCGGAAGGAGCCTGACGAGTGGACGCGCTGCCGTCGGTGTGGCGAACCCAGCGGGTGCGCTGAGGTTATGTGAGCGGCCTGCTGGAAACTACGGTAAGCGGCCGGTTGACGGGACACGGCCGGCACTGCCAAAGTGCGGGAGCGAGGGCCCTCACCCTTGTTCATCCTCCCCCCAGCCTCCGATAGCAACAACGGCAGCAGTGGCCGCGGGCGCAGGAGATTCGTCAATGGGCGTGTCCGCGGGAGGTGTGTAGCTGGTAAGCACAATAATGTAAAATACAAGCAATGTGAAGACGCTGGCCCCCAAGAGAGCGTGGAGTGCAGAAACACAGTGCCAGATTCCCGCGAGTTGGAGGACTGCTGAGTTCACTCCACTGAGCCCCTGAAACGCATGGATAGCATTGATAGACACGCCTGGGGTGTGTAGAGCCCACGAGAAGCAGCAACGTTCGTTGGCTGGGCGGCTGCCACTGAGGGACGGTGGCGGGCCCCGGAGGTGAAAGATTGAGCCCACCAAAGTAGGAGCTATACCTGGCTGTCTTGAGGTGCCCTAATTGGAGGAGTGTTGCCTCTGGTTATCCGGAGGTGTGCCACTAAAAGGCCTTGGGACTAACGACTGGAGAGTGGCAAACGCGATCACCGGGCTGTTCCAAAGAGACGCGATCACGACATCCGGAGGCGGTGGGTGACGCTGGTACGGCGACGATATCGAGTGGCAGTCGGATGGGGCACACGAATGGAGCTGGAGCGGGCCAATCTAACCAAATCGACAAATACACCGTCAGTATGGGCCGTGAAGAGAGCGCTACAGGGGGAGCTCCGGGACAGAAAGGAGAGGACCCGGCCCAGGACCTCTCGCTGAAAGATATACTGTGTGCAATAATGGAGCTCCGAGGAACCCTGGAACCCAAATTGGACTCAGTGAAGGAGGAAGTCAACCTGCATAGGGCAGACCTTCGCAAGATGGCGGACAAGATGACCTCGGCAGAATCCAGCATTGATGGGCTACAATCTAAGACTAAACGTCTAGAGGAGCAGGTCCTGAAATTGACAAAGAACCAGACGGATATCCTGACGCAACTAGAGGATCAGGAAGGTAGATCCCGACGCAACAACATCAGGGTGGTGGGAGTGCCGGAGGGTATGGAGGGACCATTGTTGGACCACTTCCTGGAGGATCTGATCTTGAACAAATTGAAGCTGAAATGTCTCTCAAAATGTTTCTCTATCGAGAGGTCTCACCGGGCCCTGGGAACGAGGCCGCGGCCGGGGGCTCCCCCCGTACGATAATAGTGCGCTTACTCAATTACAGAGACGCTATTCTACAAACAGCGCGCCAGCAAGGGGAGCTACAGCACGAAAATGCTACGACCTGATTTTTCCCCGACTTCACGCTCCAGGTGCAGCGTCAGCGACGTACCTTCGATGCGGTGAAAAGGGCCCTGCGTGATCAAAACATCAAATATATGATGCTCTTTCCAGCCAAACTGAAGATAATCGCGGAGGGCAAGACCTTCTTCTTCAACTCGCTAGAAGAGGCGAGCGACTGGCTCGATGGCTGGAGAACGATTGGGCGGAAAGGCGGCAGGAGCCAACACCATGTCCCTAGGGAGTGGGATGGAGACCAGGAAAAAGAGGACCAGGAACTCGACAACCCAACGCAGCGGCATTGACCAGATACGTGACCAGTTCCGGGGTATCATGTCTGCAATAAAGTGACTGGGCTTTAAGGGGTGGGGGAGCGGGGGCTACATTGAAGTCGCTGTTACACTGAGGCTTTGAAGAGCTGCTGCAGAGACTATGCCGCTGGGGGAGCTGGCAGCTGCTGGACTAGAGACACATGCACAGTGGTGCACTCAAAGAGAACTGGGGCATTGTCTATCCGAGTGCTACGTGAGATATCATGTGGCTGGAGGCTGACACGTACCTCTCACTGTTTGTTACCATTACACAGTTCGGGCGACAGGCACTCTGCATTTTGGGGAGGTGGGAGGTTTTCTACTCACCGAGCAGGGTTGCAGGGAGGTGGGGTTGGGATGTTGTTTGTTCTTTGTGTTATTTCTTGTTTTGATGTTCCTAGCTCAGGACCAAATAGAATGCAATGTACATGCAGGAAAGGGGAGGGATGGGGGAGCGAAACGTGGTCTAAAGTCGGGACGGCATGGCTAAGACAGTAGAGAGTGCTACGCAGCTTAGGGCCTGGAACGTGAATGGTCTGAGGAATAAAATTAAATGCACTCTTGTCCTACAACATATTAAAAGACATACCCCAGATGTTGTAATGTTACAGGAGACACACATTAAAGGGAACAGATACAAGGCGCTGGATCGCTTTGGATATAAGCTTGTGGCTCATTCGGGGTACACATCTGACGCCAGGGGTGTGGGGATCCTGATGCGATCTGCCTGTCCGTTCGTGGTAGAAGGGGTCTGGTCCGATGACGTTGGCTGCTGTGTGGCTGTGGCGGGGAGGTGGGGGAGACGAGGTATAAAGCTCTGTTCGTTCTATGCTCCCCCCCAGGCTCCAGAAGATTGTCTTCCCAACGATCAGTAAAATCCTGGTAGGACTGCCGGAGGGCACGCTACTGGCTGGGGGCGATGCCAACGTGGTTTTGGATCCGGAGATGGATCAATCGGGTACCTCAGCGGGTCGGAGGGGAAGAGAGTCTCCTACCAGGCTTTCTGGCCGCTATGGGCCTAGTTGACATCTGGCGAGCGCAGAATCCCCAACGACAACAGTATACTTACTACTCAGCGCGTAATGGCTCGTTCTCGAGAATTGACTATTTGTTCACGCAGGGTGATCGGGTGGGAGAATTTCTAGAACCCACACATATGGCTCGGGGTATCTCAGACCACTCCCCTGTGGGTGTCGCAGTTCAGGGGCCACAGGTTAACAAGGGGGCGTTCCCGAAGATAGATCCGTGGAGATTGAGAGATCCAGTGTTGAGGGATAAAGTGCAGGAGGGAATGGAATTGTATTTTCAGGAAAATACTGGCTCGGTAGATTCACACCGTACGCTTTGGGAGGCTTACAAAACAGTGGTGAGGGGCCAAGCACAAGCACTCATAGGAGGTCAAAAGAAGGAAGAGGCGAGACATGTGAGATCCCTAGAGCAAGAGGTACTTCTGTTGGAGAAGGAAGCGACAGTGCGGGGAGACGTGGACCTGCGACACGCATTGGCCCTGCGTCAGTACAAATTGCGAGCGGCGGCTGAGGGGGCGGCACGGGCATATGCTCTGGCAGTGCAACATCGACTATATGACGTTGGGGACAAGGCGTCCAGGCTGTTAGCCTGGCTTGAGAAGCGTGATAGGGAGAGGTCGTGGGTGGCATCTGTCCGGGACAGCGAGGGCATTCTTCGAGCAGCCAGCGTCGACGTGGCGGAAGCGTTTGCCTCATACTATGAGGGGGTTTACTCATCAGTCAGTACGAGATCTGAAAGCGAGTGTGTGGAATTCCTAAGGGACTTCTCTTTGCCTGTAGTGTCAGAGGAAGACAAGGCGGCTTTAGAGGCCGAAATCACGGAGGACGAACTGTTGTTGGCATTGGGATCCTTGAAGGTAGGAAAGGCGGTGGGCCCTATTGGGCTTCCGGTGGAGTTATTCAAGGGCCTGGCCTCCAGAATAGAACCACCACTACAAAGTATGCTGCAAGAGGCGCAAAAAGAGGGCCAGCTACCAGTCGATCAGAGAATGGCCACTATCGTGGTGATACATAAACCGGGGAGGCCCCCTGATCGGTGCAGCTCGTACAGGACGATCTCTCTCCTCAATGTTGAGGTCAAAGTCCTGGCTAAGCCCCTAGCAAATAGGTTGCTACCGATTATCACTAACTTAGTTCATAGGGATCAATCGGGCTTTATGCCCCATAGGAGTACCCGGCACAACCTGCGCAGGTTGTATGGAGTGAAGCACACAACAAGAGACCCCTCGGGTCTGCAAACAGCACTTATGGCGGTTGATGCATCCATGGCCTTCGATAGCATTGAATGGCCATACTTGTTTGCCGTGCTAGCGAAGCTGGGATTTGGCCCTAACTTTTGCAAGTGGGTGAGACTTCTCTATCAAGAGCCAATGGCCCAAGTGCGAGTCAATGGGGTGCTTTCACGGCAATTCTGCTTGCAGAGGGGCACGAGACAGGGGTGCCCTCTATCTCCCTTGTTATTTGCTTTGGCACTGGAGCAGTTGGCACACTGGATTAGGAGGGATCCTATGATATGGGGTATTGAGGCACCGGGTGGTTGGGAAGATCGCATATCGTTATATGCCGATGACATCTTGTTGTATCTCGCGAGGCCTTACCATTCTATTGCTAGAGTCTTCATTTGTTTGACCTCTTTGGGAGCTACTCGGGGTATTCCATAAATTGGGCTAAATTGGTTGTGTTCCCGCTTGCGGGCCCCTCCCCGCGATTGCCGAGGCAGTGCACGGCGCCTATAGTTTGAGGGATTCAAATACTTGGGGATTCAGATTGTGCGGAATCAACAGCTGTTCCTAGATAGAAACCTTACCCCTCAGTTAGAAAGACTTCATAGTGATGTGCAGCATTGGCAAACCCTACCACTGTCCCTGGCGGGCAGGGCAGCCCTCTTCAAGATGATGGCCCTGCCGCATCTGTTGTACATTCTGCAAAACACCCCTTATCCTGTCCCACCGACGTTTTTAAAAAGATTGCCCAGGATACTCGGGAATTGTAATGCAGGCAGGTACTCCCAGGATAGCACTGCACAAGTTACAAAGAGGGGTATACGACGGCGGCCTGGCGATACCAGATGTTCGACTTTATTACTGGGCATCGCAACTGTTGGTAGTCAATGACTGGGTGTATAAGGATAGAGACAAGCCAGCGTACAGGGTAGACCGAGACGCGAGGCCGGCAGGCAACTGCGAGCCGCTGCTGTACACGTGAAAAAAGGATCCTAGCTGGCCTCCGCACACAGCGGTGGTGGTGGCTTGCTGGAGGGAGGCAAATCGGGCGTTGGGGTGGCAGAACAAATTAACCAGTAGAACGCCACTATGGTTTAGTGTTAAGTTGAAAGAAGTGGCCTCACTTCAAGGGTTTACAGGCTGGAAAAACATAGGAATAGATCGATTGGAGGATGTCTGGAGAGAAGGGGCCCCACTCCCGTTTGAGGACCTACAGCGGGAATTTGAACTGGCTGAGGCCCAGAGATTTAACTATCTGAGGCTCAGGCATGCCCTGTTGACGCAGCTACGAGGCGAGACCTCCCTGCCTGACTACTCCCCCCTTGAAGACAGATTACTGATAGATCCTATCCCCGAGAAAGCAACTTCAACAATATACCGAAAACTAATGAATAACTTACCCAATCAACTAGTGGCCTTACGCGCAGCTTGGACAGACGACCTGGGTAACATAGAGGATGAGGAGTGGCAAGAGGCACTCCAGGGCCCGAGGGAGATAGCAATACGAATGCGCTTCCGGTTAATCCAGCTCCGGATTTTGCATTGCTCTTACTACCCTACGACACTCTTACATAAGATTGGCAGGGCGCCGTCACCACAGTGCATCCGAGGTTGCCAGGGTGAGGGCACTTTCCTTCATGTGTTGTGGGAATGCCCTAGGATAATGCAGTTTTGGCGTAAGGGTCACAGCAATAATGATCAGGGTGGTGGGTACCGACGTACCACTTGACACAAAGTGGCTCCTGCTTATAATTAGGGGGGAGACAGTTTGGTCCAAATATGTCACTATCTGGCTTACACTGGCAGCGGGTGTCGCGAAACGCAATATTGCGAAGGGTTGGGGGCGACACACATCCCTTTGGTTGCGGATTGGGAGAAGGACATGGACTGGTGTCAAAGAGCAGAGGAAACAGTATATAAAAACAGGGGGTGTGTAAAGAAATGGGAAAAAGTGTGGGCGCCATGGCGAACTTATAGAGGGTCACTGGAGAGCCCAGCTGTATCCGCGGAGGATCAAGTCGACCAGTGTGTGGTGCTCCTTCAGCGTTGACGTTGTCACATTTACAGTATGTTTCCTCCCCACCCTATCCTCTGTTATCCTCATCTGTGTAAACAAATCTCCAATGTGCATGCTTTGGAAAATGTTATTATACGGTCTATTGAGCTTGTTCAATAAAAAGAATTAAAAAAAAAAAGATAAAAATTGGCTCACACCCTACCACTGCAACACTTCAAAAGCTGTTGGCAGAGTATAAGCTGGCCCATACTGCGGATAAAGCCACCGACCCTGAAGATCAAGGTAGAGTGAGTGAGGAGTATGATCCAAACTTCCTCCACTCGAAGGAGATGTTGTGGTACCTGTAACCGGCAACCGACCCAATGTGCCAAAGGACCCTGCCTCTAGCAATGATGGCTCAGGTCGCTCAAGGTACAATGAAGAACTCTCCGAAGAGGAGGTTCTTCTTGAAAGATTGGCCCACAGAATAGCCCTGGAGGACAGGATGGTGGCCATAGGAAGGGAATGGGCAGACTTGGGTTTAGCACCCCTGAATGGCGGCAGCAACATAATACCTTGGGACATCGAGGAAACCTTTGACACTAAAATCGCCAAAGGGATTGTCCCAAAATATGTTGAGGGTGATGATATCACCAAATGGTTTACAGCTTTCGAGAGAGGCTGTAGAATGAGGAGGCTTAACCAGAAGTATTGGGGCTCTCTACTTTTGGAACTGTTCTCTGGTAAGTGCAGGAATAGACTCCTGACACTGAACGAGGCAGATACTGAGTCCTATGACCACATGAAGAGTACCCTGATCGAGGGCTTTGGACTCACCACTGAAGAGTATAGAATTAAGTTCAGGGGGACTCAGAAAACCCTGAGTCAGTTGTGGGTTGATTTTGTAGATTTTTCAGTAAAGACACTAGGTGGTTGGTTGAAGGAAAGCCAGGTGCAAGACTATGATGGGCTGTATGATTTGATTATGAAAGAACATCTGTTGAGTTACTGTGTTTCCAAAACGTTTTATCAATACTTGGTAGACCTAGGTCCTACTTCTCCCCAAGAATTTGGAAAAAAGGCAGATCACTGGGTCAAGACTAGGGTGACCAGAAGTACCACTTGGTGGGGGTGACCAAAAGAAAGGGTTTACTAAACCTCTCCAGGGGAAAAGGGGAAACACCCTAAAGATAAAAGTAAAGAGTCTGCTAAAGCCCCCCAAAACCCTGCTCAGTAGGGTGGGCCCCCAAACTCTCCACAATCAAAAACTGTGTACCAAGGTAAGAATTGTGATCCCAAAAAGGCATGGTGTCACAACTGTAGACAGCTGGGACACTGAACTGGAGACTCTGCATGTCTCAAAAAGAATCCCCTCCTGCTCCTCCAGCTAGCTATGGAATAGCAAGTCTCCAGGTCGGATCCCTAGTAGGCCCTGAGCAAATCAGAGTCTACACTGAAGCTACACTAGTCTCAAAGAGTGGGGGGGATCTTGCAACATTGGCTGTTTGGCCTACCAATATGGAAAAATACAGCCCTTAATTAATGGGATCAGAGTAGAAGACCTGAGAGATGGTGCAGAGACAGAATATCGACGTCGAAATATCGTATTGCATGAACATCGACGCCGAAATATCGAATTGCATGAATATCGAGTCAAGAATATCGATTGTGTTAAATATCGAGGTAAGTTTTTTCGTTAAAAATATTGATTTTTGTGTAATGTAGAAATATCGATTTTGTAAATATCGATGGCAAATTTATAGTTGTAAATAATAGTGATTTTCTTTGTTTTTGTTTAATGTATTTTTTTAATTAATTTGGTATTAGTTATTTTATATTTTTTAATTTATTTTATTTCTGTTAAAATGTTTGTTTTTATTGTTTTTTAATTAATTTTTAGGAGCGGGATGTTGGGTGTATAGGGGATAAGGGTGGGGAGTAATTTAAAAAATGTTGTGTAAAATGTATATACTTTTCAAATTTTTGTAAAATTGTATGAGTGTGATGTTGGGTTTATAGGGGATAAGGGTGGAGAGCAATTTAAGAAGGTTGGTTAAAAATAAAAAAATGAATTTTTTTACAAACAAATAATTTTTTAAAAACCAATGTACATTTTTACATTTTTAAAAATGTTGAATTTTTGGGGTGTTAATATTTTGATGTAAATTGTATGAAATATTTTAGAAATGTTTTCTTATATTAAAAACATTTTTTTAAATGTATTTAAAAAAATATTATTTTATTTCTTTCTAATTATTTTTAGTTTAGAAAAAGTTTAAACATTGGATAATTTTGAATATTTAAAATGTTTTGTAATTTAGAATGTAATATTTTTATTATTTTGTGAGAAGGGGTGTCTCAAATTGTTAATTATAATTTTTAAAATAATTATAATTATTAATAATTTTTTATTTTACATTTTATTATTTTACATTTTCTTTGACAAATTAAAAAAAATTGTGTTACATGTTTAATTTTGTTAAAGAAATGTACATTTAAAAAAAAATAGTTTACAATTATTTGTTATTTTTCTATATTTGTAATTTTCTTATTAAGTAGTATTATTATCCAGCACTTTCCTTGAGTTTAGTTGGTTTTGGAGTTGGAATAGTAATTCATTATGGTTTATTATCCAGCACTTTCCCTGAGTTTAGTTGGTTTTGGAGTTGGAATATTAATTTAGTATGGTTTATTATCCAGCACTTTCCCTGAGTTTAGTTGGTTTTGGAGTTGGAATAGTAATTTATTATGGTTTATTATCCAGCACTTTCCCTGAGTTTAGTTGGTTTTGGAGTTGGAATAGTAATTTATTATGGCTTATTATCCAGCAATTTCCCTGAGTTTAGTTGGTTTTGTAGTTGGAATAGTAATTTTTGGGAGTTTATTATCCACCACTTTCCCTGAGTTTGGTTGGTTTTGGAGTTGGAATAGTATTTTTTGGGGGTTTATTATCCTGTACTTTCCCTGAGTTTAGTTGGTTTTGGAGTTGGAATAGTAATTTATTATGGTTTATTATCCAGCACTTTCCCTGAGTTTAGTTGGTTTTGTAGTTAGGAATAGTACTTTTTTATGGTTTAATATGTACATTGAAATAAAGGAGACGTATGTTAGTTTTTATTGTGAACATTTTTTTTTTTTATTTGTTTATTAGCATTTTCAAATTACAAACATCTCACGTTATTGAAATAGGGCATCATAGAAGTCGAATAAGTCTGAGCACGTGAGCAACCATACATAAACTAAAGTAAATTAAAAACAAAAGGAAACAGCAATCTACGAGCTTAATAATTAGGCACCAGGCTGACAATAGAACTTTCATCATCATATCATGTACAATGAACTTCAGGTCGGATCGCCCCCAGAATAGTTAACAACAGGAATTACAGCTAGTATTGCTTCAATGGCCACTCCACACAAGAGCAGCATGTCTTAAGACATAACTGCCAACTTGGTACAAGCAGTCTAGTCTGAATGACTCGCAGGATGCCCCCCCCCAATGGCGCTGCGTCGCCAGTCACCTCCGGGACAGGAGGGGTAGATATATCCGCCTGCAGTGACTTTAACCAGTCCAGAAATGGGTCCCATATATTTCTCGGCCTGGAGGCCGCAGGCAGCAGTTCCCAAAAGGTCGTCAGTTGCATGTGGCAGAATGTGACAACTGTGATCCAAGCCTTAACCGTAGGAGCCCTCCGATCCCCCCAGTGCATAGATACCCTACGTTTGGCCATCAGGAGTAACAAAGCATGCAATTTACGGTGCTCGGCCTTAGTGTTTTTAACATAGCCAAGAAGACCTATTATCGGATTCGTCTCATGAGGTGTCCCTAAAATGTCATGAATCCTATTAAATATGGCAATCCAGTAGGTGGCAATGGATGGACAACTCCAGGCCATGAGCAGAAAGGTGGCAGGAGTGTATCCACATCTCCAACATCTAGAATCTGGTTGCAATCCCATGCGGAAAAGTTGACTAGGGGTTCTGTAGAACCGGTGTATATATTTAAAGTTAATTAATCTCAATTTATAGTTGGGTGAGAGTACCTGAAGCTGGCCGCAGCAGAAGACCCACTTCTCATCAGTTACCTGCTCGTCTAGTTCTGTATTCCAGTCTTGTTGAGCCTTGGGCACAACTATGGGTGACATGGTTTGCATAGAGCTATATAACCTTGTAATGAGTCTGCGGGAGCTGGCCGTGTTTATCAATTGTTCAAGGGCTGGCAGTTGTGTAGGGGATTTCGGGAATGAGGAGTGCATTTGTCTACATGTGGCTCTAACTTTAAAATAGAGAAAAAGTCGCGAAAAGTACTTAGAGTTTTCCGCGCCAGCATCTGGCGGAGGACATAACTCATCCTCGGGGTATAAATCTGCAAACGTTTCGAGCCCCATTGATGATGCCAGTGCCACATTTCCGCCATCGCACATGACCGGGATCTGTGGATTGTAAGGCAAAGGGATTGACGGAGCGTATAATGTCTCCAGTCCAGCTCTAATGCGTAGTCGATCCCAGGCCCATCTCAGGGTCTCAACAGTGTCTATACAGTCTCTAGGTCGGCTGTATTTTTTATATACGGCTACCTGAAGGGGGGTAGGGGCTGGCATGTCCATCTCAACAGCCACGTGCAGCTGGCACGGGACTGGGTGGATCCAAAAATGTAAAAACTGTGCTTGTGCACAATATGCGTATAGTGGCATATCCGGGGCTCCCAGCCCCCCTAGTGCCAAGGGGAGGGTAAGTGTCTCCCAGCTGACGCGAGCCTGCTTCCCCGCCCAAACCAGGGAAATCATGAGAGACTGAAGGGTATTAAAAAACGACTGTGTTAATGGGAGTGGTATGTTGATGAATAGATACAAAAATTTGGGTAAAATGATCATCTTCGCTATGGCTATTCTGCCAGCGAGAGAGAGCGGTAGCTTGGTCCACAACCCAACCTTCCCCTCCAACCAGGTAATGGCGCGACCAAAGTTCAGATTCCATATTTCTTGTAAGTCGCAACTTAACCAGATGCCTAGGTATTTTACCGGGCCCTCTGTCCACTTAAGTGGGAATTCTTGATCAAAAGCCTTAGTGGCCGGCGTTAGGGGGAATAGGGTCGATTTGGCCCAGTTTATGAATATGCCTGATAGCCCGCCAAATTTCGTGAGCTCCCTAAGTAATGGTGTGAGGTTGATCTCCGGTTCTCTGATATATAGCGTCATGTCGTCTGCATACAATGAGATCAGGAGCCCCCTAGAGCTAAATCCCAATCCCCTGGCGGCGTGATGCTGACGTATTCTAGCCGCTATCGGTTCCATCGCTATAGCAAACAATAGCGGGGACAGGGGGCAGCCCTGTCGTGTCCCGCAAGAAATAGCAAATGGTTCGGAGATCAAGCCGTTCATGCACAGTCCTGCCGAGGGTCTAGTATACAGTAATTTAATTAGAGCTATGAATTTGGGGCTGAGTCCCATCCTCCCTAGGATGGTAAACAGATAGGGCCATTCTAAAGCGAACGCTTTTGTGGCATCGAGGCACGCCACAAGTGCTTTGGTCTCTGGGTTTAGATAATGTACCACTGTGAAGAAAGTACGGAGATTGTGAGCGGTAGATCTTCCGGGGATAAACCCTGATTGATCGGGTCTCACGATAATGGGGAGCAAGGGCTGTAACCTGTTGGCCAGTAATTTCGCATAGATCTTTGCATCTATGTTAATTAGGGAGAGTGGCCTGTACGAGTCCATCTCCTGACCAGGTTTCCCAGGTTTCACCAGTTTAAGGATAATCGCCTCCCGCATTGATGGAGGGAGTTCGCCAGTATCTAGAGCTTCCTGAAATACCGCCAGTAATTGAGGTGCTAAGATATCCGCGTATGCCTTATAGAATTCAGTAGTTAACCCATCAGAGCCAGGGGATTTGGCTGTTGGTAGGCTTCCAGTTACCTGCAGAACGTCATGAACAGTGAAGGGCTCGTCCCGATATTCCATATGGGCCCTGCTCAGCCACAACAGTTCAATGGACTCGAGAAAGGACAAAAGCTCTTTCGGCTCCGCGCGATGTGTGGCCGTATATAATTTGGTATAGTATTTTTGAAATTCCGCAAGTACCTCGCATGGGCCCCTAATGATCTTAGAGTTGTCGCCGAGGACTTCGGATATATAGGCAGTTGTGCGTGACGGTCTCAGCAAGTTAGCTAGGGCTTTCCCTGGTCGGTCACCCTCCCCATAACGCCTAGCTTGTGTGAATTTTCCTAGAAATTTCACCTCTCTTTGTGCCTCCTCCTCAAATTCAGATATTAACTCTCTAATTCTTGGTAATATTGTAGGGTCAGCGGCTTTGAAATAATAAGACTCCAATTCTTTAATACGGGTTTCTAAAGAGGCCAGCGTGCATCTAATAGTCTTGAGCACTCCTGCGTGTCTTGATATGCACTTACCCTGCACCACCACCTTAAACGCCTCCCACAATATCGCCTGTGTGGAAAAAGACCCAGTGTTTGTATCAAAAAAGTCTTCAATGTCCTTGTGTATCTCTTCTTTAAAGGCCTGATCGAGTAAGGCGTTAGGGGCCACCCTCCAACTGTATAATGGGGGTGGGGTGTTCGGAAGTGTCAACTGCAGTAGGCAAGGGGCATGGTCAGAGAGCGTCCTGGGGCAGTGTGCGCTATCAGAGGTCCAGGCAGCAATGTCAAGGGATACTAGCCCAAAGCCTAATCGCGACCATGCTCCGTGGTGTGTCGATACACACGTTCCCTCCAATAGCCCTGGATGCCTATCCCTCCAAATGTCAGTCAGGTCCCCCTCGTGTATCAATGCACTTAAGGCCGCACTTGCGTTTGGGTGTAGATTACGAGACATGCCTTTCCTGTCAAGTGTGTCATTTAGGACTGCATTGTAGTCCCCTCCCCATATTATCGTATCACAACCTGTAAGCTTAATGCTGGCCCACACTTGTCGAAAGAACTCAGGGCAGTCTGTGTTAGGGCCATATATGGCCGCTATCGTCATTTTTACTCCTCCCAATAGCCCACACAGTATTACGAACCTACCCTCAGGGTCTATTTGCGATTCTATTGTTGTCCAATTCAGCCCCTGCCGTATCAATATTGCCACTCCTCTAGCATAATTTTAATATATAGAGGAAAAGGTGTGACCCCAATGCTTATGATGTAATTTCACATGCGACGTGCTATTTAGGTGAGTCTCTTGCAACATACAGATATCTACACGGTGACGATTTAGGTATGCATGGACAAGTCTGGTCTTTCTGAGTTCATTCAAACCACGGACATTCCAAGTTATAAATCTAACAGTAGTCATGCCATCACAGTAGCCGAAAAATCATAACATACTTTCGTCCGCCACTTCTGTGCTAACAATAGTTGCGTTCTATGGGGGCAATTCAGCCCGTCCAACCATGTTGAGCCAGGTACCATACGTACAATAATAAGAATAGCGTTTTGTATAAAGCAGTAGATTGCATTCCTATCTAACTTAACAACTGCAACAAACCCAACCCTACCCCCACCCACACCAACCCCCCAAGTAGGTTGTGCATTAAACCCTCCCTCCCGAGAAAAAAAACCAAAACAGTGCCAAGCCTGGTGGTAGTACATGGGAACTCTCCCCTGGGGCGTGGAGTTACAGGCATACAACCCAGCCATGAGGCGGGGTGGCCGAGAAATATATACCGCCACTCAAGGTGAACACTCAGCTACATTAAACTTTAACCCCAACGTGTACCGGGATGCATAGTTAAGCCTGCCAGCTACTAGATAAACCATATCACAGCGCCTGTACAAGTGAGATATTAGAGTACATGGCAGCAAGACTTCCATCACTAACAACAAGTAACATTCAATCATTGTCACTTAGGGTCCTCTCGGGGCTCTTCTGACCCTTGGTCCCAGTGGCGCGTCTCTTCCCCCCCACATGTTTTGCGAATTTCATCGCTGATTTAGCATCCACTGCGACGCCAGGGCTGAGGAGGGGGCCAAGCCCACTGAAAACCGGGAGATCCTCGTGGGTCAGGGAGAGTGTCGGACTACACTCCCCAGACTCCCTTGCTGTGCCCGTCACCGTCCCAGCGCCAGGAGGCGCCTACATATCCCCAGCGCGAACACCGCAGCGCGGAAGTTCATCCACTGCGACGCCAGGGCTGAGGAGGGGGCCAAGCCCACTGAAAACCGGGAGATCCTCGTGGGTCAGGGAGAGTGTCGGACTACACTCCCCAGACTCCCTTGCTGTGCCCGTCACCGTCCCAGCGCCAGGAGGCGCCTACATATCCCCAGCGCGAACAACGCAGCGCGGGACGCGCGCGGGGTGCGCCCGGACGGAAGCCCGGACCAAGGGCGGACCCGTCTGTGCCCGTCAGGGGCCGAATGAGGCCGGGCTGGGCTAGCCCTCTAAAGCCTCATAGCCTTATAGCTGATTCGCATTTGGACTAAGGACTAAGGATTACCTGTTTAAGTAAGCACCCTGAATTGTATGTTTGCAATTAGAGAGCCTTGATAATGTCCAAAAGGAAGTTGAGCCATGTAGGCAACATAGTAAATGTACCAGGTCAAACATCACTGTTGTCTTACCTCACCGGGGCTATGGGGGCTATCGAAGACCAAATTAACACAGTAGAGGAAACCCTATCTAAGGGAAGGCGGGGGTCGGGAGGGGAGGCGGGAGGTTACAGTCTTAATGCCACAACAACCCTAAGAGAGATCCACATAGCTCAGGGTATTCAAAACGATAGCACATTAGAAACTACAGCCCTCATAGATGGGGGAGATGTGAGCGACTTAGCGGAGGACTTACGACCCCCCTTAAGCGTATGAAAAACCCGAGCAAGGGAGAAAGCCCCCAAGCACATAAAACGGGAGTCCAAAACCCGGCGAAGCGGGCAAAACATACGCAAGGCAAGAAAAGGAAAACCCCTGGTAAATTGCTACCTTCAAAACAGCCTGTCCGTAAAAACTCAGCTATTACTGGGAAAATTACCTTGACAGCCCAAATGGAGGGACAAACACTGGTACTGGAAAATATATCTAAAAGTATAGATGCATTGCATAGCTACATGGTGGGAGCCCTAGAAAAATTGACCGAGAGAGTAGCAAACTTAGAGGGACACCTAATGGGAAAAAGTAACATTAATAAAAGAGTGGCTATCTCCCCGACTACACAGACAGAATCACGTCCAAATGGGCCCATTAGCACGAATCAAATAGTCATCCCAACCATAGCTGAGAGGGAGATTAACATCAGACCCTCACCTTCTGGACCCGTTTTAGGCACCACGGATATATATAATGATATTGGGCCTAATAGATTGTCCGTAGAAAACACCAGATCTAAAAACAGTATGGGGATAACGTCCATGGGACCAAGGCTTAACTCGGCCCATGTATTGTGTAATCGCCTTGATTTGCCCCCGGCTGCAACGCCGTATGTTGTAATTCTCGCTAATGTCCCTACTTTGTTGACCCCGGGACATGAATCATGGAGTGAACTTCGCAATAAATCACTCCATTGGTTGGGAAGACATTTTGGCTCTTGTGATACGCTATTTAAAAAATTTAAAATGGCAAGACGAGTTGCTTGGCTGGGCAAAGAACAAAAAGAATTTCAGGGAGACTGCATAGTTCTGACGTTTAGTGACCCCATGTTAGTACATGCCATTTTAACTAAGACAGGGAATTCTTTCTACAACAATTATGGAATTAATGTACTACCGCTAGGAGCTTTTTATTCATCTCATTCACTCGCCTGCAGGCCCGATGCTAAAAAACTTGTAGGGGATTCCCACATAGAACCCTTACCTCGAGGAAATATTGCACTCTGTAATCGCTTTGAACCCCTAACCTCGTTGGAAGAGCTGGACTGACTAGCTCCAAACCAAGGGTGTGAGGTTCAAAGGGGCGACCCCATGTATTCTAGGGAACATGATACTCGCACTCAGGATGAGAAAGCAGAAGGCAAAATACCCAACAAAGACAAAATCATGGGGGGGGACATATGTGTAGACCCACCTAATATTCAAAGTAGTACTGATAAAGGTTTTAATGAACACACCACACATGGGCTGCAAAGGATTGCCGAAGGAGAACTGACTAAGCCAAATAATAGTGGGATGTGTAAAATATTAACCTGGAATATCGCAGGGCTGGCAGCTAAAGCCAGAGACCATCAGTGGCTAACGCTCATAGAGGAACATGCCATAATTTGCCTCCAAGAAACGTGGGCAGTTAGGGATATACATTTACAAGGTTTTCAAACTTTCAACATCCCAGCAACTACAACTAAACAGGGGCGAAATAAAGGGGGCCTATGCACCTATGTTTCTAATGTGGCAGGGGTTAACAACGTAAAAAGTGTAAATGCCAGTGAGTTTTATCAGATATTGACAATGAACATGGGTGGGGAAAAGGACGTTGTACTAATAAATTTTTATAATAATATTCCTAAAACTTTGATAACGAATGTTTTCACCGACCTTTGTCGACTTTTAAAACATATTGAAGGCAAAATGTCCGGGGATATGTTTATTATATGGGCTGGTGATTTTAACTGTTATTTGTGCAAACATAGTGAACAGGGCATTTGTGGCTTGGGTAAGGACAGAGAAGATACACCCCCACACTTTGCCCATTCAAATATTGGGGACCTGTTAAATGAAATGATTTTCCAATTTGATTTAGGATATGCAAATGAGTTGTGCTCACCTCCGATACCTTTTCAAACGACCTTTAATGGTAGGGGTTGTAACTCAATTATTGATTTTGTTCTGTTGTCTAAGAGGTATTCTTGCAATGTACTTACCTGTAATACCCTTGACATTGCAATGAGTGACCACTTCCCAATTTGTTTAAATCTCCTATTGAGAGGCTTGGCGAGAGGAATTAATAGGAATACACGATATAATTTTGACATTCATCTTGCAAGTACTAACGGGTACACCTTAAATTGGGCAAAAGTGGATCCTGGGGCATTCCTCCAACGACTACTCAAGAAATCGAGAGAGGAAATAGATGTATGCCTCTCACAGGGCAGGGATGATGAAGAAATATTTTATGCTTTCCTTAAGATTACTAATGAGGCTCGGAAACTATTAACTAGGGAAAAGCGAGATGTATCGCGCAGTCCTTTGGGCTGGTTTGATAAGGAATGTACAAAGACGCACACTCTCTTGAAAAATACCTTGCATAGTGTGCCTAGATGCAAGGAAAAATAAGGCAGGCCAGAATATCATATCGATCAGCCCTAAAGAAACGGAAAGTACAATTAAAAGGGAAGCTTGGGAGTCCTTACATCAGGCCTGCTTAAGGAAAGATAATATTGGATTCTGGAAAGCGGTCAATGCTCCCTTTTTATTAATAGAGAGACCGATATTATAGACACGGCCATCACAGGAGAAAAGTGGGCAGAATTCTTTATGGGACTATATAATGAAGAGACCGTTAGTGAAACCATTACAGTAAGCGCAGTATTGGGCACCGAAGATAACATTAAATATGGACCCTTTCCCCTAGACATTGACATTTCTCTTGAGGAGGTTATTAGAGCGTTAAAGGAAAGTACCTCAGGGAAAGCACCGGGCCCAGATGGTATCCCGGTGGATGTTTACAAATCGAACGTGGGGCTGTGGGCCCCAATATTAACAAATGTCCTAAACAGCTGTAATCATTATAGGTTCATTCCCACGTGGATGGATGCCATTGTGATCCCCATATTTAAAAAGGGGATAGAAATGAACCAAGCTGTTATCGCCCCATCTCCTTACTAGATGCTCTCATGAAAGTCGCAGGGAGGGTCATTTTAAATAAACTCCAGACATGGATTGAAGACATGGGAGTCCTATCAAATCTTCAATACGGACTTCGCCCAGGTCTAGGTACAACGGAGCAGGGACTCAACCTATCATTAATCATAGATAAATATACAAGAGCAAAGAAGGGTAAACTTTTTCTTACCTTTGTGGACCTAAGCTCCGCATTTGATTGTGTTAAACATGAAAAATTATGGACCATTCTTGAAGAATTAAAGGTCGATCCATCACTGCTAACGTTCATTAAGGAATTATATAGGGAGCAGGGGCGATGGTCCGTTTTGGGAGACAGGGGAGTGCTCACCTAAGTTCCCTATAAAAAAAGGAGTCAGGCAGGGGTGCATACTTGCCCCTCTGCTTTTCTCACTTTATATTAACAGTCTGGGACAACACTTGAGCACATATCAATGTGATTACCCAACCATAAAGGACACTCCCGTCCCCATCCTTTTATATGCGGACGACGCAGTGATAATGGCACGGACGCAATTAGGACTACAAAGGTCTGTTAGTAACTTTGTTGCCTATATGAATGATAGGGGTTTAAGGGTAAATATCACTAAAACATATAGTATGAGTTGTGGTACAAACAGGAAAAAGATATGTGACATTTTTATCGATAGTAAAAAAATCGAAAGTACAGATACCTTTTCATACTTAGGTATAACCTTTGATAGGAAGGGGACTTGGAAAGCGGCCATGAAGGCTACAAAATTGAATTTCTTAAGAGCGATAGGAGCGGTTACCAACTTTTCTAAGAAACTAGGTGGCAGGCCAGTCCCAGAGTTGCTGGCCATTTATAAATCCAAATGTATCCCAACAGGGACATATGGAGCTGGCATCTGGGGCATAGAAGAAGCAGAACAAATCCAATGCTGCGAAAATACTTTTATTCGTTACTTGTTGGCTGTTCCTAGTTCGACCGCTACTTTTAGCTGTCACAGGGAACTTGGCATTCCTTATATTTCTGATACCATCAAAATTAGCCCCCTATTATTATGGCATAAGGTTTGGGCATCGGTGGAGACCGGTTTTAACAGAGATGTAATTTCTGATTGCCTTAAATCAGATAGAGTGGCTAATATGACATGGATCAACTATATAAAAAGATTCACATATGAAATTGGCCACCCAGAATATTTTGACTCCCGAGTACCCTGGAAATGGTATCTAGAAAAACGCTAAGAGACAACTGCCTGAACCATCTTGAGAATAAGCGTTGGCTAGCGGAGAGGGGGAAAAAACAGTCATGGACAATCACTTGATGACCACATGCATAGGCTTACAACCTTATTTGATATTGGTTCAGAGTAGCTTTTGTCGCATGCTTTTGGCTCGCTTTCGCTGCGGGTCATTCTTTAGGTTAATCACATTTCCTGAAAAAAATGATTGGTCAGAAAGGTCGCCTATATGCCCATGCGATGATATTTCAATACAAACAACTTTGCATTGTACTCTGTTCTGCAAATATTATGTTGTACCAAGGAAAAAGTTCTTAATGCCCACCCTAAGAAGCTGGGGCTTAAAACAATGTAGAACAGCTCTACTTAGGCTACAACTGTTGGAAAATGAACAGATTATTATGATCATCTCCTCGTTTTTAAAGGCTGTTGTTAGGTATCGGAACACAATGTGATTTTTAAATTTGTTTAGTAATAGTGATAAGCTCCGTATATCCGTTTTAATCATTGGTATGTTTTATGACTCTGGCCTATCTGATCAACTTTTTCTTTTAGAGGCTGCTGTCAGGTATTGGCACTCATATATATAATGGATTATTTTGCACGTAACACATTTAGGAAAATAAGATTTGTCCCTTTTTATGTCATTGAATTATGTAACATAATTGTGATAAGTTTTGTATACTTGTTTTTATCATTTGTGTTTTCTGACCTGACTTGGATTTTAACGATTTTATATTTAATCTTAAATAATCGATTGTTTATGGCGCCCAACCCTAGATATTTTTAACAAAGCCTTAGGATATTGTGCCTTTTTTATAAAACGTTTGAACAACTATTTTATGGAGATCCTTGTAGTTTTGCACATTTTTCAAATCAATATTTTACATGTACAATAGTTTTAACTTATTTTTCTTGTATTTCTTCTTGAGAACTTCATTATTTCCTTCTATGAATGCTGAATTTATTGTCCTACTGTATGCTTTTATGGATGTAAATATTACTCCGAATAAAGCTGTTTTTGATTGATTGATTGATTGATTGAGCATCCGTAAAAAAGTGAGGATTGCCTTCGTGCGTGACCTTCAGCTTGGCGGGATACAGTAGGGCATAAGGGATCTCCGCCTGTTGCAACAAGCGTTTGACTGGGACGAATTCACGCCTCGCCGCTTGGACCGTTGGTGTAAAGTCTGGAAACAATGAGATCGTGTTGCCCTTGTACTGGATGGTACCCCGTTCTCTAGCAAGGCGGAGCACTACATCTCGGTCTCGGTAGTTCAACGGACGGGCTAGGATCGGGCACGGAGTGGCACCCACAGGAGGACGAGGGCCCAATGTGCGATGGGCACGTTCCACAATGAAAACCGGTGAAAGGTCATCTCCAAACAGGTCACGCAATAACTCCTCCATGAACGTTTCCATTTTGGTAAAGGCCGTAGTTTCAGGAATACCATGTAGGCGAACGTTGTTACGCCTGGACCTGGCTTCTAAATCGTCATTTTTGGCTCTAATCAGAGTCAATACCTTGTCCATTTGCAGCAGTTGTTCTTTGGCTTCTACCTGGAAATCATGTGCATCAGAGGAACGATTCTCCAATTGATCCAGTCGAGTTTCGTGTGTATCAACGCGCTTCTTGACATTCTAGAGCTGGGAGGTAAGTACGTCGAGTTTAGTGTCAATTGTTTTAAGGCTAGATCTCATTTCTAACAGTAGGGCGCGTACGTCCTCATCACGGTCATCTGATTGACCTGAGGGAGGGTTATCGCCGTCACCCTCAGTTCCAGAGTCTGTTTGGCGCGTTTGTCTTTTATTGTCAAAGGACAGCTTAGTCTGCTTGGGGTCTGTCTTCCCCATCTTGACTCTGTCACACCTCCCCGAAGTAATGCTGCGGATATTCAGCCACCTCCGGTCAGCTTGCCTCCAGACACACCTCACGATGCAGTCTAATGCCGCGATCTCGGGCAGTTTCCCCCAAATGCTGCCTTATGATCCAGCTGACAGGATTATCATTGTGTGGCGCCCAATGATTAAAGTGTATTTACGTGTACACAGGCGCTCAGCTGGGGCGTAGATATAAACTGTAATGCTATGTAGGAGGTCAATGCGTGCACCTCTGACCGTCGCCTTGGCCCCTGAATGCGCAAATAATTAATGAAGGGGCCACACAACCACGAATGCTTTGCACAGTGATCACACAGCCACGCCCGATCACACCCGCAGGCAGCCGATCTATTCACCGCCACTCTGTTCACGAAAGTTTTACTCGCCTCAGGGCGTAGCCTGCGATCTCCTCAAGTATTTACTTATGCCCGTGCACAGGGCTCTGCATGACCACCAAAAGCCCAGGGGGAGGCCATTGTCCGGCCCGCAGCCGCCGCAGGGGCCCGCCCATGAGGGAGGCCCGCGCCAGCCCTAGGATATCTGGCAGAGGGGAGCGATCCCCCCCCACGCGGCTAGCTCCCGCTACCTCTCTCAGGCGCCGATGTCCACACGACGTTCAGCTCGCTCACAGCCCGCCACACTGGAAGGCACCTAGCAGCGAGCCCGGATCGGCCTGGCATCTCGATCGGGCTCCACAAGATGGCGGCTGCATCCACCGCACCGGCCGGAGTCTCGTCGTCACAGGCAGCACTCCTCCACAAAGCTCGGGTCGCACCGCAGTCAGGACATCAACAACCTCCACAACACGCCACAGCTCCAGGTGATATCTTCGGATGTCAACGCGCACTTGCGGCAGCACGCTCCACGCTCAGCACCTCAGCGGCTGCCCGTAGAGCCGGGGCGAGCACGGCGCGTAGACACAGGGTCTGGCAGGGCTGGTTTCTCCTCCGGATCGGTAACGTTCTGCTCCACTCCACGTCGGGTAAGCGAATATCGGCAGTATTGTCACCACCGGAGCAGTTTAAGGATGGGATAAAGCCGGATTTTGTCTCAGCCGGCGGAGCTCGCTCAAGGAGCGGCCATTACGCTGCTCGGCGAGACCACGCCCCCCATTGTGAACATTTTTATTTGCACACACATGTTTTTTTTGGTTTAAAATTAAATTGTTTTCATTTGATTTTGTTATACAATTTTTCACAATATCAAAAACATGATTCAGAAATGTTGATATTATTCAGAATTTATTATAAAGTATAAATATTTTTAACATACATTTTTCAAGTACAATTGCAAAATTAAAAATATATTTAACAGTTTTGAAAAATGGTACATTTTTTTTAAGTATAGTCATGTAATAGTAAAGTAAATATATTTTTAGTTCTTTAATTATAAACAGTTATTTTTATTGTTTATAATTTTTTATGACAAAAAATAAACATTTGTATACATTTCTTTTTAAATTTTTTAATACATTATATAATTTTATTTTTTTGTAAAATTAAGTATTTTACAAATTTATATTTTGTACATTTTATGATGTAGTGTATTGAATATTATTTTTTATAAAATGATATTTGATATATTAAATAATTCACAATTTGTTTAACAAATATATGTTTTAACATATATTTTTTAATTAAACATTTTCATATTGGTTGCACATTTACAGTATATGAAACAAACATACATTTTAATATATATTAAATATTATATTTTTTGTTTTTTGATGTATATTTTACAAATATTTTTTATATTTTTTGAACATTTGTAAAAAGAAAATTACAATAAATAAAAATATACATTTAAATTTTTGTATTTTTTAATATTTTTCCATTCTTGTCTATGGGTAGTTAGTCTTTTTTTCATTTTTATTAAGCGGCCATTTTTTTCCGAATTCCTCACTTTTCTGTCTGTTTCATTTTTAGGTCATTTTGGAAGACGGAACCTCGCGGTTAGGAGCTGTGTTTCGTCGGTTAAGGAAAGTTTAATTTAATTTACTTTTAAGGTAGTTTTAGGGTAGGGGCGAGGTAGTAGTAGTGTAATTAGATTTGTTAGGACGTTATTTGTTCGTTTTTGGTGTAGGTAGGTGTTGTTTTGGTAGTTTAGTGTTTTATGTGTTTGACGTAGTGTTGTATAGAAGTAGAGTGTTATGTAGTGTTAGTTATGAGTTTAATTTTGTCATCTTGTATTTAATATTGATAATAATGTGTGTCGGTTTGTACATGTTATTGTGGGAGGGCGTTCTTTTTTTTCTTTACAGGTTTTTCTTTTCGTGAACGGATGGTGCTAACGACGCGTTTATTTTTTTTTCAAAAGGAAAATGTATTTTGTTTTTTTAAAACAAGTTACTTAACATTTCCTTTTATTTTTCGTGTTTGTTGGAGCGGTTTTTTTAAGCAACTTTTTGGGTTTTTGAGGGTTTCGTTATTGAGAGGATTGCGTCATTGGAGCCTTTTTTCAACAGTTGTATTTTTGCATTTTTTGGGGGGCTTTATTTTCAAATGGATTTGTCTTTCGATTTATCTTCTATGAATTTTTTCGTTTTTGAGGATCGTCTACTGCGACATAACCAAGTTATTTTTTATTATTATGGGTGGGAAATGTTTTTGGTTACATTGGTTTGTTTGTTTATTTTTTATTTTAATAATTATATTATGTCATACTTTTGTGTTCGTTTTTAAATTTTAAATGACAATTATAATTATTAATGTAAAAAAGAGTAGAATTATGTTGTTTAAATGTTTTGTGATTTTTAAATGCTTCTGATGTTTAGCATTGTTTTTTGTTTAAAGTATGGATTTAGCAATCATGTCTAGGTACTCTAGCCCTCTGGTGTTTGGAAATAGTCGAGTTTTGTGTTGTAGGTATTCATACATTGTTTTTGTTTGTTTACTGATTTTAGGGCCGATTTTAGTTAGGGATTGCTCTAGCCTTAGCTCTTGATAGCTCTGTTCTTTTTTGATAGCTTCTATTAGTTTGTGTAGGGTTGGTTGTCCTCTTCCTATTGTGGCTTGGAAGGCATTATGCCATCCTTCCACTGCGTTGTTAGTTTTAGCTTTTTGAGCTAGAGTGCTTTCGTAGACATTCCACCAGGGTATTTGGAACTTTGGTTGTCTACGGTGCCCTTACCTATGTAGCCTTCCCACCCAAGTGTCTTCAAAGTAGTCTAGGAAGGGAGTTAGTTTAGTTTTGTTTGCTTTATAGAAAGGGCTTTCAAGAAGTATGTTATAATGGTTGGCTACTTCAGTTGTTGGTACATAGGCCAGGGCTATAAAAAGTTTTATTTGGTAGGCAAAGTTGCTATTGGTGGCGTAATCTATACTTAGAGTAGATTTTTGTAGGTGTCTCCAGATAGTTTGGTTGAAGTGGTAATAGCAACCTTGTATTGCAGTGTGTGGGTATATTTTTAAAATTGACTGAATCATTGCTTGTTCAAAGTCAATGATTATTTTTTGTGGAAAGTAGTTGTCTGTGTATTGTTTTAATATTGTAAGGAGCTTTATGTAGGTGGTTTTTTGCTTATTAGGGAGTAGTGCGTATATGAAGGGGATGTTAGGGTCTTCATATTGGCCGTGGGTGGTATATAGTTGGTAAAAAGGCTTGGGGCAAACTTTGAATGTGCCATCCATCATCCATGTTTCGCAGTTTTTACATTTTTGTAAGTTGTTGTTTGTTGCAAAGATGATAATTCGTTTTTCATGACTGTTATTGTCATGAAGAAGGAATTTTTCATCTTTGTGGGTGAAGGTGTATTCCGGTAACATTTCTATTTCTCTAAAAGTTTTGGGGTGGGTAGGGTTTGAGCTGTAGCTCTTTTAGTTCTGGCAATTAATCTTTTTAAAGTGGGGATGGATGGTAGTTGTCCTGTGACATGTTCAGGAACCCTAGTTAACACGTTTTTTAGTATTTGGGTACTGGTCTGTTGGGAGCTGGTACTTGCTTCTCTGATTGTTTCTAGAGCATCTCTGACCTCGATTTCAGCCACATTGCGGGGGATGGTTGTGTTCTCCGACATTAACTACATTTGTTTATACTGTAGTGGCTCTCCCATAGCAAGAATTGGAGTAATATTTACTGCATTTCCAATGGGTTTTGTTTCCAGTTACTTTTTCTTGCGTATAAGTGTAGCCCATGTAGCACAGAAGTAGTTTTCCCTTTTGTGAAGTTATGAATTTTGCTCCTTCTGCCATTTTTTGTCTATCTGTGAATATATGTATATATATATGTATATATATATATATATCATTATACGATTTTGAACAGTAAACATGTTTGTATAATTATTATATTTGAAAATAAACTTACATTTGTCTTGCTTTAATTTTATTGATGTATATTTTATTGATGGTGTGGTTTATTCACTTTTTTTTCTGTTGGTTTAAAAGCAAAATGTTATTTTTATTAAAGTGTTACATTTAATTTTATTATTTCATTTATTTAGTTTCTACTTTTATTTATTTGAGGGAAAAAAATACTATTTTTAGTTCATGAAGTTTATTTTGTTGATGTTGTATGTTGAAGTTTGTAGAAGCTGTGAAGAGAAGTATTTGTTAGTTATATTTGGTTTTTAATTTATTTTATCATTTTTTATTAGTTTGCTTTATTGGTTAGTTAATTTATATAATTACTTAGGGGCACATTACGATACCCGGCGTAAAAAAATCCGCCAGGCATGGAAGCGGCAAAAATCCGCCCGCACACACCGCCTGAACACCGACCACGCCATTATGAGTACACAAACTGAAAACCGCCATCGGCGGAAAAATCATACAAAATACCGCCCGCCATCGTCCGAGTCGGAGTCAAACCGCCCGCCACGGACGGAAACACGCACGACAACACAAAACCGCCCGCCCACACGGCCGACACACCGCACGTGAAATTACGATCGCACCGCCATGAGCGCGGGAAAACAACAAAAATACCGCCCGCCAGCGCAAACAACGCCGATGAGAATCGACACGGCAGAAGCCATGGCGCCCACGTACCTGCACAGAAACCATCCGCACACAAAACCAATAGCACACAACATGGCCAACAAGTCCACACAGCAAAGCACGCACAAATACACAAGCACAGTACACATCCCGAAAACACCCCCCGGACAAACAAAAAATACAAAGGCCAGAACCCCAGACACAACACACCTGAAAACAACAGACCATGAGGACACACCCACATAGGTGAGTACAAAAGCAGCACTCCCACAGACCACAACCCCTTGCTACATTGCAAACCAGAGAGGAGAGGAGAGGACACAGTGACACAGCAAGGACAGCAGCACACCACAGAAACGCACACATCACAACCACCACCACCACCACCAAACACCGGCACCACAAACCCCCTGCACATTACACAACACACACCGCACCACCACCACAAACACCATGGCACCACAAAGGATGCCCAAGTTCACGCCCATGGAGCTGACGGTCATGGTTGACGAGATCATCAAGGTGTACCCACAAATCTATGGGAACATGGTCCAGCACACACCACTAGCCACCAGAAACAGAATGTGGACCCGGATCGTAGACCAGGTCAATGCAGTCGGGACCCTGCCCAGGAACAGAACCGAGATAAACAAACGTTGGAATGACGTAAAGAGCCTGGTCAAGAAGAAGGAGGGCAAAAACAGAGAGCTGGCTGCCGTCACTGGCGGAGGGAATCCCGCGCTCTTCAAGACCTTCAAAGCGTGGGAGGAGAAGGTGCGAGTCGTAATCCATCCGGAGATCCTCGCCGGATTAGCAGGGGGAGTGGAGGCTGGTAAGTACAAACTAATGTATACCAGCACACCGCTATGCACACACATGCGCAACCACCATGCCACAGCTCCCAGGGACAAACACCCCCATGTCCAGCACACAATACACAACACATCACACGCACATGCAACAGACACTACCACACACAGGCCAAACCGAACAACTGTAAGATGCGTGGGGACATGTGTACACTAAGCCAGCCACGCAACCACCAACAGGTCCACAAATATGCCAGAAGCGCCACAACGAGCACCCACCACACCCATGTGTCCGCCACAGCTGCACCAACTGACAAGTAACAGGTAAGTGGCAGGAACACAAAGTGCAGTGGGTCGGAGGGGGACAGCCCAAGTACAACACACACCAGGCCCCAGTCCCACAGCACAGCAAGGTGGAGCACTCCCCACACCCATGTGTCAGGCACAGCTGCACCAACCGACAAGTAACAGGTAAGTGGCAGGAACACAAAGTGCAGTGGGTCGGAGGGGGACAGCCCAAGTACAACACACACCAGGCCCCAGTCCCACAGCACAGCAAGGAGGAGCATCCCCCACACCCCACACCCACGTGTCAGCCACCGCAGTGCACAACGACAGCCGAAAGGCAGACATCACGGTCCACAGCAATCGGTGTCAGTGGGTGTACAGCCACCCCCACGACCCACTACACCCCCCACCCCCACAGACCTGCAACATGGAGCACCCCCGCTAAGAGCCATGTGGCATCCAGTACAGTGCACGCACGAACAACTTGCAGGTGGGAAACTGGACAGGGCTGGATTACTGGAGGCATGAGGACCATAACACCACCAACACATGGGACATGTCACGTAGCACACGAACACGCAGCACCGCCCACCGTCACGAACAAGTGAACAATGTGCACACGGACATGAACAGCAGACTCACACCCCACATGACCCATCACAGACATAGCAACACCCAAGGAGCCACGTCTGCATGCACAAGCCACACTGAATATAGTCCCACACGGCAGCCACTGTGCAACTCATCACACACAACCGAAACACCATTGAAGTCCTGTCCATGTAGCCCCTACTGCCTGTCAACCACACACCCCACAACTACGCCTATGTAAGACAAACAACACTAGACGCAACAGAGCGGAACAACATAAATGCACACGAACACCACTGAACCCATCAAACACACAGACACACCATGCACATACAACATACCATCCATCCCATCCGTCAGCCCCAGTTTCATGAAAGGCATGTCATCCGCACAGCTGCCACACATACAGCAGTCACGCTAAGACACATGCCCATGACCAACCATGTGCCAGAAGTCAATTAAGCGCACGACACACTGTGAGCAACAACACACAACATGGGCCACACCCCCCCGAGCACTGCAGTGATGCACATGGCACAGGGCAGCACGCACACCAAGGAGATGGGACAACTGCAATACGTTGGCTGGCACACAACTATCACTCACTCATAACGATGCGTCCAATGCCATGTCCAGTAACCACAACAGACAGCAAATATGCAGGGCATGTCAGGCATGCACACACCTCAGACCATGCACTGTCATGCTGCCACAACACATGTCACGTTCGGCACCCATGGCTCACAGCATGTACCCCAAAAGCATATACCCTCCCAAATGCGAATCTGGGGCATGGCCCCCATGTTGCCATATGCGTTCCTAAGCGTTCCATTTGAACTCCAAAAGCAAAGTACAAACCAGACCCAGGATGGGCCAGGAGCCCGCATACACCAGAGTCACAATGAGTAGGGGCAAAGCAACACACCCATCGGCATGGCCAATCCGTCCCATGCCACATGTGCACAGCACACAGTCCCATTGCCTAGCACACACACCTACAGATGCCACAGCCACACACTCGCCTCCGGGAAACCCATGTACGAGATTGCACGAACTGCCAATGTCAGACGACTAATACATACTTCGCCAGGTGCAACACAATAACAAATCTCATTCTCTCCACAGGTGACGAACTGCTGGACGCTGGGGATGGAGACAGCAGCCAGCACAGCCAGCCTACAAGCCCCCAACGAGGACACACGGATCTGGAGGATCTGTCCACCTCTTCGGACACGGACCACCAAGCTGGCCCATCTGGCGTGGCAGGGCCCAGCCGCTCCCCAGGACCCCTCCTACCCACCAACCCATCATCCAGGGATGCTGAACAGTCCCAGTCCCCTGCTGCCACTGTCGTTGCGGCCACACCCACGGTCATTGCGGCCACTACCACTGCCGCAACCGCCACCATCGCCGCACCGACCACCACCGCCTCCACCACCACCACGTCTTCGCTGGCACCAGCCCCAGCGCAGGTGGTGGCCCGGCCGACTGGATCCACCCTGGGAGCCACAGCGAGGACCGTGGTGAGCAATGTGGCTAGTGGGCAGGCCGGTGGCAGCAGGACTGGTAGGAGGAGCAGGGTCAGGGAAACGCCAGCCTCCCCTGGGAGCCATGCCCTGCCTCAAATGGCCAGAGTCCTTGGGGCCTATGAAGAGGCCCAAGGACAATGGGCCAGGTCTGCTACTGACACGCGGGAGGTGCTGGGGGTGCTGAGGTCCATGGACGCCCATATGGGCCAATTCGTGTCCCGTATGGACCAACTCGTGGACCTCATGGGCCAGCTGGTGGTGGCGGTGGGGTCACAGGCAAGGCCAGCAACACCACCTCCGCCACCACCTGCTAGGGCGCAGGGTCGGCCAGCAGTGTCCACTTCCCCTGCGTCCACAGCCAGTGAGCACACCTCACCCACCACCAGCAGGTCGCCACCACACACCCCCTCCCAAACGTGGAAGGGGCCGTCCGAAGAGGAAACAGATCTCCCGGGAGGACTTCGCACGCTCCAGTCGCAAGTGAGGCAGCCAGCCAGCCTTCCGCCAGCCTTCCTTGACCAGCCACTGCATTGACTTGCTCTACGATCCCACTCCACACAGCCATCTGGATGGCATGTGTGTGTTGGACTATGGACATAGAACCAGTGGGTACACCCTGATCATCACGCAGCCATGACCGACAGCTCATTGTCACTGCACGCACCACTTTTGTCATCACCTTACACACAATCACATGTCACAGTTTGTAATAAATGCACCTTTTCACTAACTGCTGTTTGTGCCCTGTGTCTTTATTGTACGGAATACAACGGCCACCTTGGGCGGAAAGGCACCTGATGCGTGGCATGGAAATGGAATCCGGAGGGCCTGTAGGGACCTAGGGGTGGGAGACAGAACAGGAGCACATTCAATGAGTGTGTCACACACCCATCACACAGTACATGTCAACAACTACAAGCAATGTACACACATCGCACAGAGCAATAGGGCACAATGCCACAGCCACCAACAGTGGCATACTACCCTGGCCATGGAGCGTTGACACACAGCACGCAGTGAACAAACGGCCACCCTGACACAGCACACACACACCTGCACAGATACAGCCACATCATCCGTCGTACATGGACACTCACCGTCAAGTGAAGTAGCGGGCGATGAGCTGCTGGCGCACATTCCCAGCTTCCTCCTCTCCGCTGTCCACCTCACTCGAGCTGTCCTGGTCTGCGGGCTGGGGCCCTGGTTGATCTCCGTCATCCACAATGAGGGGGATCTGCTTCCGAATGGCCAGATTGTGCAGCATGCAGCACGCCACCACTATCTGGCACACCTTCTGTGGGGAGTACGCCAGTGCACCCCGGTGCGGTCCAGGCACCTGAACCTGGACTTGAGGAGGCCAAAGTGCACGCTCGACCACACGTCTGGTCCTCCCATGTGCCTCATTGTATCGATCGTCTGCTGGGGTGCGAGGATTCCTCAATGGACTGAGCAGCCATGCCCCATTCGGATACGCAGAGTCACCTGGGTGTGAGGGACACAGAGAACCGTTGCTATTCCAACTGGACAGGGGACAGCATCGCACAACCAGCACGCTACACCACTCCACATACTCACCGACAATACAGCCACGATCCTGTTGCAGATTGGCCATCAGTCGTGGCAAGATGCTGTTGCGCATTATGTGTGCGTCATGGGCCGAGCCTGGAAACTTTGCACACACGTGGGTGATCACCATGTCCGCAAGGCACACCACTTGCACATTCAGGGAGTGCGTGTGCTTCCTGTTGCGGTACAGGTGCTCAGTGGCCTGTGGTGAAACAAGGCCAACATGAGTGCAGTCAATGGCTCCCACGACGTGTGGGATTCTGCCAAGGGCATAGAATGCACCCTTCACTGCCGCCAATTCACGAGCCCTGGGGAAGCGGATGTACCTGTTCCGGTACAGCATCATGGCTGCCAGTACATCCCTCAGCACCTTGCTGAACATGGGCTGGGACATCCCTCCTCCACTGCCCACTGTGTGCTGGAATGACCCAGTGGCGAAGAAATGCATGGCGGCCATCACCTTAGCCGTGGGGTGACAGCAGTCGGATACACCCTGCGGGGACGGAGATGGGGCTCTAACATGGCACACAGTCGATGCAGAGTTGGCCTGTCCAGCCGAAACTTCCTGATTACCTCTGTATCGTCCATGTCCGCCAGCAATTGGTATGGGCGGTCAATGTTCGGTCTCCGCCTGGGTTAAATGACAGAGGACACATGTCAAAGCAACACGGCACATAGCAATTTCGCATACACATCACTGACATGACTGAGCAAGCACATGAGCCACAGCCCAGCTGTCAAGCTGGGACGGCACGGCCACAATACACTTACACAGGTCTCCCAACAATGGCAATGGCAAGTGAGACATACCACTGCCATGTGCATGCACATGGGGATCTAGGCCCCAATGATCATGGAGGGCCCACATGTACGCGTGGGTAGGCTACACATGATTGTTCACTGGTCGCCACCCCCAGTCAGTGTTTCGAATGGGAAGGTTGTCGTGCTGGTGGTATGTTCGATGTGGCGGATGGGCGGGCCTAGGTGCGGGCTTACATTCCGGACATGGGGGGTAGTTGGATTGGCGACTAGTTGCAGTACACACGGGACACGTCTCTTCCTTTCCACATCTGGGTCATCCCTTGTACTAACTGACAGTGATACAGTCATCTTCGCCCCAGCCCTCATGTCCTCCCCTCGCCCCCCAATATGCATGCTCACCTGCGAGGCTAGCGCTTGCACAGGCAGCCCCAAGCTCGCACCAGAGAGGGCAAGGAGTGTATGTGTGGGTCCAGTTGCACGAGTGGGCTGTCTCAGGGTATGATGTGTGGCGGGACGCCGTCCACCTGCGTGGTGCCCCAAATGGAGACCCGGCCTGCATGGACTATGCATCACAGTCTTCGCCTTCCGGATCCGCCACCTGCGACACCCAGTGGCTGTGGCTGCCCTTGCGGCCATGCCGCGTCCGTCTGTGGCTGATGGCCCACACATTCACTCTTTGGCCTCTCTGGGGAGGGCTCAGGGGTGGTGGCGCACGCGCTTGCACTTAGTCGCAATGGCATGTGGCGTGGTTGGTATGATGGGCAATGGATGGGATGGTGCGAGCCACCTCCCGTGACGTCAGTGCTGCTCGTGCTGTGGTGCGTCCCCCTACACTTCCATTTGACTTTTTGCCATGCTGGACGTTGAGGTTCTATTGCCTGCGTGATATGACCAGGAGGAGCGCGAGGAGACCTCTCACACACCATGCTCCACTGCCATCCCGTGCCCTGTATCGCCTGTGCGGATTGACTATGTTGGGGTTACACCTGGTCGACTGGGGCTGTGTGTGCCTTGTCAAGGGGCATGGCGGGCGCACAACAGGATCCAGCTCGTCCACAGAGGGTGGGCTGAGGTGCGCCTGGTACCGCTTTGTACGTGTGCCCGGCTGCTGTGCACACACGTGTTCACTCCCCCGACAGGTGTCCTCTCACAATGCCCAGGGAAGCGGTGGTGTACTGTTCATGAGCCCTCCCAACACGGCGTGCTCCAACTTGGCATGTGCGCATCTACCCGTCGCACCCACCCACCTGAGCACTGCGTCCATACGACTTCACACGACACATGTGTGTCTTCCACAGTAGTGCTACTCATTTGCGTTGACATCCAATACCAGTGGACTACATGGTCATGTCACGACTGCCGTGTACTTCACATACTCTCATCCTCTCTCATTCGTACTTGTGAAATGAGTCAGCGGAGACAGTTCTGGTTTCAAACATTATATTGAGTCTTCTGTCCTCTGTGATGCAGTATAGTGGACACTACTGGCAGCGGAATACATATTGAGGATATACTGAGCATGATTACAAATGGGATAGGGTGTGGGGTTACATCTGCTTGGCCAAGGCTGTGCTAATGTACATTTACGTATAGCTGCGGAGCTGCGGACTTTGACACAGACGGTATACATGTAGCCTACCAGACCGCTCGGCATCATGGGCACAGTCCATCTCAGTTCCATGTGACAGGTTTGCTGCGGTTGTTCCTCATGCACGCGTGCATGTGAGATGACATCAGGGCATGTGCTTGCGTGCATGCAGCGGCGTGCCACTTGTTGTTGCACTGTGGTGGTTACTGGACATGTCACAGTCACTGGGGTCGTGTTGTTGTTGTATGCACTTGTCGTCCATGCAAAGGTCCTGGTATGGGATTCCCGGGGCGGGGGTGGGAGGGTGCAGCACCCACAGACTCCAGGCGACCTATTCATGTCCACTGAGCGGTGTGTGTGTCCATGTGCGCTGGATCCATGTCGTGTCCTGGTTGTTCGTGCAGTTCCGTCCATGTGTGTGCGATGCACAGAGCCCATGCCACTGCCTCCCACGATGCATGCGGTGTTCCTGGATGTGATGGGGAACAGTGTGCATGTCCCGGTCATATCCGATGTCATGGCGATGTCGTTGATGGTGTGGTTACAGTTGCCGGTCGTTTGGTATGGCTGTTGTGGTGGTGACTGGCCAGTCCGTGCGGAAGCTGAGCATGGGTGCGGGGTTGGACTTCATAGGTCACTCGGGGAACCTGCGTTGTGGTCCGACGTATTTACAGGTTGTCAGGTATGCGATGCCGTCCAGCAGGGCTTCGATGTCATTGGTGGTGTCCATGTTTGCCAGCCAATGAAGCGGATGGTGGCTGTCAAGGTGTTGTTCGTAGGTTGTCCCTTGGAGGACCATGATGGGGCATGCTGGGTGACATTCGATGTAGCTGTTCTCGATGATCCGTCGTGTGGAGGCACAGTGGTTCCATTTCAGTGCGCGTGCGATGTTGGCCACATACGCCATGCCCCCATAGGCAGAGCAGGCCCTGTCGTGTGCGTCCAGAGGGAGGAGTAGTGGTAGCAGGTCCGCCTTCAGACATGCCGGGTTGGAGAGGCATATCTCGACGGGATGCTGGTAGGGACACCTCCGACAGTAGAAGACGGGCATGACGCAGCTGAACAATGTGATGCGGTAAGTCAGTCGGTAACTTACGTTCAGCAGGGACAGGAGATCGCATCCCAATGTATGGAACAGGTTGGTTTTGTACAGCTTGAGCTCTTCGGCGTAGTTGGGTAGGTGTGTTGCGGTTGCCATTTCGCAGCGGTTCGTAGAGGTGGCGTGCTCCGGCTGTGTGTGCAGTCTGCAATGTGCACGCTCCGGGGTTGCTGTGAGCTCTGTGTTGTCGTGGGGAGACAGGACTTGTGTTCTGTTTGCTTGTTTGGAGGACACGGGCCCTCTTCCCACATGCTTCTCAGACAGTTCAAGGTCAGTGCTGTGTGACTCCTTCCAATTAACTTGCATGTGGCCGACATGGGGGAGTGTTTTCTTCTTTCTTCCCCGTCCGTTGTGTGCTTCTGTGATATGCGCTATCTGCCGTGTGGTCGGTCTCCTCGGCATGCCTGTGTTGGTCTATTCTTGGACAATGGCTGTATTCACCGGCTTCTGTCGTAGGGCTGTGGTTTCGGAGTTGGAATGGAAGGTCATTCAGTGCTGTCTGCTCTCCCTTGTGTGGGCGGCAGCCTGCCTTTCCGCTCTGCGTTGGGCCTTGTGTGTGGATGTAATTCTTGGGCCACCTGTTGTCGGTCACCGGGCTCTTTGGTGTTCCGTTTCATGTGTCTTGTTCATATGTGCAGGGTGGTATGGGTTTTTCAGTGTGGTACTGGCGTTCCTCTTCCCGAAGGGGCCTGCTTCTCCTAGTTGGTGTTGCCGCCGCTGTGTGCTTCGCCATGTTTGTTACACTGGGGTGTGTCCTGCTGTTGCGTGACTTCACTGACATGTGTGCGTCGGTTGTGTGGCGTTGGGTGTTGTCCGTGAATTGGGCGTTGGGTACATGTCTGTGGCCGGCCTGTCACGTGTCATGTGCGTTCGGGGTGGGGCTGGTGTGTGTGCTGCTTGGTTGTGTGTCTGTGTGCGACGCATGCATGGCGCTGCGGTTGGCCTCTGCGTTGTGCGCATGTGTGGCGGCGTCATCGGCGCTTTGGGGCCGTGACGGGGTGGTTGGTTCCTAGTCCCAGGTGGTGTGTACACATGTGTTCCGCGATGTTTGGATTTGGCCTGTGTGTCATATGTGGATGCAATGGTGGATGTGTAGTGTGCACGCGCTGGTGGGGGTTGTCCGCTTTTTCCGCCCTTGCACTGTGTGCGCTGTTTGCGTGCACTTGTTGTGTGTGTGCCTACCTGCGTCTCCGCGGTACGTTGCGTCCTTGGTGGTGCATCAGCAGAAGCATGGGAAGGGCCTGCAGTGCTGGATTCATGCCCGGGGTGCCGCTTCTTCGTTGTCCGTGCTCTGCGTCCGTGTTACCGCCTCTCTTTCACGTACGGTATCTCTTGGCCGTGGGAGCCGTTTGTTTGCGGCATCGTAATTTATGCGCCGGGCGGGACGTGTTTCGTCGGACGGTGTGTGTCAGTTGGGCTGCGCCGCTACGTGTACGGGCGCACTTTGATGGCGGACGGTGTTGCTGGCTTGCCGGCGGTGTTTGGCCTGCTTTTCGCATCGTAATTGGGCGGGCGTGTGGACTGCTGCGTGCCGGCGGTAACTGGTGGTTTTTGCATCCGCCAGCACGGCGGTAGTGCTTCCGCCCGCCATCGTAATGGGCCCCTTAGTTTTATATTTTTCTTTAATGTTGATTTTGTACTAGTTTTCTAAGTTAATGTTTTTTTTTGTTTTTTTGGTGGAGTTATAGTGAAGTGTAATCTGTAAAACATAAAAGAAAACGTTATAGTTTTAGTTAATCTGATTATTTCAATTATTTAGGGGCCCATTACGATACCCGGCGTAAAAAAATCCGCCAGGCATGGAAGCGGCAAAAATCCGCCCGCACACACCGTCTGAACACCGACCACGCCATTACGATTACACAAACCGAAAACCGCCATCGGCGAAAAATCACACAAGATACCGCCCGCCATCGTCCGAGTCGGAGTCAAACCGCCCGCCACGGACGGAAACACGCACGACAACACAAAACCGCCCGCCCTCACGGCCGACACACCGCACGTGAAATTACGATCGCACCGCCATGAGCGCGGGAAAACTACAAATATACCGCCCGCCAGCGCAAACAACGCCGATGAGAATCGACACGGCAGAAGCCATGGCGCCCACGTCCCTGCACAGAAACCATCCGCTCACAAAACCAATAGCACACAACATGGCCAACAAGTCCACACAGCAAGGCACGCACAAATACACAAGCACAGTACACATCCCGAAAACACCCCCCGGACAAACAAAAACTACAAAGGCCAGAACCCCAGACACAACACACCTGAAAACAACAGACCATGAGGACACACCCACATAGGTAAGTACAAAAGCAGCACTCCCACAGACCACAACCCCTTGCAACATTGCAAACCAGAGAGGAGAGGAGAGGACACAGTGACACAGCAAGGACAGCAGCACACCACAGAAACGCACACATCACAACCACCACCACCACCACCACCACCACCAAACACCGGCACCACAAACCCCCTGCACATTACACAACACACACCGCACCAGCACCACAAACACCATGGCACCACAAAGAATGCCCAAGTTCACGCCCATTGAGCTGACGGTCATGGTCGACGAGATCATCAAGGTGCACCCACAAATCTATGGGAACATGGTCCAGCACACACCACTAGCCACCAGAAACAGAATGTGGAACCGGATCGTAGACCAGGTCAATGCAGTCGGGACCCTGCCCAGGAACAGAGGAGAAATAAACAAACGTTGGAATGACGTCAAGAGCCTGGTCAAGAAGAAGGAGGGCAAAAACAGAGAGCTGGCTGCCGTCACTGGCGGAGGAATCCTGCGCTCTTCAAGACCTTCAAAGCGTGGGAGGAGAAGGTGCGAGTCATAATACATCCGGAGATCCTCGCCGGATTAGCAGAGGAGTGGAGGCTGGTAAGTACAAACTAATGTATACCAGCACACCGCTATGTACTCACATGCACTACCACCATGCCACAGCTCCCAGGGACAAACACCCCCATGTCCAGCACACAATACACAACACACACATGCAACAGACACCACCACACACAGCCCAAACAGAACAACTGTAAGATGCGTGGGGACATGTGTACACTCAGCCAGCCACGTAACCACCAACAGGTCCCCAAATATGCCAGAAGCGCCACAACGAGCACCCACCACACCCATGTGTCCGCCACAGCTGCACTAACCGACAAGTAACAGGTAAGTGGCAGGAACACAAAGTGCAGTGGGTGGGACGGTGGACAGCCCAAGTACAACACACACCAGGCCCCTAGTCCCACAGCACAGCAAGGAGGAGCATCCCCCACACCCCACAGCCACGTGTCAGCCACCGCAGTGCACAACGACAGCCGAAAGGCAGACATCACGGTCCACAGCAATCGGTGTCAGTGGGTGTCCAGCCACCCCACGACCCACAACACCCCCCACCCCCACAGACCTGCAACATGGAGCACCCCCCGCTTAGAGCCATGTGGCATCCAGTACAGTGCACGCACGAACAACCTGCAGGTGGGAAACTGGACAGGGCTGGATTACTGGAGGCATGAGGACCGGAACACGACCAACACATGGGACATGTCACGTAGCAGACGAACACGCAGCACCGCCCACCGTCACGAACAAGTGAACAATGTGCACACGGACATGAACAACAGACTCACACCCCACATGACCCATCACAGACATAGCAACACCCAAGGAGCCACGTCTGCATGCACAAGCCACACTGAATATAGTACCACACGGCAGCCACTGTGCAACTCATCACACACAACCGAAACACCATTGAAGTCCTGTCCATGTAGCCCCTACTGCCTGTCAACCACACACCCCACAACTACGCCTATGTAAGACAAACAACACTAGACGCAACAGAGCGGAACAACATAAATGCACACGAACACCACTGAACCCATCAAACACACAGACACACCATGCACATACAACATACCATCCATCCCATCCGTCAGCCCCAGTCTCATGAAAGGCATGTCATCCGCACAGCTGCCACACATACAGCAGTCACGCTAAGATACATGCCCATGACCAACCATGTGCCAGAAGTCAATGAAGCGCACGACACACTGTGAGCAACAACACACAACATGGGCCACACCCCCGAGCACTGCAGTGATGCACATGGCACAGGGCAGCACGCACACCAAGGAGATGGGACAACTGCAATACGTTGGCTGGCACACAACCATCACTCACTCATAACGATGCGTCCAATGCCATGTCCAGTAATCACAACAGACAGCAAATATGCAGGCCATGTCAAGCATGCACACACCTCAAACCATGCACTGTCATGCTGCCACAACACATGTCACGTTCGGCACCCATGGCTCACAGCATGTACCCCAAAAGCATATTCCCTCCCAAATGCGAATCTGGGGCATGGCCCCCATGTTGCCATATGCGTTCCTAAGCGTTCCATTTGAACCCCAAAAGCATATTCCCTCCCAAATGCGAATCTGGGGCATGGCCCCCATGTTGCCATATGCGTTCTAAGTTCCATTTGAACCCCAAAAGCATATTCCCTCCCAAATGCGAATCTGGGGCATGGCCCCCATGTTGCCATATGCGTTCCTAAGCGTTCCATTTGAACCCCAAAAGCATATTCCCTCCCAAATGCGAATCTGGGGCATGGCCCCCATGTTGCCATATGCGTTCCTAAGCGTTCCATTTGAACCCCAAAAGCATATTCCCTCCCAAATGCGAATCTGGGGCATGGCCCCCATGTTGCCATATGCGTTCCTAAGCGTTCCATTTGAACCCCAAAGCATATTCCCTCCCAAATGCGAATCTGGGGCATGGCCCCCATGTTGCCATATGCGTTCCTAAGCGTTCCATTTGAACCCCAAAAGCATATTCCCTCCCAAATGCGAATCTGGGGCATGGCCCCCATGTTGCCATATGCGTTCCTAAGCGTCCCATCTGAACACCAAAAGCAAAGTACAAACCAGACCCAGGATGGGCCAGGAGCCCGCATACACCAGAGTCACAATAAGTAGGGGCACAGCAACACACCCATCGGCATGGCCAATCCGTCCCATGCCACATGTGCACAGCACACAGTCCCATTGCCAAGCACACACAACTACAAATGCTACAGCCACACACACGCCTCCGGGAAACCCATGTACGAGATTGCACGAACTGTTAATGTCAGACGACAAATACATACTTCGCCAGGTGCAACACAATAACAAATCTCATTCTCTCCACAGGTGACGAACTGCTGGATGCTGGGGATGGAGCCAGCAGCCAGCACAGCCAGCCTACAAGCCCCCAACGAGGACACACGGATGTGGAGGATCTGTCCTCCTCTTCGGACACGGACCACCAAGCAGGCCCATCTGGTGTGGCAGGGCCCAGCCGCTCCCCAGGACCCCTCCTACCCACCAACCCATCATCCAGGGCTGCTGAACATTCCCAGCCCCCTGCTGCCACTGTCGTTGCGGCCACACCCACGGTCATTGCGGCCACTACCACTGCCGCAACCGCCACCATCGCCGCACCGACCACCACCGCCGCCACCACCACCACGTCTTCGCTGGCACCAGCCCCAGCGCAGGTGGTGGCCCGGCCGACTGGATCCACCCTGGGAGCCACAGCGAGGACCGTGGTGAGCAATGTGGCTAGTGGGCAGGCCGGTGGCAGCAGGACTGGTAGGAGGAGCAGGGTCAGGGAAACGCCAGCCTCCCCTGGGAGCCATGCCCTGCCTCAAATGGCCAGAGTCCTTGGGGCCTATGAAGAGGCCCAAGGACAATGGGCCAGGTCAGCTACAGACACGCGTGAGGTGCTGGGGGTGCTGAGGTCCATGGACGCCCGTATGGGCCAACTCGTGGACCTCATGGGCCAGCTGGTGGTGGCGGTGAGGTCACAGCCAGGGACAGCAGCTCCCCCTCCGCCACCACCTGCCGGGGCGCAGGGTCGAGCAGCAGTGTCCAGTTCCCCTGCGTCCACAGCCAGTGAGCACACCTCAACCACCAGCATGTCGCAAGCAGGCACCCCCTCGCAAGCGTGGAAGGGGCCGTCCGAGAGTGGAAACAGATCTCCCGGGAGGACTTCGCACGCTCCAAGCGCAAGTGAGGCAGCCAGCCAGCCTTCCTTGACCACCCACTGCATTGACTTGGACTACGATCCCACTCACACAGCCATCTGGATGGCATGTGTGTGTTGGACTATGGACATAGAACCAGTGGGTACACCCTGAGCATCACGCAGCCATGACCGACAGCTCATTGTCACTGCACGCACCACTTTTGTCATCACCTTACACACAATCACATGTCACAGTTTGAAATAAATGCACCTCTTACACTAACTGCTGTTTGTGCCCTGTGTTTTATTTGTACGGAATACAACGGCCACCTTGGGCGGAAAGGCACCTGATGCGTGGCATGGCAATGGAATCCGGAGGGCCTGTAGGGACCTAGGGGTGGGAGACAGAACAGGAGCACATTCAATGAGTGTGTCACACACCCATCACACAGTACATGTCAACAACTACAAGCAATGTACACACATCGCACAGAGCAATAGGGCACAATGCCACAGCCACCAACAGTGGCATACTACCCTGGCCATGGAGCGTTGACACACAGCACGCAGTGAACAAGCGGCCACCCTGACACAGCACACACACACCTGCACAGATACAGCCACATCAGCCGTCGTACATGGACACTCACCGTCAAGTGAAGTAGCGGGCGATGAGCTGCTGCCGCACATTACCAGCTTCCTCCTCTCCGCTGTCCTCCTCACTCGAGCTGTCCTGGTCTGCGGGCTGGGGCCCTGGTTGATCTCCGTCATCCACGATGAGGGGGATCTGCTTCCGAATGGCCAGATTGTGCAGCATGCAGCACGCCACCACTATCTGGCACACCTTCTGTGGGGAGTACGCCAGCGCACCCCCGGTGCGGTCCAGGCACCTGAACCTGGACTTGAGGAGGCCAAAGGTACGCTCGACCACACGTCTGGTCCTCCCATGTGCCTCATTGTAGCGATCGTCTGCTGGGGTGCGAGGATTCCTCAATGGACTGAGCAGCCATGCCCCATTCGGATACGCAGAGTCACCTGGGTGTGAGGGACACAGAGAACCGTTGCTATTCCAACTGGACAGGGGACAGCATCGCACAACCAGCACGCTACACCACTCCACATACTCACCGACAATACAGCCACGATCCTGTTGCATATTGGACATCAGTCGTGGCAAGATGCTGTTGCGCATTATGTGTGCGTCATGGGCCGAGCCTGGGAACTTTGCACACACGTGGGTGATCACCATGTCCGCAAGGCACACCACTTGCACATTCAGGGAGTGCGTGTGCTTCCTGTTGCGGTACAGGTGCTCAGTGGCCTGTGGTGGAACAAGGCCGACATGTGTGCAGTCAATGGCTCCAACGACGTGTGGGATTCTGCCAAGGGCATAGAATGCACCCTTCACTGCCGCCAATTCACGAGCCCTGGGGAAGCGGATGTACCTGTTTCGGTACAGCAACATGGCTGCCAGTACATCCCTCAGCACCTTGCTGAACATGGGCTGGGACATCCCTCCTCCAATGCCCACTGTGTGCTGGAATGACCCAGTGGCGAAGAAATGCATGGCGGCCATCACCTTAGCCGTGGGGGTGACAGCAGTCGGATACACCCTGCGGGGACGGAGATGGGGTTCTAACATGGCACACAGTCGATGCAGGGTTGGCCTGTCCAGCCGAAACTTCCTAATAACCTCTGTATCGTCCATGTCCGCCAGCAATTGGTATGGGCGGTCAATGTTCGGTCTCCGCCTAGGGACAATGGCAGAGGACACATGTCAAAGCAACACAACACATAGCAATTTCGCATACACATCACTGACATGACTGAGCAAGCACATGAGCCACAGCCCAGCTGTCAAGCTGGGGCGGCACGGCCACAATACACTTACACAGGTCTCCCAACAATGGCAATGGCTAGTGATACAAACCACTGCCATGTGCATGCACATGGGGATCTAGGCCCCAATGACTTGCGGGGCGTGCTGATGGGGACTGACTGCATATCCGTCAAGCGGCAACGCCACGGCAACATGAATGTCTGCTGAGCATGGAACTGCTTCCGCGGCTGGATGAGTATGGCACACGACGACGACGATGTGGGCACAGGCTGAGTGGCCAAAACAAGTGGGACCTGTGGCACGAGGGGATATGAGACAGTAGTAGGTGTCAGCACTGCACCCTATGTACAGCACTGTACGGATCACACCTCCCGAAACATTGACAGGTGTCCACATTGACAGCCCCATGCCAAGACGGCTGTGTGCTTGCAGTCACACGTCACAGGTGAGAGGTTACATTGCACGTGCCAGGTGGCAGACGTACATAGTGGGAGCTGGCATGTGTGTGCATGTGTCTCCTGTTCAGGATCCACCAGATGGGCGCTGACTCTGTACTGACCATTGGACACAGCATGTTCCGTGGAAGGCTTGTGTGTGTGGGATGGTGGCACTGGATGTGCCTCCGTTGGGTGGGGGCCATGCACAGGGCGGGTACGTCGATGATTGCGCATTGTTGGTCACGGTGGGTGCACCAACTAAGATGTGTTGCCCTGTGTTCAATTCCTATGTCCGCATGATGATGGACTGTAGATGTGGGCAGACTACACATTGGTCAATGTGCTGTCTATATGCATGTGCCTTCACACCAGGCACAGCTGCCCCTGCACATGTGACCCCTGCTGGACTCGCTGCTGGGTCTGTGGAGCTGATGCACCTTCTGTGCGTGGGGCGGACAGCTCTCCTCACTTCCCTCATTGCGCATGTCATGACTTTGCCGCAGGTGACATGGATCATGGAGGGCCCACATGTACGCGTGGGTAGGCTACACATGATTGTTCACTGGTCGCCACCCCCAGTCAGTGTTTCGAATGGGAAGGTTGTCGTGCTGGTGGTATGTTCGATGTGGCGGATGGGCGGGCCTAGGTGCGGGCTTACATTCCGGACATGGGGGGTAGTTGGATTGGCGACTAGTTGCAGTACACACGGGACACGTCTCTTCCTTTCCACATCTGGGTCATCCCTTGTACTAACTGACAGTGATACAGTCATCTTCGCCCCAGCCCTCATGTCCTCCCCTCGCTCCCCCAATATGCATGCTCACCTGCGAGGCTAGCGCTTGCACAGGCAGCCCCAAGCTCGCACCAGAGAGGGCAAGGAGTGTATGTGTGGGTCCAGTTGCACGAGTGGGCTGTCTCAGGGTATGATGTGTGGCGGGACGCCGTCCACCTGCGTGGTGCCCCAAATGGAGACCCGGCCTGCATGGACTATGCATCACAGTCTTCGCCTTCTGGATCCGCCACCTGCGACACCCAGTGGCTGTGGCTGCCCTTGCGGCCAGGCCGCGTCCGTCTGTGACTGATGGCCCACACATTCACTCTTTGGCCTCTCTGGGGAGGGCTCGGGGGTGGTGGCGCACGCGCTTGCACTTAGTCGCAATGGCATGTGGCGTGGTTGGTATAATGGGCAATGGATGGGATGGTGCGAGCCACCTCCCGTGACGTCAGTGCTGCTCGTGCTGTGGTGCGTCCCCCTACACTTCCATTTGACTTGTGCCATGCTAGACGTTGAGGTTCTATTGCCTGCGTGATATGACCAGGAGGAGCGCGAGGAGACCTCTCACACACCATGCTCCACTGCCATCCCGTGCCCTGTATCGCCTGTGCGGATTGACTATGTTGGGGTTACACCTGGTCGACTGGGGCTGTGTGTGCCTTGTCAAGGGGCATGGCGGGCGCACAACAGGATCCAGCTTGTCCACAGAGGGTGGGCTGAGGTGCGCCTGGTACCGCTTTGTACGTGTGCCCGGCTGCTGTGCATGCACGTGTTCCTCCCCCGACAGGTGTCCTCTCACAATGCCCAGGGAAGCGGTGGTGTACTGTTCATGACCCCTCCCAACACGGCGTGCTCCAACTTAGCATGTGCGCATCTACCCGTCACACCCACCCACCTGAGCACTGCGTCCATACGACTTCACACGACACATGTGTGTCTTCCACAGTTGTGCTACTCATTTGCGTTGACATCCAATACCAGTGGACTACATGGTCATGTCACGACTGCCGTGTACTTCACATACTCTCATCCTCTCTCATTCGTACTTGTGAAATGAGTCAGCGGAGACAGTTTTGGTTTCAAACATTATATTGAGTCTTCTGTCCTCTGTGATGCAGTATAGTGGACACTACTGGCAGCGGAATACATGTTGAGGATATACTGAGCATGATTGCAAATGGGATAGGGTGTGGGGTTACATGTGATTGGCTGTTGCATGTGGGATGTGGGCTTCAGAGTGACATCTGCTTGGCCAAGGCTGTGCTAATGTACATTTACGTATAGCTGCGGAGCTGCGGACTTTGACACAGACGGTATACATGTAGCCTACCAGACCGCTTGGCATCATGGGCACAGTCCATCTCAGTTCCATGTGACAGGTTTGCTGCGGTTGTTCCTCATGCACGCGTGCATGTGAGATGACATCAGGGCATGTGCTTGCGTGCATGCAGCGGCGTGCCACTTGTTGTTGCACTGTGGTGGTTACTGGACATGTCACAGTCACTGGGGTCGTGTTGTTGTTGTATGCACTTGTCGTCCATGCAAAGGTCCTGGTATGGGATTCCCGGGGCGGGGGTGGGAGGGGTGCAGCACCCACAGACTCCAGGCGACCTATTCATGTCCACTGAGCGGTGTGTGTGTCCATGTGCGCTGGATCCATGTCGTGTCCTGGTTGTTCGTGCAGTTCCGTCCATGTGGGTGCGATACACAGAGCCCATGCCACTGCCTCCCACGATGCATGCGGTGTTCCTGGATGTGATGGGGAACAGTGTGCATGTCCCGGTCATATCCGATGTCATGGCGATGTCGTTGATGGTGTGGTTACAGTTGCCGGTCGTTTGGTATGGCTGTTGTGGTGGTGACTGGCCAGTCCGTGCGGAAGCTAAGCATGGGTGCGGGGTTGGACATCATAGGTCAATCGGGGAACCTGCGTTGTGGTCCGACGAATTTACAGGTTGTCAGGTATGCGATGCCGTCCAGCAGGGCTTCCATGTCATTGGTGGTGTACATGTTTGCCAGCCAATGTAGCGGATGGTGGCTGTCAAGGTGTTGTTCGTAAGTTGTCCCTTGGAGGACCATGATGGGGCATGCTGGGTGACATTCGATGTAGCTGTTCTCGATGATCCGTCGTGTGGAGGCACAGTGGTCCCATTTCAGTGCGGGTGCGATGTTGGCCACATACGCCATGCCCCCATAGGCAGAGCAGGCCCTGTCGTGTGCGTCCAGAGGGAGGAGTAGTGGTAGCAGGTCCGCCTTCAGACATGCCGGGTTGGAGAGGCATATCTCCACGGGATGCTGGTAGGGACACCTCCGACAGTAGAAGACGGGCATGACGCAGCTGAACAATGTGATGCGGTAAGTCAGTCGGTAACTTACGTTCAGCAGGGACAGGAGATCGCATCCCAATATATGAAACAGGTTGGTTTTGTACAGCTTGAGCTGTTCGGCGTAGTTGGGTAGGTGTGTTGCGGTTGCCATTTCGCAGCGGTGCGTTGTGGTGGCGTGCTCCGGCTGTGTGTGCAGTCTGCAATGTGCACGCTCCGAGGTTGCTGTGAGCTCTGTGTAGTCGTAGGGAGACAGGACTTGTGTTCTGTTGGCTTGTTTGGAGGACACGGGCCCTCATCCCACATGCTTCTCAGACAGTTCAAGGTCAGTGATGTGTGACTCCTTCCAATTAACTTGCATGTGGCCGACATGGGGGAGTGTTTTCTTCTTTCTTCCCCGTCCGTTGTGTGCTTCTGTGATATGCGCTATCTGCCCTGTGGTTGGTCTCCTCGGCATGCCTGTGTTGGTCTATTCTTGGACAATGGCTGTATTCACCGGCTTCTGTCGTAGGGCTGTGGTTTCGGAGTTGGAATGGAAGGTCATTCAGTGCTGTCTGCTCTCCCTTGTGTGGGCGGCAGGCTGCCTTTCCGCTCTGCGTTGGGCCTTGTGTGTGAATGTTATTCTTGGGCCACCTGTTGTCGGTCCCGGGCTCTTTGGTGTTCCGTTTTATATGTCTTGTTCATATGTGCAGGGTGGTATGGGTGTTTCAGTGTGGTACTGGCGTTCCTCTTCCCGAAGGAGCCCTGCTTCTCCTAGTTGGTGTTGCCGCCGCTGTGTGCTACGCCATGTTTGTTACACTGGGGTGTGTCCTGCTGTTGCGTGACTTCACTGACATGTGTGCGTCGGTTGTGTGGCGTTGGGTGTTGTCCGTGAATTGGGCGTTGGGGACATGTCTGTGGCAGGCCTGTCACGTGTCATGTGCGTTCGGGGTGGGGCTGATGTGTGTGCTGCTTGGTTGTGTCCCTGTGTCTGTGTGCGACGCATGCATGGCGCTGCGGTTGGCCTCTGCGTTGTGCGCATGTGTGGCGGCGTCATCGCCGCTTTGGGGCCGTGACGGGGTTGTTGGTTCCTAGTCCCAGGTGGTGTGTACACATGTGTTACGCGATGTTACGATTTGGCCTGTGTGTCATATGTGGATGCAATGGTGGATGTGTAGTGTACACGCGCTGGTGGGGGTTGTCCGCTTTTCCGCCCTTGCACTGTGTGCGCTGTTTGCGTGCACTTGTTGTGTGTGTGCCTACCTGCGTCTCCGCGGTGCGTTGCGTCCTTGGTGGTGCATCAGCAGGAGCATGGGGAGGGCCTGCAGTGCTGGATTCATGCTCGGGGAGCCGCTTCTTCGTTGTCCGTGCTCGGCGTCCGTGTTACCGCTTCGGTTTGTCGTACGGTATCTCTTGGCCGTGGGAGCCGTTTGTTTGCGGCATCGTAATTTATACGCCGGGCGGGGCGTGTTTCGTCGGACGGTGTGTGTCAGTTGGGCTGCGCCGCTACGTGTGCGGGCGCACTTTGATGGCGGACGGTGTTGCTGGCTTGCCGGCGGTGTTTAGCCTACTTTTCGCATCGTAATTGGGCGGGCGTGTGGACTGCTGCGTGCCGGCGGTAACTGGTGGTTTTTGCATCCGCCAGCACGGCGGTTGTGCTTCCGCCCGCCATCGTAATGAGCCCCTTAGTCTCTATTTTTATTTATTTGTAAAAAAATATATATACTTACTCTTTTTAGTTGCTGAAGTGTCTTTCGTCGATGTTGTGGTTTTGTTGACTTTTGTAGAAGCTGTTAAGAGAAAAGTATTTGTTAGCTATGTTTTGCTTTTTTATTAAATGTATTACTTTTAAATACTTTACTTGTTGGTTAAGTTATATTACTTACTTTGTGATATATTTTTTATAATGTTGATTTTATTGCTTTTGTGTGCGTAAATCTTTGTGTTGAATTTTCTAGGTGTATTTTTAGTGAAGTTTAATCTGTGATATGTAAAGGAAAACATGTTATAGTTTTAGTTAATTATTATTTAAAAGCTATTTTTATTTATTTAATTATAAAGTTTTGCTCTTATCTTTGAGGGATATTCTGAATAGTTGTTTGTGTAGTTGTTTTTCATTCTGTGTTCTCTCTCGCAAGTCTTCGCTCTTCCTCCGTGTTTGTCCATTAAACGGTAAATTTTGTCTTAACTAATTGATTGTTTTTATAGTGTTTGTTTAATTAGTTAGAGTTTTCTATTGGTTTGTGTTGGTGTAGTTTTAATTTATTGGTCAAGATAGCTTTTTTGAATTTTTAGCTGTTACCTTTTAATTTGTTTAATATTTATTATGTTTATATAATGGTTTTTTTTTGTTTATTGTTATTTAAATGTATGTGTAGTTAAATGTGATATATTTTTTATATATGATATATATTTATCTTTGTTTATTTTCGGTAGTTGTGATATATTTCAAATTTTTTATTGTTTATTTATTTGTTTTAGTATTTTTAGTGTATTTGTTTTATTTAATGTTAATAATTTTGTCATTATTTTTATTGTTTGTTTAAAATATTTGGTGTATGTTATTTTATTATATTATTGAAAATAGTATATTTTTATGTTTAAATGTTATTTTCTCGATGTTTGTGTTGTCGATATTGTTTATATCGATGTTATTGATGTGTTATATTTTATTTTAATGTTATCAATATTTTTGTGTTCTTTATTTTTGTCGATATTTTTGTAATCGAGATTTTTTAAACAATATTTTTTTATCGATGTTTGTGTTATTTCTGTTTTGTGTATTGTGTGTCGATATTTTGGTATAAGATATTGTTGACTCAATATTTTTGTGGTTTGATGTTATAGGAGTCGATGTTGTATCAGTGATCCCTGAGAGATACAGGTGCCAGTGTTCACCACGGTGTCTGAAAAACTGGTATCCTCAAAACAATACCTGACTGGACAGACTTACCCAGTCACCAACGCTGATAATGTCACTAAGGTCCATCCCATGGTAATGATGTCCTTAGAATGGGGAGGGGTTACTGGCCTGAAACACGTAGTGGTCTCTACTGCAATTCCGGTTGAATGTCTGGAAGAGAATGATCTAGAGTCCTCAGCTTGGGCTGAGGTTGAGCTTAGGTCCCATGCAGCCATGCTGGGAATTCCTCAATGGGTGTGTGTAAAAACCAGTGCACAGAGCAAGGCCCAAGGTGAAAAAGAGGTGTTTGAGTCTGAAAGTATGGCTCAGCCCTCCAAGAGAAAAGGTAAGAATCCTAGGGTGTCAGCTTCTGAACAGCCACAAGCTTAGGTCCCCTCTCCCCAGGGAGAAGACCTGTCAGCCCCAGAGAGAACTGGGCCCCAGGAATTTGGGCCTTACACGGCAGAGCTCCTAGGACCAGGGGGACCTTCTAGGGAAGAGCTGTGCCAAGGACAGAGGACCTGTCTTACTCTTGAAGCCTGAGACAGCAAGCTGCTGCACAGGAAAAGGGAGATGTCAGTTGCTCCCACAGGACCTATTGGGAAGAAGGGCTCCTATTCACTGAGGGCAAAGACCCCAAACCTGGTGCCACCAGGAGAGTACCTTTCATCGCCAGTCCAAAACTACAAGTACAAAGCTGAACTGAAAATAGGGGCAATGTAATACAATCCTTACCAAAGCTGTTTTGGTACACTTCTCTTGTTAAGAAGAGCCAGAGTGAAATTCCCAATAGTGCAGGAGTTATTTGGGGATCTGTCCTTATCCAAAAAATTGAGCAGTAAGTATCCCGCTATGTTTATATGATCCAATGCATATGTACTTTCCTCGAACCTTTTACTATGTTCTGGACCGGATACCAACAGGGGGTATATCAACAACTTTAGATAGAAAAAGAAGAAATTAAGCTCCCATAGGGGAAGGAGGGAAGATGCGTTGAAAATGCCTAGGTGTTAGGGGGGAAGAAAGGGGCCTCCTCAGGGAGGAAGAGAGAGACTCTCTTCTACTAGGTCGATGCCCCCGGAGATTCCGGCTGTCGACCCATAAGGTAAGGTTCAAGAGGATCGTCAAATAGTTGCAAAGCTCGTAGTCGAGGGGGGACCAGTCAGGAGTGTTCAGTCCTGGAAAAGTATTGTATTAGTGGCTGCCAATTGCGGGTGAACTTAGCGTCTGTATGGTTGATACGGGCAGTAAGGAGTTCTACGGCTAAAATATGCCACAGGCGAAGAAACCATGTGGCTACGGGGGGGTTGAGGCTTTTTCCAAATAGGGCTATAGACTGCCGGGCAGCTTCCAACATTTGTAAGATCAAGCGCCACTCTGTATGTGTCATAGCAATCAATGTCAGGGGTCTAATGCCTAATACCGTAACAGACGGAGAGGAAGGAATAGGGAACCCCACTGTGTCCTAATGTAGCTAAGAATCTCTTTCCAAAAGAGCGTAAGACCCGGACAGGACCACCAGATATGAATAAAGTCACCTTTGTCGCTCTGACATCTCCAACACGTCGGGGGGAAGTTTGGGAGCATTTGTTGTAAACGGGCTGGGGTAAAGTACCAACGCGTCATGAGTTTATATGCCGATTCTCGTTGCAGAGTACTGTGATATACTTTCAGGATGTCCCGCCATAGGTGGTCCCAGATCTCTGGGGGGATTTCTTCGCCCAAGTCTAAGTTCCATTGCGCTTGATATGTGTGGGGTGAGGGCCGTTGCGAGTGTTGCAAAACTGTGTAAGTGAGAGAGATCAGGCCCCTCGACCCCTCGTAACTGCGGACTAAGGATTCAAAGGCAGTGAGTTTTCTAGTTGCCCCTTGGGTATAGGCCTGAGAAAGTAGCCAGTGACGAATCTGGTAATATTGCATCCGCGCCCCCTCCGTGAGATGGAAAGCTTTTTTGCATTGATCCAACTTAAGGAGCTTGCCGCCCTGAAACAGATCTTGTATGACGCGACATTCACCGTCAGACCACACACTGAATGCTCTAGGTTGCAATGCAGGGGGGAACATGGGATTACGAGTTATGGGCGTGTTAGGGGAGGGGAATGTAGTCAAACCGCGAGAGACCGCCAATTTGTCCCATATCTCTAGGACCGTTTTTGTGGGGGTAGCTATGTAAGCACTGCGGGGGCGGGCCCCACGAGGGAGCCACGCCAGGTTCCACAAGGGCCTGCATTAAACCGCCCGGTCCATGTGGAACCTGTGCTTCTCGCTTTCGCGAACTACCCATTCCGATATATACCGAAGGTGGCAGGCCCAATAATACTCCAAGAGATTGGGGCATGCAAGTTCTCCCCGGTCCCGCGGTAGCATCAGGATCTTATTAGAGAAGCGTGGGTGGGACTTTCCCCATATAAAGTTAGTAAAATCCCGTTGTAGGGACAGAATATCAGTCTGCGGTATAGGAGTGGGAAGGGATTGGAATAAATATATCTTTGGGGGAAGCGTCATTTTTATAGTGTTGATATGTCCTAACCATGCGAGAAGGAGGCCTCTCCACCTACGGAACTCCTCCCGGATAGCGCCTCTGTACCCAGGCCAGTTGGCTGAAGTCCAGGATGAAAGCAAGGGAGTCAAGTCTAAACCCAGATATCGTATTGATTTGTCGGTCCATTTCAACAGGATAAGATTTTGCAAGTCCTGGACCTCTGAGGCCGGAAGTGTAAGGTTAAGGGCATGAGATTTAGCACGATTGATCCAGAATCCCGATGCTCCCTCGAAAGATCGCAAAAGTGTAGCCAACGCTGGAAGAGAAGTAGACGGGGAGGAGAGAGAAAGAAGAAGGTCATCTGCAAAGAGGGAGATTTTATGGTCGTATCCTCCCAAAGGAATGCCCTGAATTGCTGGATCGGGTTGAATGGCAATCACCAGAGGTTCCACTACTAGGGCGAATAACAGCGGGGATAACGGGCATCCCTGCCTAGTGCCGCGATAAATCGGGATGGGAGCAGTGAGACGCCCGTTAAGGCGAATGCGAGTAGTGGGCTGCGTATAGGACGCCAGCAATCTGGACACCATCACGGGGCCCAACCCCACCTTCCACAAGACCTCCCTGAGAAAGCCCCAATCCACCCGATCAAAAGCTTTCTCGGCGTCAAGGGACACCAAGCAGGCAGGTATACCCCTATACTGTGCTTTTTCCACCAGGTGGGCAATCGGGTGAATGTTATCCGCCCCTTGTCGATGGTGAATGAACCCAACCTGGTCCGGGTCAATAAGGCCCGGAAGATGGAGCTCCAGGCTTCTTGGTGAAGATCTTAGCATTAGTATTTAAAAGGGCGATGGGGCAATACGAAGTAGGCAGGGAATGGTCTTTTCCTGGCTTTGGTACGAGGACTATCTCCGCTTCAGACATGGTTGGAGTAAGGCCTGAGATATCCGTGAAGCTATTAAAAATTTGCAGCAGGTGATCACGAAGCTGCGGGTAGAAAACCCGATAGAACATTACCGGGAGACCATCGGGACCCGGCGTCTTCCCTATTGGGAGCTGTTTCAGGGCCTTAGCTATTTCCTCATGTGAAATGGGTTCCTCCATTAGTCTCCTGTGATGAGAATCAATTGAGTCCCATGAACACGAGTCGAGAAAGCCCTTAACTGCCTCGAGGGAGCAAGGTGTATCTGCATAAAGTTCTCTGTAAAAGTTCGACAGGGTCAAGCACTTATCAGGGACCGAAATAGCCCATGTACCATCGGGGCGTTTCAGTTTGGCAATATGCGCTCTCGCAGTCCGAGCTTGAAGACGTCACGCCAGACAAGCCCCAACCTTGTCTCCCCCGTGTAAAATTTCTGTTTGAGTGCAAGCAGGAGTCTTTCCGCCTTATTAGTGCGGTGTAGACGTAACTGACCCAGCAACTTTGCAAGTAGTCGTTTATTATGAAGAGATGGTTGTACGTGAACTTTGCATTCCAGAGTCTTAATATTCGCGGAGAGGGATGTCACTACTAACCGGGATTCGCGCATTCTAGCTATCGATATATAGAGGAGATGACCCCACGTATGATGGCTTTAAAAGCGTCCCAGCAGACAGTTTCAGAGGTATCAGCAAGGTCATTTACTACAAAAAAAAGCCTCAATCTCTTTTCCAATATCCGCCAAGTCAACAGGGTCCCGGCAGGCCTGGGGTGGCAACCTCCATCTAGGGTGAGCCTCTATGTGAGGTTTGGGGGATTGTAAAGATATCGAAAGATGAGCATGATCTGATAAAGAAATGTCAGATATCTCTGCGTCATCTAGAGCATGTAGTAAAGATAAGGAGAGAAAATAATAATCAATGCGAGAGTATGATCGGTGTGCATGAGAAAAGAATGAGTAGTCCTTAGAATCAGGGTGCAAATGTCTCCATGCGTCTACTAGTCCCAAGTCCGTAATGACGTTTTTAAGAGTGGCGGACATGGCCCCGGCATTTTGATACGCTTGTCCGGTGCGGTCCCACTCTGGGTTCCAAACCGAATTAAAATCCCCCCCAAGAAGTATCAGCGTTGTAACTGAGTGTAAAAGATGGTTAAGGAGTGAGTGTAAAAAGACATCCTGATTTTGGTTAGGAGCGTATATGTTTACAAGAGTCAGGGGTAGCCTACCCCAGGGGAATTGGATTTTTAAAAATCTCCCGTCTTTATCTGTCGTGATCTTAGAGGGCATCACAGTCCGGCCAGCTTTAAGGAAGATGGCCACCCCTCCAGTTTTAGAAGAGGAACAAGCCCAGTATTGAGTAGGATATTTGGGGTGGGACATTAGGTGAGTGTCAGAGGAAAGCAAATGAGTCTCTTGGAGAAAGATGTCAGGGTCCTGACGAATGAGGTAGCGCCAGACTTGATATCTCTTATTGGGAGAGTTGAGGCCTTTAACATTCAGCGAAAGAAATTTAATGGAGTTGTTCATGATAAGTCTAAAAAGCCGCTTCGCCCGCTATGACCATTAAGCCAACACCATGAGTGTACCTCCTCCCATCCCAGGACCTCAGGACAACCCGGCATGACCAAGAGCTCATCTAAAATTATTGAACAAGCAATACATATTACAGCAGTCCCCCAGAATCCGAAGCTGCATCCTCCCCAGCCCCATCCCCATCCCCCTAGCAGCAGCGCATCTAGGAAAGAGGGACAAAGGGATAGAAAAGAAAGAAACATAAAACTCAAAAGTAGGTGGCCAACTGGACCGAACATTGTCAGAGTCTACCAGGAACAGCCCAACGTCTATAAGACAGGCCATTCAGGCGAAGTCACTCTCCAATGGGACCCTGAGTAAGGGGGGGTGGCAGGCGCAAGAAAGTTTGTGGGTCTCCGCATCCAGCAAACACAAGGAGATGATGGACGGAGTGCTGAAACTTTTCAAACACTCACCCCCAGTCACAGATCTGGGTTGAATCCATCATCATTCTTTAGCTCACTTTGCCACCCCAGTTCAGACACAGCTATATGCAAATCAGTCTTGACCCTGTGCCTCATGGGAACAGTCTAGACCGAACTGCCAAGCCAGGTCTTCCCTGGACCAGAACCAAGCATCCTGGGACCGGTTTCGGGCTAACAGCCCTCATCAGCCAGGCTAGCTTGAATCCAGTGGCAAAGTGAGCAAGGGACCCACGTCTGGGCATACCCTGCCAACTCAGGGCGAACAAAGCAAACACAAGGAGATGATGGACGGAGTGCTGAAACTTTTCAAACACTCACCCCCAGTCACAGATCTGGGTTGAATCCATCATCATTCTTTAGCTCACTTTGCCACCCCAGTTCAGACACAGCTATATGCAAATCAGTCTTGACCCTGTGCCTCATGGGAACAGTCCAGACCGAACTGCCAAGCCATGTCTTCCCTGGACCGGAATCAAGCATCCTGGGACCGGTTTCGGGCTAACAGCCCTCATCAGCCAGGCTAGCTTGAATCCAGTGGCAAAGTGAGCAAGGGACCCCCATCTGGGCATACCCTGCCAACTCAGGGCGAACAAAGCAAACACAAGGAGATGATGGACGGAGTGCTGAAACTTTTCAAACACACCCCCAGTCACAGATCTGGGTTGAATCCATCAACATTCTTTAGCTCACTTTGCCACCCCAGTTCAGACACAGCTATATGCAAATCAGTCTTGACCCTGTGCCTCATGGGAACAGTCCAGACCGAACTGCCAAGCCATGTCTTCCCTGGACGGGAATCAAGCATCCTGGGACCGGTTTCGGGCTAACAGCCCTCATCAGCCAGGCTAGCTTGAATCCAGGGCAAAGTGAGCAAGGGACCCACGTCTGGGCATACCCTGCCAACTCTGGGCAAAGAAAGCAAACACAAGGAGATGATGGACGGAGTGCTGAAACTTTTCAAACACTCACCCCCAATGCGGCATCCAGCGGCTTTTGGCAATAGTATAACAGCGAGATGTTCATCCTCCCCCGGATCGCCACCAAGGAGGCCAGGACCGGATCTAGCGACAATAGCGTCCAAAGGGTCATCCCCATAGGAATTGGTTTTTGGGAACTGGACTTGCGCCCTCGTGGGGGATATTTCCTTGGCTGGGCGGAAGAGAAGTAGGAACGATTGTATAGGTACATTATGTCATATTATCTTAATGTCTCATCGCGGAGATAAGTGTGAGAATCATAAGCGTTTGATTAAACCAAAGCCTTAATTAGTCCTTGTGGTCGGGTGATCGAGCTGGCGGAGAGGATTCATTCAAGGACCGGATGTGGCTGATGATCTCCTGTTTGGCCTGTGAGGTTTCCCGCTCTTGGAGACGCTGCTTGTATTTAGGCGGCATGAAAGTAGACCATTCTGAGTGTAAGGGTCCTCCCTGGCGCCCTCGAGGTGAGAGCCGATCCTCGCCCTCCGGCTCCAGTGAAAGCTGCAAGAGCTGTTTTGCTTCTTTCAATGAGCAAAGAGTAGGTCGCTTACCCTCCCAGGTAAACATCAGGGCAAAGGGATGACCCCACTGGTATTTAATGTTGAGGTCTCGGAGCTTATCCGTGACTGGTTTGAAGTCTTTTCTCCTTCGCAGCGTAGCCGGCGCTAGGTCTTGAAAGATCTGGATCGAAAGACCATTATAGGAGACAGCTTTGACCCCTTGGATGTTTTTCAAAATAGCTTCTTTTTCAGTAAAGAGGTGGACCCGTGTGAGTATGTCCGGGATGAAGTCGGGTCTATTGCGAGGACCCTGAACTTGGTGGGCTCTATCAAGCATTGGGGGAGCAGCGTCTTCGTTGTCTCTAATGGCCTGTAGAAGATCTGCCGTGTAGGCCATGATGTCCTTGCCTTCTGCTCCCAAGGGAACTCCTCTAATATGCAGGTTGTTTCGCCTACTGCGATTTTCAAGATCCTCCTGCTTCATCTGTAAGCTAATGTTTTGGTCTTCCAGCTCCGCCATCCTTCTCCACAGGCTCTCATGGTCCTCAGACCTAGCATCCATGGTGAGTTCGAGGTCGTCTACTCTGCCGCCAATCTCTGTGACCTCCCCCCGTATGTCCTGTAGCCTAGCTTTGAAGTCTTGTTTAAGGGATCCAATTTCATCCTTAATCTCCTGGAGGAAGGACGCCATGAAGGCCTGTGTGATCGGCGTTTCCGTGGTAGCCTTTTCTGGTGCAGAGACTAACGGAGCAGCAGAATCCAGTGTCTGTGGATTGGTTTTGGTCCAAAGGGGCGTTACCGGGTTGTCTCGGGACGCAGCAGAATCTGAGTCTTTGGTGGCTTTATTTTTAGGAGGCATGGCTGGGTAGCGACCTGTGCCAGAGTCCCAGATAAGCGAGAAATGGCGTCCCTTAGATTGTAGAGAGATCCCGGCAGGCATATCACCTCGAGCAGTTTAATCCCCCAGGAGCCCTATCACAGCCCTAGCTCTCGCCGTAGTCCCACAATAATTGCTGCTTACCTGGTGGGGCCGTGGATACCACGCAGGCCAGGCAGAGGACCGCCGTTTGCTTCTCTCTGTTCTCACCACGGTCCCTGGATGAGATCTGTTGGGGGCAGCTCAAAATGCGGCACTCAGCAGTTAGGGCCAAGAGCGACGGGCGGTTTAAAGCTGTCCCACCTCCAACTCGTCACACAGCAAGCCCAGGGCACCAAGAAGCAGTGGGGGGCCCTGTCGGCAGAATACCCTTCACTCTTCCTCTTCAATGCAAAGCTCCCAACTCCGGCCAGGATACACAAACAAGTTCCGTCAGTCACACACTGGGAAGGGCAGCCAGCTCAGACCCAGCCCTTTCCCAACGAGGTATGGCTCCAGGGGAGAAAGGGGCTCCGGTATTGTTGTTGATGTCCCAATGCGGGAAGGCTCTTTTGTTGTCCTCTCAGCCCCCTGCAGGAGCAACAGCAGGCTCAGGTGCCCTCCGACACTCACTGCGCCAGGGCCCTGGAGATGCGCGGTCCTCGCCGCTCTTGTAGCACCGGCTCTAGATGCGACTACTTGGCCAATCCCCTGGCACAGCCCCCAAGCGGATCAAGAGCTCCCCAGCTAGCCAGGTCCGTCAATCTCAGTCCGCCGCTCCAGGCGCCGCGATCACCAGCCCATCGGTTGCGGCCCGCCGAGGGATCCGCAGTGACACACCCCGTCTAAGATGGCGGTGGCGATTCTCGCCGGAGTCAGGGTACAACAAGGGGGGGGAAAGCCCTCGCTCTAAGCGCAGACCAACACTCACTGTGCTACCGCAGCAGGAGTTCGTATCCCCCTCCGCCGCCTCAGCGTCCTCCTCTCAGAGCACCGCGTCGCAGAGGCCCTATAGTCTGCAGGTCTCAGTTCAATACACAAGAGGACTCGGGGGCCTCTCAGCAGGTAGGTTTTGCCGCGCAGGCTCTTCCGTTGCGCTGCCTCAAAAGCCACAGACTCCAATCCAAGAGCCGCGGCCCGTCAAGAACGCCACGACGGAGCTCTCTGTCCAAAATGGCGGCTGCAGGCCTCGCCTATTCAGGGTCGCAGAAATCAGGGGCCCCCCCGAGTATTGCGGGGCTTCCTCTCTGGTATTAATAGCGTCTCTGGTCCTTGCCACACCACGCCCGTCGCAGAGCACCAGGTGGGCGGAGACCCAGCAACACACGTCTCACTCCATTCGTGTCTTGGCCACGGCCCCCGGGGTACACTTTTAAAGGGTAGGGATTGACATTGTCAGTCCCCTTGACCCTCCAACTTAATCAGGGAACGGATTCATGCTGGTAGTAGTGCATTATGCTACCAAGTACCCTGAGGCAATTCCCCTTAGTACTACCACTGCTCCTGCAGTGGCTTGGGCCCTCATTGGTATTTTTACCAGAGTGGTTTTCTTTAAGGAAGTGGTGTCGGACAGAGGTACAAACTTCATGTTTGGCTACCTGAAGCACATGTGGGCTGTGTGGAGTCACCTATAAGTTCACTACCCCATATCACCTACAAACCAATGGACTTTTTGTGAGATTCAACAAGGCCATCAAAGGCATGATCATGGGACTCCCTGAAAAACTCAGAAGATGGATGTGCTTTTGCCATGCCTGCTATTCGCTTACAGGGAGGTGCCACAGAAGGGAGTAGGGTTTTCTCCCTTTGAACCTTTGCTTGGCCATCTTGTGAGGGGACCACTTCGTCTGGTTAAGGAAGGCTGGGAGAGACCTCAAAGAGCCTAAACAGGATATTGTGGACTATGTACTAGGCCTTCATTCCAGGATAGCAGAGTACATGGGCATAGCAAACAAAAACCTAGAGGCCAGCCAAGAGGTTCAAAAACTCTGCTATCACCAAAAGGCTGCCATGGTGGAGTTCCAACCAGGGCATACGGTATGGGTATTGGAATCTGTAGCACCAAGGGCCCTACAGGACAAATTGAGTGGTCCCCACTCTATCTGTCGTAGGCTCCGTTGTTCCTCAGGGCATGCACGATGGTTCAGATGTCCACATCCAGGCACCACCAAGTCTGCCTGCAATGATAGCACAGACTATTGGAGTGGCCAGGTGAGGGAAAGAGTGTTCAGGTTGGAACAGAAGGGGGGGGGAGATCTGCAAATGAGTAGTAACAAGATTATAAAGGGTACTAACAATAATTCCCCTCCCCTAGTATAGTGTATACTATGCACCTCATATCACGGTTACCTGTGTGTGAGCCTGACAGGGATTGGACAGTTGGTAATGAATTTAAGGAAGAAAGTACAAGGCAATAGTATACAGGCTGTGCCCCCTTGCTTCAAGATAGGGGTCTTGGAGCAAGGGGGCACAGCCAGTTCTTTGGTACCCGGGCCGGGTGGCTCAGGTGCAGAGTAGTGGTTAGTCTCAGACAAACATTAATAGCACAGGTACAAGATTTAACACCAGTACCATTACAGCATTACATACCATTAACTATCTTGTTGTGGGTCGTGTCTGGAGTAATCTGTAATCAGATGACACAGTATTAATGCATAGGCTCATGAATGGTATAGTAATTCTTAGTACTCTTTCCTGCTGTATCCTTGCAGGAGGGAAAAGAAACACTGTTCTTTGCTTTCAGGGTTTATCACAACTCAGTCTTTCTTTGCTTGATTACTCCTTAGTGTTTTTTTTTCAACAACATAATTCCACTCGCAGGACCTGTCTCGCGAGGGGTTAACTGTATACTGACAAGATTAAACAAAGTCACATTAGCGTTGCGCGCTTATCCTTCCGAGACCCGTCCAGTCTCACTGAAATGTCAAGTCTTGCCGCTGTCAGCATACACAATGCTCTGTGCATGTGAATGGCAGAAATCCACCCCGAAAGTCCCCCTGGATTCCTGGATTCACCACCACTGCGCCAGGTTGGAAAAGCGGCAGCTGAAGGAATCAGCTGCTTCAGATGCGCGGTGCAGGAGCTGCAAATGACATGCTCTCCCATCACACGAGAGAGACGACTCGGATGCTGCAACACGAGGAAAAGAATATCGAACATGCAGTGTTAGGTGGGGTTGTTTTTATGGTAATGCCCCTCACAACATGGCGGCTGCTCGAGGGGCATTGGGAAACGAAGTCCCTGACTGATACTGGAGTCGTGGCATACTCCTGGACCATAAAACGTCTCAAAGTCAATATAAAACAAAAGGCAACTGCTTAAAGTAAAAATAAAACATAAGGTAACTGAGTCTGGTACATCAATCAATAAATCTTTATTCGGTAAATAAGATCACCATAAAAGAATACAGCCTGGTACATAGTCTGTATGTGAATGCAATATTCAGGCAAGAGCCTCAAGGTGAACAAGAAGCAACACAAAGACAGCATGGCCGGAACTTCAATCCTGTGCCTGCAGTATGTCATATGCTACAGAGTCTATGCCCCATGGTGCAAGCATTATGGTCAGCATATACCCTCATGGTATTTGTGGCCCTAGAGACACCGGTGGGTGCCACACAGTACTTCCCCCTCCAAAGCGGGCTCTAGGGCCAGGCTTAGTGGGATGGAGGGCATGAAAGTGGCGTACCAGCCGCAGAGCATGGACATTCACAGAGAGCTGCCAAGAGTCGTTCTCAAGCCCATAGCCTTTCCAGGAGAGGAGGTACCAGAGATTCCTGCCCCTGTGACGAGAAATGAGGATTGCACAAATCTCTTATTCCTCTTGCCCCTGTGCCAATGGAGGGACAGAATGCAGCTTACTACTTGGGGGAGCCGGCTTTACAAGTATGTGTGAAACGATGGGTGGATAGGAAGTGTGGCAGGTAGCTTCAGACGGAAGGTCACTGAGTTCACTTACCCACAGATTGGATAGGGTCCAATGAATTTGGGGTGAAATGGTGACATGGTCTTGAACCAAATGTGTTTAGTTGAAAGCCAGACTTTGTCGCCAATAGCATATGCAGGGTCTGTGCATCGATGTTTGTCAGATACGATTTTGTACTGCCTTTTGGCCTTTTCCAGGTGTCTCACTACTTGTGCCTCACTACTTGTGCTTGAATCTTTTTCAGTGTTTGGATAGTATCAGGCACCACAGGTACGATATCCAGATCGTCTGAATATGGAAGTGATAAGAAATTAGGATGGAAATCGTAGGTGCAATAAAAGGGTGAAGCATTGACGAATGATGTGAAGAAATATAAGCGATCTCTGCTAGCCAAAGAAGGTTCCCCCAAGAATCAGCAGTGACTTCCGCATGGCACCTAAGATATTGCTTCAGAGTTTGGTTAAGGCATTCTGTCTGACAGTCTGATTGTGGATGATGACTGGTTGACAAGGCTCGGGAAATATGTAATGCAGAACACCAGTTTGTCCAGAACTTGGCAGTGAATTTGGGGCCTCGATCCAAAATTATCTTTTTCGGTACTCCATGCAACCGAATTACGTTACGTAATAACAGTTGAGCCAATTGACTGGAAGTTGGTAATTTCTTACAGGCTACGAAATGACCCAATTTGGTTAAACTGTCTATTGCAACTAGAATGGTGTTATACCCTTGATCATTTGGTTAATTGGTTATGACGGCAAGCGAGAAGTGTTCCAATGGTCTTTGGGAGTGGGTAAGGGTAGTAATAGTCCTTGGGGTTTCCCTGGGTCCTTCTTTGCACTGGCACAAACGTCATACTCCTTGATCCATTGTTGTATATCGTGTCTAAGTGTTTACCACCAGAAATTACGAGCAACAGCTTTCACGGTTCTTTGTATACCACGGTGACCCGCACATGGATGTTCATGACACCAGTGGAACACAGTTTTTTGCAGGGTCTTTGTGGGTACGTACAACTTAGAATTGTAGATGGGTAATTCTTGCACAACTTTACTACCCTTAGCTGCCTTAAGCCATGATTGCCAGTCTTGTGCCTGAAAATGATCCTTATTTGACTGTAAGAAATCCTCGATTGAAACGAGATTAAGCACTCTACAAGGGTTGATTATGGACTGTGGCTTAGTCAATGTTCGATGGGTAGGACTTTCTTGCCTGCTCAGAGCATCGGCCTTGTCATTTTTTCTTCTCCTTGTCTGAAGGTAACAATGAAGTTGAACTCTGCAAAGAATATCATCCACTGCAATTGCAGATGGGTCAAATTTCTTGCTGCTTTCATAAATTGGAGGTTGCGGTGGTCAGTATATACTGTCACCGTACAATGAGCACCCAATAAGTAAGGTCCCCATTCTTTGAATGCCTCCCGGATGGCTAATAGTGCTTTTTCGGCAATGGTATTATTACCTTCAGCAGATGTTAATTTTTTGGACATATATGCCACCAGGTGTAACTGTGCTGTTGCACAATTCCTTTGAGATAAAATAACCCCAAGAGCCACATCCGAAGCATTGGTTTCCACAACGTAAGGCAGTTCAGGATTTGGATGGGCTAAAATGGGTGCAGCTGTGAATGCTTTTTTTAGATGTTCAAAGGCCTGATTTGCTTGCTGATTCCAATCAAAAACATGATTTTTTTCTTAGCAGTTTTGTGGTGGGGGCAACTACTTGAGAGAAATGATCTATGAATTGCCTATAAAAATTGGCGCATCCAAGAAAACATTGTACATCTCTGAAGTTTTTTGGTTTTGGCCAATGGAGGACCGATTGTATTTTTTGCTCTGCCATTTGTAAGCCATGCGGAGATGACATCACTCCCAAGAATTCCACCTCTGTAACATGGAAGTCGCATTTGGTACGTTTACAAAATAGATGGTGTTATCATAAAACTGTTAGAAGGGTTGTAACATGGCTGCACATGCTCAGCTTCAGAATTGGAATATATCAGAATGTTGTCTATATAGACTAGCACGAAGCGATCCAGGTAGTCACGCAGCACATTGTTCAAGAAGAACTGGAATGCAGCAGGAGCATTGCACAAACCGAATGTCATCACTGTGTATTCAAATAAGCCATATCTGGTTTTGAAAACTGTTTTCCAATCCTCTATATCCCTCATTCAGACTAGATGATACGCCCCTTTTAGGTCGAGCTTGGTGAAGATGACAGCTGCCTTTACTTGGTCTACGAGCACAGGAATGAGTGGTAACGGCTACTTATACTTTATGGTTATCTTGTTTAATGCATGATACTCAATGCATGCGCAAATTTCTCCATTCGCTTTTGGCACAAAAAACAGGGGTGAGGCTGCCGGGGACCGAGAAGGACGAATGAAGCCGTTGGCTAGATATGTATCCAAATACACTCTGAGATGTTCGTTTTCCTTTTCGGACAAGACGTAAATACAACAACTTGGGACTACGGCTTCAGGAACAAGATCTATCTGGCAGTTGTATGAACGGTGCGGAGGCAACACCTCAGCTTGTTTTTCATTGAATACGTCTATGAAATCCTGATAGAGACTAGGTAACACCTCCTCTTTTTCTGCAGCAGTCACAATGGAGTGGCTTCGGGTTATCTGTGGTGTTAAAGCTGACAGAAGACAATGCTGTGAACAATGAGCAGAGAAAGCTTGTATTGATCTGGTGCTCAAATTAATATTGGGGTTGTATAACACCAGCCAGGGCATCCCCAAAATGAAACCATATTGAGGGATGCTAATTAGGTTAAAATTAATTTTTTGCACATGTTTTTGGGATTCCACTTTGCATTCAATAATCAAGTCAGCTGTGTGCAAAGTGATTGGCCCAGAAGTTAAAAGACGGCCATCCACAGTTTGCACTACTTCAACTTTTTTCTTGGGTAAGCAAGGCAATGACAATTTCTTTGCCAACTCTGCGTCTCTAAAATTCCCTGTAGCTCCTGAGTCGAGTAAGACGACAATGTGATGGGAAACATTTTTATCAGTAATTAGTCTCATGTTTATCTTAAAATGAGCTGCACTATCTGAGTCTTCCATTTTGAGAGAAGAGATCTTCCAGTTGCTCAAAAGGGCCCCTTCGTTTCCTTCTGAGTGCTTTAGATTTCTGTACTGTTTTCTGTGAGGGCATTTGCCACTTTCGTTTGTATTGATGCTGTGATTCCTTTATTATTGGGCTTAGATGGACACTCCTTTTTCCACAATAAAGGCATTGTCCATTCTTACTGTGTTGATCTTTTTCTTCTTTGCTAAGTGAGGATCATAAGAACCCAATTTCCATTGGTTCTCCAGAACTATTACTTGCCTGCCATAGGTTGACTAGTATTTTTGGGGTTCTCATATTGGGGGTGGAATCTCTCACCCCATCTTTTGTCTCCTTTGCGATAATCCGGGGTCTAATCTTTGAGACAAATTTATGAGTTCTGCACATGTTTGGAGTTGGGGATCGATTTGTGCTAGAACGTCTTTGATGTCGTCCTTGAGACCCTGATTATAAACGGCAGCTCTCTTTTCTTACGGCCATGCTGTCTCAGCGACCAAACGATTGGACTGCTTTAGATATGATTTCAGATCTCTACTCCCTTGGCGCAGTTCTAGCAACTCCTGGTAAGCGCGAAGCGTGGCTGATCTTCGGTCCAACACTTTCTCAAATTCTCTCACAAAGTCTTTCCAATTGTAGATAATGGGGTTATTGCTCCGGACAATAGGCACAGCCCATGAGGCAGTATCTCCTGCCAAGTATATTAGAAAAGCAATACAGGATTGTGGATCCGGAAATGCTGCTGATCTACATGTCAAATGCACCTCAATTTGTGTTAAAACTATTTGCACTTTGGCCGGATTACCAGTAAACCGCTCAGGGGCAGCTAACGGAATCTGAGGTTGTACTGTCACGGAAATATTTGTGGGATTGCCGGCCGGTGCTCCGGCGTTACCAGACATTGTAGTAAGGACTGCAATAGGGAATTTCCCTAAGGGTATACTGTATGGATTTCTATCCAGGGACTCACTTTGTGCATCTACCTTATGTTGGAGCTGTGCAACCTTATCTGTTAAGGCTGCGGTAGTAGTCTTAGAATCTGCCAATTCCCTCTGTACCTGCAGTAGAGCCTTAATAATATAGTCAAGTGTGATCATTCTGAAATCGTACAGGCCGGGTGGAACAATAGTCGTGGGCTTGTTATTCTGTCGTAGGCTCCGTTGTTCATCAGGGCTGCCTGCTATGATAGCACAGACTTTTGGAGTGGCCAGGTGAGGAAAAGGGTGTTGGGGTAGGAACAGCAGGGATGGAGATCTGCAAAAGAGTAGTAACAAGATTATAAAGCGTACTAACAATAAGTCCCCCCCCCCAATATGGTGTATACTATGTGCCTCATATCATGGTTACCTGTGTGTGAGCCTGACAGGGATTGAATGGTTGGTAATATGGGATGAACCTTTAAGAAAGAAAGCACAAGGTGATAGTGTACTGTGGTTAGTCTCAGGCAAACATTAATAGCACAGGGACAAGATTTAACACAGATACCGTTACAGCATTACATACCATAAACTATCTTGTTGTGGGTGTTGTCTGGAGTAATCTGTAATCATATGCCACAGTATTAATGCATAGGCTCATGAATGGTACAGTAATTCTAAGTACTCTTTCCTGCTGTATCCTTGCATGAGGGAAAAGAAACACTGTTTTTTGTTTTCAGGATTTATCACAACTCAGTCTTTCTTTGCTTGATTTCTCCTTAGTTTTTATTTTTTTAACCACATAATTCCACTCACGGGACCTGCCTCGCGAGGGGTTAACTGTATACTGACAAGATTAAACAGAGTCACATTAGCAATGCACGCTTACCCTCCCAAGACCCGTCCGATTTTGCTGAAATGTCGTCTTGCTGCTGTCAGCATTCACAATCCTCTGTGAATGTAAACGGCAGAAATCCACACCTAAAGTCCCCCTGGATTCCTAGAATCACCGTCGCTGCGCCATGTCAGAGAAAGCAGTCGCCGAAGGGTCAGCTGCTTCAGATGCGCAGTGCAGGAGCCAGAAATCAGCTGCTCTCTCATCACACGAGAGAGCCAACTCAGATGCTGCAACACCGACACGAGGAAAAGAAGAACGAGCGCGCAGTGTTGGGCGGGGTCGTTTTTATAATAATGCCCCTCCCAACATGGAGGCCGCTCGAGGGGCATTGGGAAATGAAGTGCCTGACTGATACTGGTGTCATGGCATACTTCTGCAACATAAAACATTTCACAAAGTCAATATAAAACATAAGTAAAAATAAAACATAAGGTAACTGAGTCTGGTACATAGTCTGTGTGTGGATGCAATATTCAGGCAAGAGCCTCAATGTGATCAAAGAGCCACACGAAGACAGCGTAGCCAGAACTTCCCTCCTGTGCCTGCAGTATGTCCTCTGCCACAGAATCTATGGCCAGTATATACCCTCATGGTATCTGTGGCCCTAGAGATGCCAGCGAGTGCCATGATACTATCGTTGAGAGAAAAGGTGAGGTCACCTACCTGGTTGACCTGGGCACAAGCAGGAACCCAGTTGTGGGACGCTTTTCCACGACAAGGCAAAGTGACCATGCTGATGGTCACTGATGAGGTCAGGAAGCAGAGAGTAAACCTCTCCCTGACATCCTCTCCGGCAGTCCCAAAGATGGGTCAGTAGATGGAGTGGCCTATTCGGACACCCTCTCGGCCCAACAGCAAGCTAACTCCAGGCAAGTCCTGGAGCAGTGTGCTTGGCTCTTCTCCTTAACCCCTGGACAGACACACTGGTGTGCCCATGATGTGGACACCGGAGACAGCTTGCCTGTCAAAAACTAGATCTATCGACAGTGTGGCCGTGTTAAGGAGAGAATCAAAGCTGAAGTCAGCAAGATGTTGGAGTTAGGGGTTTTTGAACCCTCTGACAGCCCCTGTGCTAGCCCAGTGGTCTTAGTCCTAAATCTCACTCCAAGGGTGGGAAACCAGAAATTAGGTTTTGTGTGGACTGCAGAGGTCTCAATGCTGTCACTAAGACAGATGCTCACCCCATACCCAGTGCTGATGAGTTGATAGACAAATTTGTGGCAGCCAAATTTCTCAGTACCTTTGACTTAACTTCAGGGTACTGGCAGATTGGCCTAACCCCAGTTGCAAAAGAGAAAACAGCATTCTACACATCAGATGAGCATTATCAGTTCAATGTTATGCCCTTTGGCTTAAAGAATGCCCCTGCCACTTTCCAAAGTTTAGTGAACCAAGTCCTTGCTGAGTTGGAAGCTTTTAGTGCAGCATATCTAGATAATATTGCTGTCTATAGTTCCACCTGGCAGGATCATCTGATCAACCTTAGCAAGGTTTTGCAGGCCCTGCAGCCTGCAGGCCTCACTAATAAGGTATCAAAGTGCCAGATACGCCAGGGCACAGTTGTATACTTGGGCCACCTTGTAGGTGGAGGCCAAGTTCAACCTTCACAGACCAAGATCCAGACGATTCTGGATTGGGAAGCTCCAACCACTCAGACCCAAGTCAAGGCATTCCTTGGCTTGACTGGGTATTACAGGAGGTTTATGAAGGAGTATGGTTCCATTGTGGCACCTCTCACAGAACTCAACAGCAAGAAATGCCCAAAAAGGTAAACTGGACAGTTAGTTGTCGAAAGGCTTTTGACATCCTGAAAGAGGCAATGTGCTCAGCACCCTTTCTCAAAGATCCAGATTACTGTAGATAGTTCATTGTGCAGACTGATACCTCTGAGCAAGGGATAGGAGCGGTCCTATCCCAAATCAACGATGATGGCAATGACCACCCTGCTGCTTTTATAAGCAGGAGGTTACTCCCCAGGAAACAGCGTTGGAGTGCCATTGAGAGGGAAGCCTCTGCTGTGGTTTGATCCCTGAGGTAGCTGAGACCATACCTGTTTGGTACTCACTTCCTTGTCCAAACTGACCACAGGCCTCTCAAATGGCTGAATCAGATGGAAGGTGAAAACCAAAAACCTTTCAGGTGGTCCCTACAGGGAATGGACTTTAAAGTGGAACACAGACCTGGGACCGATCATGCCAATGCAGATGGCCTTTCCAGGTTCTTCCACTTAGACGATGAAGACTTTCCTGGGAAAGGTTAGTCTCATCCTCTCATTTGGGGGAGGGGGCGTTTAGGAAAGTGCCCCTTTTGATATGCTTTGATTGATTGATTGATTGATATGCTTACGCCCCACTTTTGTCCTGGTATCTGATGCAACTTTGACCGAAAGGGTGCTGGGTTCCTGCTAACAAGGTCCCCAGCACTAGTGTTCTTTCCCTAAAACTGTATCATTGTTCCAAAATTGGCACCACTATTGGATCCATGTAAGTCCCTAGTAAGTGGTACCCCTGCAGAATGAATTGTGCTGCCCTAAAGGGGCCACTCACCAAGCTCATGCAAACTGCCATTGCAGCCTGCATGTCTTGGTGCAGAGAAAAATGAAAAGTCGACATGGCACACACCCCTGTGTGCCATGCCTGCAAAACACTGCATGTGGTATAGGTAAGTCACCCCTACGGCAGGCCTTAAGGCAGGGTGCACTATACTCATGCGTGGGCATATATGTAGGAGTGGATGTGTCCCTGTGATATCTGAGTTCACCCTTAGATGTCATAGGGGGACAAGGAAGCCATACCGAGTACATAGACTGCTTACCCGTCATTACGAGTTTCCCAGCTACATGATGGCTTTGCTGTACCCCAAGGTGTTTGGTACCAAACACCTCGTCCGGATATACCCACACTGATGCCAGTGCTGGATTTATTAATAAATTCACCCATAGGGAACCTTAGAGGTGCCTCCTGAAAACCTACCGATCCCTAATGTGTTCACTGACTGGTCTCGACCAGCCAGCCACCCTAGAGAAGTTTCTGACCCCCTGAGGTGAAAGCCTCTGCTCTCTGAGGTCAGGAACAAAGGCTGCTCTGGGCGGAGGTGTCCTTACCTCCTCCAAGCAGGATCTGCATTCCAGGGCGGGAGGCTTCAAAGGCCCTGCTGCCTTTTTTTATGTGGCCCAGGTCTCTCCAGATAGTGGAGATGCCCATCCCCCAGTTCTGACCCCACTTTTTGGTAGCAAGACAGGCGGGAAAATTAGTAAGATTAGGAGGTGTGCCAACATCAAGCCAGCACCACCCCTAAGGTGGACCCCACTTTTAAGATTCCTCCATCTTGTTTTGGACAGAATTAGCATTCTAGAGTCAGGGTTATGCCCATTTCCCACAGGAAGTCATATAGTCATATATAGGATGTAGACACCCTAAAGGTAGGCAGCCCATTGGCTACAACCTGTCACTCCCCTTAAAGACCCTAAATTGAGTGTTTAGGTGGCACCTCTGAACCCAAGAACTCAGATTGTACGGATCAAGAGAAGAAGGACAAAGAAGAGTCACTGCCTGGCGAGAACAGCAGAAGAGCTGAGAACTTTAGGTGCAAAAACCTGCCTGCTCACAACTCTCTCAACAATCAAATAGAGTGACTTGTCCTGCAAGCTGGAGAACTACCAAAGCCTTGGGTAGCCTGCCAGCACTTCGAAATTCGCCTATAGTCTCCCTTGGAGCAGAGGAGCTACTTCCCTGCAGTCCGCAGGCACCGACAAGCCGAGTCCAGTCCACTGCCTTGCAGCCCCCTGGCCTGACCAATGCCGCAGACGACCAGGGGAAGGTACTTGTACTCTGGAAGGTCAGATCTGTCTCCCCACCGAGTGTGAAGACACCAGGACCAACCGGAGATGTGTAGCACCAACACCTGGGGTAACAGACGCCCTGCACCAAACACCAACAGTGACAGTCCAGTCCGGATTCCCACTGCGCCATCACCAAACAGCCGTCAAGGGACATCAGCATCACTGAGACCTACTTCATGAGTGACTCAGCTGTCCTGCTTTTGCCCCTGCCAGCTGTTTGCCTCGAACCGCAAGGAGCATCTTTGCGCACCAGCCCAGCCGCCCTAACCACTCTGCACCCAAGCCGCCCGGCCCCGGGTACAGAAGAACCAGCATTGCCCTCTTGCTCCAAGACCACTTGCAACCTAAGCCCCTGTTTGGGATCTCTCCGACTCTTCCCCTAGTCGGCCTGTGCAGCCTATATCCAGGTGGCCTCCCCTTTACTGTAGTGCACACAGCTACAACCTCACCAGCAATCTGCTACTGGTCAAACCTGGGCAGTTCCCGAAGAACTGCTGGTAGTACTTTTGACCTTGGCCCACTACAACTCCAAACCCTGAAGGTGAACACCTGAAATCCAAATGTATCTACCTATGCATCTGAGTTTCCCTCCCTTAGGATTGCATTGTGTGTAAAAGCACACAGGTTTGAACGTTTTAATTACCTGTAAACATTTCTAACAATAACAGTACTTACCTTTGAACGAAGTTATTGGTTTTGAAACCTATATAAAAAGAAGTGTTATTTTTCTAATTTGGTCTCGAATTTATTCTTTGAGTGTGTCTCATTTATTGCCTCTGTGAGTACATCAAATGCTTAGCACTACCCTCTGATAAGCCTAACTGCTCGCCCACACTACCACAAAAGAGAGCATTAGTATTATCTACTTTAGCTTCTGTAAGCCGATTGAGGACCCACTGGACTCTACATAGTGTACTTCTTTTTAGTTCACTATATAGAGAGCCAGCTTACTACCGTAAGCACATATGATTTGCAGTGTACAGAACAAACGAAGCAGTATTGTAATGCAAAATGTGCCTCTTCTCATGTACAGTATCTGATGTTTCCAAGAAATCTACAAAAGGTTTTGAGCACTACTTTGCAAAGGTTATCTCCAAACCTTGTTTGCTTGGCCACAAAAAGATTTGCATTTATGGTATGTTTCGCTATGTTACACAACAGATGACAGTTGATAGTAAGTGTAAGACTGTTTAGACTGCGCATTTGGGGCTGAGAACTCCACACATAAATGGAGAAACCTCAATCTACTTTTAAGTGTGGAGATCTCCATTCTGATTGTGTACTATCTGCATTTGTAAAATAACACTAGAAGATTACTAAGTGAAAATATTAGGTTCTTCACATTGCGCTAAAGCTGCAGGTGAGGTTGGCAAATACTGAAGATTATACTGCCCAAATTTGAGTAATTTGTCTTTAATTAATTTCTTGACATTACAGTGGCATCACACATACTTTTTAATTCAAATCACATATTATTGGTTAGTGAGATCAAGGAACTACAATTTCAGCACTTGCTTTATGTCTTGTCTACCTTTATTAGAAATTGTACACCACCTACATAATTGTTCGTTTTCATTTTCAGAGGACCGGGCTGGCCAAGGACCATCTGTATAGGACCAGGGGCAGACCAGAACATCCTCAGCTCACCGGCAGGCACGTACTCTGGATACCACCAGCAAGGAGGAGGAGGGAGACACCAAGCAGGGGTAGTGCACCCACCAGGACAGAGACATTACTATCTACTTCAACAGCCCGGGTGGAGGAGACTAAAGTCAGGTCTACCAGCACAGGGAGGGGTGGTACGTGGGAGGCTGTGAGGAGGAGATTCATGCCTAGGGGATACCTAATCCTCACCAGGAGTGTTAAGTCCTTTAGATGCTTGAAAGTAGACCTGGGAACCACTGTCATGTGAGGAGTGTGCATGAGATTCAACACATCGACCTTGGACGTGATGGCTGTCTGTGAGGAGGTGTTGATTGTGTTCGGGGAGGTGAACTCTGTGGCTGGTTGGCTGACTGCTGGGAACGGGCAGTCCTCAGGAGGGAAGTCGGCAGTACAGTACTGGCCGGACCTGATGTAGCTTTTAGTTTTTTGGCCAGGAGGCCAGCAATGCCCTCCCCCTCATCCATGGCCTCCTCCATGACCAACCCCATGCTCATCTTATACCCCATAATTCTCGCCTTGTTGAACAGTGCTGGGCGCTGATATTGCTGCTTAGAGGATGATCAGGTTCTCTCCTTGGATTGCCCTCCGCCCTCCGGTGGTGGATGGTTCAACTTCATCAAGCAAATCATTTTCCCCAGCACCTGAAAGACAGAGAATGTAACATATTAAGTATTTTCCACAGTATAGTATGTGCTACAACACAACAGTTTGAACAATTCTTCTTTGCATCTGTCTGAAGTTCCACATGTGATCTGATTTGTGTAAACCTACATGTGACTGCTCAGACTGTAGCATTGAGGTGGTCAGCGAAGATGTGAAATGCAAAATCACTCTCCAACTTCAGCCACAGATCTGTGTGGTCTTGATATCCCCGTGATATCAGCTGCTGAACCTGGCTCCTTGATTGTTTGGTGGAAGACATGACCCTCGATCTAGCCGCTTTAGGAGGAAGTGACACTTTAATTATTGTTCAGCCTGAATAATAACTAAGCATGCAAAATAAACACAGACATCGCTGATTATGTTGGGAACATATTACACACCAACATTAGAAGCTTAGAAAAAGTGACTATATCTGCAAAATTACATTTACGATGAAGTGGTAATTGTGAACACTTTGGGAAATAATAGTTTACAGCACTATACGGCACACTTACCTGACGGACGAATGGTAGTGGTTTGACTGCTGCAGGCAGAAGGGCTCCAGATTTCCTGGATGAGGTAATGATGGCACGTTTGATTACTGAGGTACTCCTGACAGCAGCTGTAATGAAATAAACATCTCCATATTACAATACAAATGATGATGTGTATTATTTTATATGCATGTGTCATTAGAATACACTTTCAGCATAGTCAGTGCTACTCCTCTTTAGATGAGACAATATAAGCAATTAGGCATATACTTTGTTATTTCAATTTAAATGTTGTCATACTTTCATTAGCCAACATGTTGTGAAGTAGTATACTCTTATGAACCATATCTTAGCATGTGGACATGGGTGACAACAGGGACACACACCACATACTGCTGACATGCGATCCAATATATTAGACTATGAGCGTTATATAAAGTTATATGTTAGTGATCTTACCAGGGTCCATCATCCGCCTAGTGTGTGGTGCCAGACCATTTGTGACACCTGTACATGGAGCAGAGGCCAATGTTGCATGTGTTGTCCTGCCCAATGTCACAGGACCTAAAAGGATATGAGTATAATTTAATTATCATTCTAGTTGACACATGTTAACACCAACATATACTAGTTATGATTACATGTGTGAAACAAATGATAGAGTTCAAATAAAATAGAGGTTGCCTGATAACAATGTAGTGCATGGAACCCACTTCTGGGCATATTTACATACCAGTTTGCTCAGGTGGTAGTGGTTGATCTGCCCCATGATGTTGACTTCCTGCAAGTGCAGGAACCTCTGCTCCAGTGGCTGGATTTACTCTGGCTGTATGTGGAAATTAAATGAAGATGTTAACAGACAAATGCATGCAACAAATGTGTACTGTTTTTTACACAGCTAGTTAATTACATTTACAGTTGAACTATGATGTTTAAAAATTCATGCACAATTTCATGTGCCAGTTACAAAACGTCATTGAAATCACTAGCAGAACTGGTCAACTGTTGCTGAAAAAGAAATTGGAAGTTACAATTTGCAGTCCTTAGTATTCTGGGACTTGTGTGATAGACAAACTAAAACACATGAGGGTAGAATTCACTATTCATACTGGCACAAATTTGAAGTGACTTCCATAGTCACAGTTGCACTTCATATAAAACATTTTTAAAATAAAGTTATTGTTTAAACATCACATCTTACCTGACACCACAATAAGGTCATCAGTCACAGGCAGCCCATGCAGCCGGTGGGGGTGCATGGTGGAGAGGGCGTCCTTCTCAAGTGGTGTGAGACAGAGACAGGTTCCAGTTTGTCCACCAGGAAGACCTCTGGCTTCCTCTATATTGGTGAACTTCTCCTTCACCCGTCTCCTCTTATTCTGCCACTTCTTTTTGACGTCTGTGATGGTCCGGACATCCTTCCTCCAATGCACTGACTGCATTAGCCAACTGCTGCCACAGTGCTGCCTTCTGTGTTGCACTAGTGAGGTATGGAGGTAGAGATGGGGTGTTTTGTCTTTTTTTCACTCCTTATTTCACTCCTCCTCTGAGAAAATGTTCTTCCTCCTGACATTCAGCACACGGACAGTTGGCAGATAGGCAGGACAAGGCAAGGTGCAGAGCAGCCAGATGAAGAATGTATTCAGAAAAAACAGACCATTGGATGTGTGCTGCTTTTATGGGGTTTGCAGTGCATGGGTTGCAGGTGGCATTAATTGTCTGCAAGTGTATGTTATTACACTTTCCCTACCCCAAGTGCGGAGGTTTCGCCCTGAGTGCAGAGATTCCACACTTTGGACAGATGTTCTGCGTAGAGATACTACCCGTAAGTCCTTTGTGAATACCAAAAAGTAGTAAAGTTAGACTTTTGGTCTGAGTTAGACTTCTGGTCTAACTTTACCTTTGTGAATCAGGCCCTCAGTTCTCTTTTTCATTCTGACAGAGAATGCTAACAATGCTGAAACACCAAATGGTCATGATGCTGCCATTAAAGCAAGGATGTTCCAAAAATGGCTGGCTTCTGCATGTTGATGAGAAGAAACTCATCAAAAAGGTCTGTAAAAGAACAGTTGTTGATTTATAACCAGACTTCATAACATTTTTAATCAATGGAATAACAACCCCTAGCACTCGCTAACATTTGTGTTCAAAATCATGTTGGACATCTGTTTTTAAGTGAGACAGCATATAAACAAAATATCCAACACCTCAACAAGGCATTGGTAACTATCTAAAGTTGCCAAACAGGGTACTTAATGGCTGCACTACGGTATTGTACTTTATTTGGGCATCACTTAAAAATCAATGCACGTCCACACAAATTCACAACACGGCCGCCAGAATTGTATCAAAAGTGTCAAGAGGAACCCATATTCCACACGTTGCAGACTCAATTGGGTATGAATCAGTCAGTATGTTACATTTAACAGAGCACCCACACCAGACAAAGTATTGAAGCAATCTGTACCTAACCACCTATGAAAATGATTTACTTCCCAGGTAGAACGCAAAGGTCAGCTGTCTTGTACTGCCAGTGCTTCAGTTAAGCCAGTGGTTTCCGGTGCTCGGTACCGGCACTTAATTGTCAACACAGGCACTTATACCAGTTTGCGTTCCCCCACTGTGGTACGTCCCCTTCGGGTCTGTCAGGTGCCCTTCTATTCTGAGGGTATCTATGTTCAATAAATCCCAAAATCATCCAATTGTTAAGAATTTTGCTTTTTAATCCATCAAATCCATGGTATTCCTGTGCGTGATACCACTTTGTTCAGGGAATTAATTCATTCTTTGTTCATCGACAATAACATTCATTATCATGTTATCTCATCCAGTCCCAATGGATTTCGGGCTATAAGAAGCCCTTCATCAGGGGAAAACGTTCTGAAAACCAATAAATGTACATGAGGAAATAACGAAGATTAGTACTTATACCAGTTTGCCACATGGGGGGCTGTTTGTCTGATTGAAAGATGAGCAAAACAGCTGTTCATTAATTCAATATACTTCAAAAATGACTAATACCTGCCACCAAAGCCCTTCTTATAGCTGTGGGGGCCTGGAATAGTTTGAATTATCACTGGCAATTGCCATTGGCAGCGCTGACAGAGGCAATAGGTGGTGCTAGCTGCCAAGCTGCAGTGGCCTTCTGACGAGAGGCCCCAACACTTATGTTTTTCCAAATTACAATCTACAGCGGAAGGCAAATCCTGTGCCATCATAAACTTTGAAATGCCCTGATGTTGAAAATTAGGTAAACGCCAAAATTCATTCAATTCCGTAAAGTTTTTTGTTTTTTTTTAAATTCATGAGCTCCTCTTGATTGGCTAATTCAAAACACTGATAACCTTTTCACATTGAGTGACACAGGAGATTATTCCCTCTCACTTTTCAAAAGAATTGGAAATATTGTTTCTTCTTTTAAAGTTCAGAATAAAGTGTAAAGCTCTTTGCACGTTCAGCACCAGGAACAATGCTGACAGCAACGTTGCCTGCCTTCGAGGATAGACTTTGATTTCTATTGATTCCTGGGCAGAGAAGCATCGAGGATTAAAGCATGTGGTAGCATTCGTGGAAAATACGCTGTACTCATGCCACATCCACAACCTAGAGATTTGAAACAGTCGCTTCCTAGATACAAAACCAAGCCCCCAACAAAGTTAATGAACCAGCGCAAGATGAGGGTCACCGTTGCCAGGGCTGGGTACTCCTTCAAAGTCTCCATCCAGAATAGCTGTCTTGTTGTTACTGGGTGCATTATTGCAAGTGTGGAACTCCTGTGTATGAGACAAACTGCCTCCTCTTTCCCATCATGTCTACTGGGTCCGTTCTGTTTAGACTGTCTTCAACAGTCATCAAGAGAGTTGGAAAATCTTGCGGGATTGATTTGCCGCATAAGCGTCATATGTTATTAACGCTGGAAATTTCAGGATGCATGTGATCTCTTTGAAGATGCTTCCAATACCATGTGCAGGAGATGGGAATGCTAGGCGGTCACTGAAACGTGGTCAGGGAAGCTCAGCAACAATGTATCCACTTTCAAGGAAATACAAAAATATTGCCTCAAACCTCTCAAGTGGGTTCATCTTGTTGAGTAAACTCAGAGCCTAAGATGTATGGAGAACCTTCCTTTCCAAAAGGAAAATAAAATGGATGATATGAAGTGATAGGACATGCAAGGGTAGTGTGTCAAACTTATTTATGGGCGGATGACAGTGGGTGGTTTGCACTACTACAGAATTTAAAAACACAAGGGATTTGGTATAGCTTATAACAGGCTACCATAGATCATGTTCTCTGTGGCCTCCATAGACTGGAACACTATGTGGCACAGGCAGGAAATTGAGAATATTATTGTGAGCAAACAATCCTTAACCTGTGAGTCAACACTAGGAATTCTATAGAGCACTTGGTGGTAAAGGTTCCTAGGTCAGGATCCCATCTAAGTGCCAGGGCTGGGGGGTCAGTAGCCCTGGACTTTGAAAGGAAAGTGCCCAGTGTCCAGGCTCACTCGCGGGTTGCTGGCCCCTTGCGGTGACAGCTTGCCAGCCCTCTTGCTATCCTGCTCCTGTGAATGTACATATGTATATGATGTATTTATTCCTATCTAAGCTACACATTCATGTACTTATACTCGTTTGTCTGTTCATGGAAACGGGGATGTTTTAGGTAGTAGACTGATATACATTTAAAGAATAAAGCGTGCCTTTATAAACATTTAATGTCACATTATGTTGTATTTATTTGTTTAGCGCTTTATACCGTGAGCAATCCGGGCTCCCATTTCGAAGGAAACAAAAACAACAGTTAAACAAGTACTTAAGGCAATTACGAACCCGGGGCCCAGAACCCCCCCAGGAACTCCTGCTCTTAATATTAAAAACAAGAAATGAGTTAAAAAGGTTATACTAAGGCGGCCAAGAAAGAGTTCCACGAACATCTGGGTGAAACTGCTTCATGCCTGTAAACTAAGGGATTCCAAGCTCTTCTGGGAACACATCAACCAGCTACAAAACGGCAGGAACCGACATCACAACTCGGACATAATGGAAGCTACTTGGAGAGCCCATATTGAACTCTTATATAACGAAATCCCACTCTCAAACACCCCGAACAACGGAACACCAAAAGGGAAGGGGGTTGTTGGTGCAGGACTAGTCAATAACATCTTGACTCACAAATTACCTGAAGTCTCTGTGACGATTCCACAAGAACAAGTGCTAAAAATTATTAAAATTTTTAAATCAGAGGGTGCTCCAGGGCCCAACGGTCTACCAAATGCCCTGTTCCGGCATGATCCTTCATTTTGGTCTGGACTCCTTACTCCCCTTTTACTCATGCTATTGACTCCAGTCGGATCCCTGAGTCTTGGAGAGGAAGCATTCTAAATCCAATTTACAAGTCGGGCTCTCGCTCTGATCCATCCAACTATAGATTGATGTGGAAGCAAAAATATATGCATCGAATCTCCTGGTGGACCTAGGGGACTGGGTCAGTCGAACCAACCTGATACCTTACACGCAAACCGGATTTCGGCCAGGGATGGGCACCCTTGTTAACATCTCTGCGGTTACCCTCCTAGCCAATCAAGCCTTTGCAAAATCTAGGCCCTTGTACGCATGCTTTATTGATCTTAAAGCGGCCTTCTATAAAGTTTCGAGAGCTAAGTTATGGGCAAAAATGCAAGGCTGGGGGGTACCAACCAAACTCCTGGAGGCTATAATTAATCTCTACTCTCACACGTGGGTCCAAATTAAGAAAGGAGATGGGCGCAGTTTAACCAACAAGATTCCAACACACAATGGGCTTAAACAGGGTTGCGTGTTAGCACCCTGCCTATTTAACATTTACATCTCAGATCTGGACAAGCACCTTCGGTCAATTCAAGCCGATCCCCCAAAATTGGGCAAAACACCGACACCGTGTCTCCAATATGCGGACAACATTGTTTTGCTAGCACAAACTCCTGTAGGCCTGCAGAGTCGATTACGGAATTCGGAGCTTACACCACCCTGGCTCAATTAACGATCAACCATCAAAAAACAAAGGTGATGTGCTTCTCTAAACACAATAAAATAACGAAAAAGTGTACATTTTCCTGGAAATTAGACAAGCAACCATTAACCCGGTGTAGGAGAGTAGGATCTGCCTCTTATGTTGCCCCCACTTTTTTTCTGATATTTACACTGGTTTCTGGCTATAGTCAGGCTGGGACCCTGCCAATCAGGGCCCCAGCCTCTCTGTTCTCTCTAAACGACTTGAAGTGCACTCTAGGTGCACTAGTGATTGGATACTGTGGTACCTTATGAGTCCCTAGTATATGGTACCTTAGCATAGGCATAGGTACTTCACAGGCCAACCAGGGGCTGAAGCATGTATTATGCCACCCCTGGGAAGCAGACTAAATCTGACACCACAGGTCTGCTACTGCAGCCTGGGTAAGGTGGTGCATGCACCCCTTACTGTGATATAGGCTACCTATATCACTACATAGATTCACACATATAAACCTATAAGTCACTCCTATGGCAGGCCTTATCAATCCTGAAGGCAGAGGCTTGGTTCCTATGTGAGAGGGTGCCCCTGCATGAGCAGAGCCCCTCTGCAGCATTCGGAGACCCTTCTCTGATGCTGTTTGTAGTGCAGCCTGACCATATACTCTTAAGCGCATTATAACCTCGCGTTAAATGCTAACTTTGGGATGGCTGCACGGAAACATGTCGTGTTTGGTGTCAAACATTGGAATACTACCCCCCGCCAGTTCTGGCGGCAGGGGTAGCATTCCACCCTTCTAGAGGGATAGACATGTACCTACTGTGGAAACGCGGTAGAATCCTGAAGAGCCCTGGCATCACAAAATGGATGCCACCAGTCACAGACACTGGGCTGCCCTCCTGCTGATGACCGAAACTCGCAGTGGAGGAAGCCCAACAATAGGTATCCTGTCACAGGAGGGTGTGACCACCTTCCAGACAGGGTTTAGTGTATTGGGGCTGGGTGGGTGCACTTCTAGAGTGCTTTGAAGTCCTGCACTGGGGGAGCAGAAGGCTCCTCTGTGCATATGCCAGTTCAAACCAGCTCAGGGGCTACCTGCCCCTGCTCTGGCGCGAAACTGGACAAAGGGAAGTGGGTGTAGCCACCCACTCCCCTGACCCTCCCATAGGTGGGGTCATAGAGCTAGTCCCTCCCTTCCTTTTAGTATAAGAGGGGGAACCTGTGCATTGCAAACTAGATACCCCTGGACGACGCTCTGAAGAAGAATCCTGGACCTTCGACGTTCCACTACCTCTGGAAGACTGAAGAATCTCCCTTGGAGTCAAGGAGTGACTCCCTGCTTGGCAGGCACCAAAAACTGAAACGACGGTTGCAAACTATGCCGCTCCCGCCGGAGCCCGAGGTCCCTGCAGCCCAAGACGAGGATTTCCTGACTTCTCAAAGGCCATCGTGAGTCCCCAGCGAAGCTGAGGCCAGTGGACCCCACGAGTGACGAGGAACTGCAGTCCCTGGGTACCGTGCACTATTGTCGGGTGCAACCCCTTCACGACGTTCTACGAACCTGTGCTTTGGACCACGTGTGGTCCCAGCCTCTAGCAGGAATCCCTCCGAAGATCAGAGGCCTACCCCGTCCCGAGTGACCGTGGGCCCCTGTTGAAGGAATCCTCCCAAGGCGTCTTTGCGATTCCTTGCCAGCCGGCTTGTGGGTCCCCTGAAGACTTTTCTAAAGAACCAAAGGGCTCTCCTGGTTGCTCCAGGCCTGCCCTGACTTACCCTTGCTGGGTGAGTTCCACAGACCTTGCTAGTCTGCACCATTGACTTTTTACGCTTTCCACGAGACTTGCTGCTACCAAGGCGTGTTGGCTCCAATCGGGTTGCAGACACCGCAGTCAGCTGCAGACTTTGTGGCACACGCCGAATCCAGCTCCTGGTTGTCGTCGACGCCTCCTGGACCTCGTGGCCAAAGAGTCAAGACACGCGTGAACGACCTGAATCTGTCGACGACGGTGGGCATTCATCTTCCTTGCCCCGGGTCACTGCCCAGTGACTTTGAACACTGTCCCCTCTGCTTTCAGGTCTTCCTTCTTCCGAATCCAGGCTTGGATTCCACCGGACACTTCTTCGGACTTCACAAGCAGCAAGTCTTCATTGGCTCCCATTGAAAACGACGCTGCGACCCGACACCAAAGGACACCTATGCACCCGGCTTCCCTGGGTGAGGTAACTCCAGCACTACGGTGCTCCTGTGGGTGTTGGCCCTAGAACTACTTACCCTGTAAGTGACTTGCTTGTAGCTACTCCCGAAGTGCCCTTAAACTCTTAATTTCCAACCGCGACTTGCCCCATTGAAGTCTACGGCGATCCGCGCCTGTGTTCACGCACTGCACGCGTCCCCCGTGGGTCCTTTACTTACCTGCCTTGGGTGGTTTCGTGAGGCCCCAACACTTCTGAAGGCCCTGGGCCTTGTCCCTTTGCAAGTCGTTGTTCTTAAGTCTCTTTTTAGTATATGGTCTGGTACGCCCCTAGGGCCCCAGCCATATTGTGCTTAATTTATTGTGAAACGTTGATTTGTGCATATGTTCCTGACTTCTAATCTCATAAAGAGATTAGTAGAGTTTAGTAATAAATACATATATATTTGATATATATACCTGTGTGATGTCTTTTCATTTGGTGATTCAAGAGATTGTGTGGTAAAACAAGCTGCTTTACATTCCTCCAAGACTTAGCCTGAAGGCTGCTCTCCACAGCTACCACTAGGATAGCTTTCTATAAAGGTTGTCTTAAACCTACCTACCATAAGAGTCGAATTGTACTGGTGCAAGGTGTCCACTTTAACTAGTGAACAGCATATACCAGGCCAACTTCTCACATTGGTGGCAGCGTGTGGGATGCCAGCTTGCTATTGTTTTACCAGAAAATCTCTATTTGAATTACTAACTGAAAACCACTATAGGTACTTAAGGTACATATAAAGTCAAGCTTAGTATCAATAAGTTCTACTGAACTTACAGCTGTGTGCCAAGGGATAGCACACCCTTTCTACAGCTCAAGCAAGTATCAGTAGGCCACAAACTAGTGTAGGTAGTACAACACTGCACAACACTAGAATGTCCTTAAAGGGTGGACCCAGTGGATCCACTCAGCCTCAGTATAAGGACATGGCTTTCTCTGAACTGAGAGCCATGTGTGCTGCAAGGCACCTGAAGCTAGGACAGAGTCCCTCCACACTACACTTGATAGATCTGCTGACAGCAGATGATCTTAGATTAGCTCTAGGAGCTAATGGGTCTGAATCAGTGGGTGGGTCAATTACAGTGTCTGGGTCAGATGATGAACATCTGGATGACCAAGACTCTGTGATTGTAGGGCCAGGTCCCAAGGGGTCTGAACTGGACAGAGGAATTCTCCCTAAGAGAACTGACATGGTGGAGGAGAGGCCTGGGTCCCTTTCTAGGGAATCTGAGCACTCCTATCACTCTGGCAGAGAATCTGTCTACCAGAGGAACTCCTACTTCTCAAGAAGAGAGACCTCCTCTGACAGAATGTACAAACTGCTGCAGTATGAGGAAGCAAGGTTTGCCCTCAAAACCAAGCAGTTGGCATTAGACAAGGTAGCCCTGGAGCTCCAGAGAGCTTCTAGAAAAGAGGGGTTAGAACCCCCTGGTGGCAGCAACAGTGTCCCTAGAGGCAGAGAATATATTCCAGACCATAGGAACCTGAGCAAGGTTGTTCCTCCCTACCATAGTGGGGATGATATCCATAAGTGGGTAACTGCTATGGAAAGGGCCTGTAGAGTACAACAGGTCCCCCAAAAGCAGTGGGCAGCAATCTTGTGGCTCTCCTTTTCAGATAAAGGTAGAGACAAGCTCCTCACTGTTAGAGAAGAGGATGCTGATGACTATGAAGTCCTGAAGAGTGCCCTGATAGATGGGTTTGGCTTAACCACTGAGCAGTACAGGTTGAAGTTCAGAGACACCCAGAAGGCACAGACTCAGGACTGGACTGACTTTGTAGATTGTGCAACCAAGGCTCTGGAGGGTTGGCTGGTTGGCAGTAGGGTTACTGATTTCAAGGGATTGTATAATCTAATGATGAGAGAACAGATCCTTAATAATTGCCAGAACCAGTTGTTGCATCAATACCTGGTGGACTCAGATCTGACCTCTCCCCAAGAATTGGGAAAGAAGGCAGACAAGTGGGTCAGAACCAGGGTGAGGCAGAAAACCCAGAACCAAGGGGGTGACACAAAGAAGCAGGATTCTAAGGGCTCTGAGAAAAGTGGGGATAAGTCAAAAGACCAGAAGTCTTCACAAGGGCCCCAAAAATCTGCATCTGGTGGAGAGTCACAATCCAACAAGGGAAAAGGCCAAAAGAAGCCCTGGTGCAAATTCTGTAAACAGAAAGGGCACTGGACGTCTG